>VYXH01006790.1:219064-266573 GCA_013397275.1 Burhinus bistriatus | reverse complement strand
CTGGATTTAATGCCATTCACCACAACTCTCTGGGCTCGGCCATCCAGTCAGTTTTTAATCCAGAGAAGAGTACACCTGTCTAAGTCATAGGCTGCCAAGCTTCTCTAGCAGAATGCTGTGGGAGACTGTGTCAAAGGCCTTACTAAAGTCCAAGTATGCAACACCCACAGCCTTTCCTTCATCCACCGCGTGGGTCACCTGGTCGTAAAAGGAGATCAGGTTGGTCAAGCAGGACCTGCCTTTCATGAACCCATGCTGGCTGGGCCTGATCTCCTGGTTGTCCTTCACATGCCACCTGAGTGCACTCAGGATGAAGCATTCCATGATCTTTGATGGCACTGAGGTCAGGCTGACAGGCCTATAATTGCCTGGATGTAAATAAGAATAATAATAATAGATGTAAACTCTCTTTGCCTGACTTCCTCTGTTCACGTACATCTATTGATTCCAAAGTGTTGGCCGATCCAAATGCCAAGCAGACTACACGAGAGGGCAAACACAAAAGTAGACAGAAATGACCTTGCTATCAGTGAGAAATAGGGGAAAAAATCCCCACCCTGGAATAAGGTGGCTGACCAGGCAGAATCTGGGACAGTTACATGGTATTCTAGGTCCCGTTCCCTCAGCTGCTGAAAAATTTTCCTTTACTAATTTCATATTTTGAGCTAATGTGTGGTGAAGAGGATCACAATCTCAACAGTACATGGGTTGGGTGCCACTCCTGAATCAGGCCTCAGACACTCTTAGTTAAGGTCCATACAATGTTTGTGACCAGCATCTACATCACTTTGCACATCAGTGGCCCCCAATATTGCTTTTGCTTTTAA
Source organism: Burhinus bistriatus (assembly GCA_013397275.1). Classification (NCBI taxonomy): domain Eukaryota; kingdom Metazoa; phylum Chordata; class Aves; order Charadriiformes; family Burhinidae; genus Burhinus; species Burhinus bistriatus. The sequence continues at coordinate 265,746 of VYXH01006790.1, read as the reverse complement.
TTTGCATGCAACAGCAATTCTGAAACATTTTCCCGAAGGTTTTATAAATAAAAGAATAAACAGGATTCTTAGTATTCCCATCTTTTGACAAGATTAGAAATACTTGAACAACTTTTCCTTATGTCCAATCTAAAAATTCATAGGAAAGCAAGGACACAAATAATAGATAAGAAATATACAGAAAAAGGACACGACTGATATTCCGGAGGGAATTTAGAATTTCTGTTTCTCTCACTACACATTATCAAAATTTCCTTCACAACTGATTAATTCAATGAGGTGACCTTATGAAATAAAATACATTACAAAGTTCAGGATCACAAGAACCAAGGGAAGAGTTTCGCTGACTGAAAGTGTTGCACAATAGAGCAAGCTCTCAGTCACCAGATGATTAATCCTGCACCTGGCCACCTTTAGGAAATACCAAAAGAACTTCTTGCTTTGGAAAACCTTCTACACCAAACAAACAAGCCTCTTCCTGTCCTGCACACCTAAGACCAGAAAGAAAGGGATATGACACAGTCTGAAATACTAAAGATGTAACTCTCCCCCCCCAAGTAAAACTTTCACCAGGAGATGGTGGAGCATAGTAACTGCAGAGAATCTACCCTCGACTTTGCCTTGTTCCTTGCACTCAGCCTCAGCATTTACTCTTCTGTGCGAGCCCGTAGGCATGTAACCTGCCCTGGCATCAAAATGTAGACAACCAAGATGTGCAGACAAAAAGACAAAGCAAGACAGTTTCCTCCTCTTCCCCTCACCACACCAGCACATTCCCAGCAACAGCTTGTTATAAAGAAAAAAGTAAAATGAGGAAAAGCATATATCTTAGTGACATGAGTGATTTATACCCCTAAGGAGGGATAAAATGATCCATGACTAGAAGTCAGTGTTTTTATTAGAAATGATGATTCCTAGTCATGGTACTTTTTAGTTATGTGCATAATTAATGTTAGCTTGTGAAAGCTGCCCATGACGCTCATCACCAGTGGATGGTCTTATAATATATGTGTGGATTTGAATGCATGATGAAGTTTTTCTGTCTTTTGGGATTCAAAGCAGAAGTTTGTGAATAATGCAAGACTGAAAACCAAAAATAACAAAGAAACTGCTATTTGCCCAGTAAGCAGTAGAGACAAAAGCACAAGATACAAAGTAAAGTAACTAAACCAGGCCCAGACTTCCCTGCAAAAAACAGAATCATGTAAAGATCTGTCTGATTTTTAGTTAGAAAATATCTGCAAATGAGAAATTCAAATCTACTTTACTGACAGCTTTGGAAGCAGCAAATTCTTTGTTTACCCACTCATCAAAATAGAGAGAGGCAACACTGGAAGTCTTCACTGCAGAGCTTTATCTAAAACTCTGGCCTCAAGAGAGCATCTCTACTGCTGGGAAAGAAGTCGGTCTGTGGATGGCACTTACCTTCTTTTCCGAGTTCAGTGTGACATGCATTTGACTTTTGGTGGTCTGGTTTGGATCTAAACAGCTGTCAATTAGCTGAACCTGTCTTATGCCCAGCCTTCAACACTGTATGCATAAATCTGGTTATATATGTTATCCTATTTATCATCAGGTGGTAAACAATGTTGGTAATTTCAGAGGATGTATGTGCATGCATAATTTGAAGACTAAAGGGTTGTATACTCAATTACCAGTTGCAACAGATAAATATTAATACTGGGAACACACTCAATTTATGTTATATTACTGCAGTAGCATTATACTGTTTTAATTACTTCCTGAATCACATTGCTATATTCTAGAACAAGCATTTTGCCTTCCTCTCAAAAAACACTTCAACACGTAAAGTAGCCTTTTCCTGGCTACTTCAGTGTCTTCTGCATTTCTTTTTATTACTACAAATACCACACAAAAGCAAGCAATGCTAATACTCCAAGAGGAGAAATGCTGTCAATGGTTATGTTTCCAAATAGTATTTCTTTTCATTCTGCATAGCCCATTGCCTTTTGGATTTATCAAAATATTTACTTATGGGAATGGCTTTACTCAGTGCCTTGTGGATCACCAATTACGCATTAAAGAACAAGGTCATAAAATATTGATAAAATCATTAACTACAGTTTTCTCCATTTACCATGGCTAAAAACACATGCTGCTGCAATCTCAATTTGATTCCCAAGGAAATAAATTATTTCAAGAACACCATTTAATTGCTAGAACACTTCAAAAATGAAAAGGAAAAGAAAAAGAAAGAGTACCTTTCCCCAATTTCAACTTGCTGTTCATGTAATTTGCCTCACAAGTATACTGTGGTGATCTGAATTAAATGTCCCAGACCCAGAGTTTTGTAGGCATGCTGTGTTCCTGAAATAACACAGACCACAACTGGAGTTGCAGCTCCTCAGATTGCTCAGTAATTAGGCTTTTTACCAGATTAGAAACTCTGTGTTGAATTTTTCTCTCTGTGTTCTTAAATGTTATCCCTCTATTCATCATATCAGACTAACAATTACAGGGATGTTGCCATGAGGCCAGATATGAAATACTAATTTGGTTCTTTAGACAAAGGTCATAATTTGTTTTCAGAAAGTTAGTGCAGTACCTTTTCTTTCTGGACAAAATGGTTTCTCCTTTTTCTAGCAACCAATCTAAATTTCCAATATGCATGTAACGTCACCAAACAGAACCCCACATATAAGACAGAAAGAGGAAGGCAAAAGCAGGATGCAATTCCCTTTCTCCCCATGCACAACTGGTACAAGTTATTGCTGACAGATCACTTTTTGTCCCAGGTGCCAAGAGCTGCAGTGTGGGCTGGGGGGAGGGGGGCAGATGTTGCGGGGTCTGGAATGGAGATCTGGGCCATTTTCCAGAGAAATGAAGGATAAAATTCTTTCCCACAGAGAGAAACTGTTACTTGTGAAGACAAGCCAGTGGATTTGGGAGCAGAGCTGGCTGCAGGCTCTGTTGATAGTGGTTTTGACAGCATTATAGGACACCACTTTTCCATACGTACAAGAAGTCTTCCCCAAGCCCAGCACTTAAAAAAAACCAAACCAAACCTCAAAGTTTTTTATCCTGCAGCTCCGATATCCAGATAAAAACAGTAGCATTAACTAATTTGACAGAATTTGGAGTAAAATCCAAGAGAAGGCATAACAAATGTTTAGTGCAAAGAGGTGTCCTTCCCCTGCCTCAGAAGTGCCAGAGCAGAACTGCAGTTGCAGAAGGACCACAGACATCCACAGAGCCCGTGAGCAGACAGGAAGCATTGGGCATCCACATGCTTCAGATGAAATACCCCACGCAGCCTGGTGAAAGCTTGCAGGAGTTATCTATGCAAGCATAATCTTCTCTTCCTGTATAATTTATTACTTAGGTTGTTTTCTAACCTCATTTTAAATCTGGTTGGAGACTATCAGCATAATTGACGAGCAGATACTTTGTTCCCCCTGTTGTACTGAAGTTGTTTTTCTCAGTTGCTTTTCAGAGCTCCTACTGAGTTGTTAATGAGCTGTCAATTATTTGTGCAAATTGGGAGGCTGGCACTGAAAAGTAGCTGCACTCAAAAAGAAACATATTCCCTCAAATCTTGTGAAATGCAACACTACTATTAAGGATTCTCTTTACTTATGAATCTTCATCAATATTGGTACAAAAGCTACTTTATATAAGACAGCTGACCATTTAAAATGGGTCCAATGTAGTAAAAAAAAAAAAAAAAAAAAACAAAACAGCAAGATACTTTATTAAATACAGAGACCCAATTCAGCAGCTACATTCGCAGCAGTATTTTGAAGGGGAGGAATGAAAACGTCACTCTTCTGCTGGAGGGAGCACCCTACCCTGATCACAGTTCCACATCGCTACTACTGGCAACCTGTTTGCTGAGTTTGGTTTTCACAAACAATACTCATGTTCTCTTTTTATTCTTAAAAGGAGCTTCCTATTTCAGCCTCTTGTTCTTGACCCCATATGTAAAGTGTCCAATTTCTCCGTTGGTGCTCAGCCACACCAACAGCTGTTTAAGCTGCTGGAACAAATTGTTGGTGGCAAAGGTATAAAGGAGAATGGCGGGGGAACCTCAGAACCTGCTAAAGGAGTTGGAAGTGAAACTGGCTTCATCAGTGTTGGAAACACCATGGCTTCTCCTCTCTCTCTCCCTGCCACTTTATCCTCTGCCACTCATTTCCACCCTGCAGTTATGTGAATACTAATTGTGTGTGGCTATATTCTGAGAGCCTGGAAACCTCTGATGTGAAAAATGGGAACAATAATAATTTTCTAACCATCTTTTTTCATCTCGATCACCAGTTGCACTTACAAGACAAAATTAGTAATTTTAATCACAGTGACACAACTTTTAAATCATCCTCTCCAAGAAAAAAAAAAACTACGACGTTCTAAGTTTTAATTATGCAAGGGGTTACTCTTAAGAGGATACAGCAGGATATTTCATATGCTTAAGTTTAATCACATGCATAAGTCATTACAGACTCAGAGGCTGGCATTTTTGCTGGGAGTCCCAACATTTTCCCATTAAGGGAAGACTACTTCCCTTTGTCAGTCCTCTCAGCTCTCATGTTCTGAGAAACCTGGATTCACACTGAGCAGACATAAGTATCCAAAAAGCTGCACTTATCTACAGCGAAATGTGAGGGCTTTTCTTGCAAGAGGGAAAATTAAGTGAGTTTCACCAGGTGCTCGCTCCACCAGAGGGTACAAATCAAGGGTGGGGTGAAGAGGTTAGAAATCCCTGACCATTATAAAATTAAAAGTGCTGGGTTTCTTCCCTGTTCTCCTTCAGGGAGTACTGACTAAAAACCTCCTATTTTTGATGTAAATTTTGTAAAAATTTCTAAAAATTATTGATGAAATTTTGCTAATCTTTTAACGATAAAAATAAGGACCATTCACAATCTAGGCAGTGAATATGGTCATCTACACGGCCATAGAGGGCAGGGAAGGTTTTCTTTTTATTCTGATTGCACAGAAGGTAAAAGGGCTATCCGAGTCTGCTCCACTGAAGCTGAGAGACAGGCAAGAGATTATACAGCATCTTTTCATCTACACATCTTTTCACCCAGCTACGTGCATGTATGCTACAGGGTAACGTATAAGCAACACCCAACACCATCTGTTTGACTGGAGCACAGACCCTCGCACCAGATGCCCGTCTGAATTTAAGTCAGCTAGGTAGCGAACAGAAGTTGTTGCCACGAGCTGTTCAGGCTTTACATCGGCCTCATTATAATGCCCGTTATGAAAGCTCCAGCTCTCCTGCTACTAATTTATATCCTTGCTAAGCAGAGCAGAGGCCAAGACTCAGGTAGGAGGATTAGCTGCATACCCGTCCCTGCCTTGTGAGATGGTCCAGGTTAGTGTTGGAGAAGCCTACCAGTCTGAACAGCTGCTACACGTTTCATCTCATCTAAAACCCAAAGAATTTTGGTCTCCAGTTCTAGCTCTCTTTCCGTTACCTTTCACAAATAGTTCACTCAAGGAGGAGACACAAAATGAACGCTGTCTTTTTATTTCAGGAAGATTTATTTCACTGACATCTGCTGAAATAATCTGTTTAGGAATACAGACCTTCCAAAGGCGTGATTAAAGCTTTCAGGATGCTGGAATGGGACCAACTGCAACTCTGTAAGCCTATGGTCTGCTATAAAAATTCAAGTATAAAAAAAACCCACAGCAAAACCAACAAAAACCCAGCAAACTAAGAAGCATAAGGAGTGGTGGATCTTCTACTGACTTAGAAGTACAACGGTCTTAATTCATATTAGCAGTGAAACTTAGAAGTGCAAACATAACATTGTCGCAGGACCAGTAATGTGCGCAATGGATGAGGAAGCTGATAGATCAACTATATTTCATTATTGCTATTAAATCAGTACAGGAGTTATTACTATGTTATCTGTATCACAGTCAGACCCAGAGGTCTCAGGTGACATAACTGGAGGGGAAGTAACTTGCCTATGGCAAACAGATGATGAACAGAATTAAAATCCAGGTCTCCCGAGTCTCACACCAGATCATTATAATCACTATTTTCTTTCTGATACCATCTGTAATGCTTAAGAAGCCACTTTCACTGGGACAAACATTACAACAAGTGAAGGTAAATTGATTTCAGGGATTGTAGCTTTTTCCTAAATTTCGTAAATTTTCCTGAAATTGAACTTATATATCTAGGGGAAAAATGGCACTTTCCCTTTGTGTTGTAGAAACATCATCTGGCAATGGAACATTTACTTAAAAGAGACAATAGACACTAACAGCACTGTCTCAGAATCTGCACATTTAAACTGACTACCCATCAACTAAATTTCCTATCTAAGAAAAAAAGAAAAAAGAGGTTATATATTCCTAGAAGTTTTTAAATAATGGGCTGCACAAAGACAAATTTGAAATGAAAATATGCCAGGAGATTTGCGTGTAAAAAGAATGCCATGCATCTGATGGAAAAGTGAAAAACAAATGCACATGATCTTTTTAGCAATCTGAAAATCAGCAGCGATGAAAAAATTTGCTGCACTGTTAGCTACATTTTAAATGAGTTTCCTAATTATATTTTCCATGATAAAATGAGCATAGCTGCTCATTTAAGCAGACTTAAGACAGAAAACTATTCTCTAAAAGATTTCTTTCTTTTTTCCTTTAAAAAAGCCTTAATTCAAATAACCCACCACTACTATTTTTCCTTGTTCAGCAAAACATCTGTCAGAAACCTGTGCTATACAGAGCACAAACTAAATACATTATAGGAACTGAGGTGCAAGAGTATATGCAGCATCCTCCAAAACACTTAGAATAGAATTAAATGCTCAGTTCCTAATATTAATAGTAATCTAAATATTCAGCTTTAGCACTTACATGGCACTTTATTTCTCAAAGCAACTAAGACGATGGTATGTCAGGATCTATTAACACTGAAAAGTATTTTTCTCATCCCAACATAGATAAAGGCTGAATACTGGTATGTTCTGTTGCATAGACTTTCCACAGCCATAATGTTGACAGGGATGGGCTGAAATTAAAGCAGTATAAAAACACAGCTATTAAAACCAAAACATTTAAAACAAAGGCAAACAAATATTCTCCTTTTATGTCATCTAGCATTTAGGAGTAAAGTCTTGGCCTCACTGAAGCCAGGATTTCCTCCAAGGCATTAAAAAATGCACTGGCATATTAATTCTCTACTAGCAAGAATCAAAATACGGGAATCAAGAGTAAAGATATACAAGTGTAACTTGTAGCAACTGGCACCTTTCCATCAACTTGACTGGATGCCCATGAGAAAAATTCCGCTGTCCGTTATCATAGTGTAAGAGGAGGAAAAATTCTGCTCAGTATTATTCTGAGTATGCAGCAGTGTATAACCAGGAATGGAGCCCAAAATACTATTTCCTCAAACATGCCTCATTATGAAAAGGTTTCTTTTCTATTACACAAATGCCTCAGTTCACCGAGGTATTGCTAGGTGAATTACACTGCACACACAGAACTGAGCTTGATGACTTCCTGTGGAAAAAGAATTCAGAGTGAATTTCAGTAGGAAGTTGATTAAATTCCCAGTCTGCGTTTAATGCTATTTAAGAAAAACACACACACACAGAGGCTAATTGCGTGACCTCTCAAAGGAAGTGCATGCCTACAACTCTAGCATGGGCAAATCAAATAGGCAACAAAAAGGACAAATGCCATGAAGATATATTTTTTAAACGTTAAGTATTATGAGCCTTCTTTTGTACCACAAATAAACTTCATTGTGTTACCACACTGCAATCAACTACGACTGCTTTTATTCGGTGGGTAATGGACAGAATTAAACAAAGCAGCTGGCATAGTAGATTTGACCTTTGAAAACCAAACTCTACATTTTTCCTCCAAGAGTTTCTATTACTTTATTTCTGTAGCCTTTGGAAAAAAGCAAACTCAGGACACAGCCAGTTGTACAGTTCCCACAGAGAACTCACTGGCAGGATCCAGTGACACTCTGCTTTTGTTTAGGAAGCCTCTGTTCCCCTGGAGACCCTTCTGTGGACTAGATTTAATCTGGCCACCCTTACAGTGGCATCTCAACCTCCACATGCCCACATGGCAGCAAAGTGTCAGAAGCCACATACAGGATATGTATTTGTGGAACTGTGCTTAAAAAAAAAATAAAATCAAAATTCAGTACAAAGCCATACATTCCTATCTAAAATTAAACAGAGTTCCCTGCTACACGGTATTCAACACTATCTCATCAGATTAATACTGAAGATTTAACATATATTTATGTAAAAACTATTTCCTGCCTGTGCAGTATAGAATTTTAATTTTAAATCACATTATGCCCATTAGAGTTGGGGAAAAAAGCTCTGACTGCCAATTCTCCCAGTGCTAAGGGATGCTCGGTTATACTGATGCCAGCACCCCTCTGTATCCTCCACAAAGATATGGAGCATGAACAGCACCGAGTCAGCTCAAGGTTCTTGATCAGTATGGGCTAAAGCATGGGGCCAGGGCTGCATCACTCCAGCCAAACTATGGGAATGAAGGATACAACCCCATCCTGGTTTCACTAGCTGCAAAGCAGGCATAGAGCTTTGGGTTCTGTAGTGCTCAGGAAAGAGCAAGACATGCAGTGGCTGTACAGAGAAAGCCTCCCCCAGCTATAGCCATCTGCCTCCTACCCGTAGGTCCCCTTCAACAGCAGCACAGAAGTTAGAAAGTTGGATCCCCAGAGTCAGAGCATAGGCAAGACATCAGGGTACACATTTTGCTGCCCCAAGCAGCCTGCCATTCTGGGCAACTATCTTCTTTGTTAGCCCTGATTGCAGAAATCCGTAAGCCCTTTGAATCAGAACAAGATCCCTCATTCTTCACTGCAAAAAACCTAGATGATCTTTAAGGTCCCTTCCAACCTAAACCATTCTATGATTCTATGTTTGTTCTAGAAGCAGCTCACTAAACTTAGGACTTCCTTTATGTGCCAACCAGCAGGTGAATCTCATGCCCAAGCAAAGATAGTGTCTACACCAGAGTAGTATTTTAAAATATGTGGAAACAATATTCTTACTATTGCCTTTATCATTTATGACAGGAAGATCTTTAATATATGGGTAAATTTCCATTTGGAGAAATCAATAGTCTTAAATAATAACTAAGATCTCAGGTCTTTCAATCACAGTGCAAAATAACCTACCATTAACTTTACAAATGAGAACCAAGTTAAAAGGCTTCTAGCGAATTACCAGTGAATCACCAGAATTTGCTTCAGGCAGAAATATTATTCCTAAATTGTTGCCAGTGATATATAGCTTTAGCATTTTTTATTGCTAATTTGCACTGGTTTTTCCCACTCTTCTTCTAATGGATCATTACAGGAGCCAGATAATTTGTATTGCTGCCAATAACTGTCTCAAGGTAAGGCTGTTTAGGTAGACCAAAAAGAATGCATAGCAAGAGAGAGCCTTTGAAAAGAATTCCAAATGAAAGCATTGTTATGAAAAAATAGGAATCACTTAACAGAATAGAAAGCTACGTCTTTAAGTATCTGCTTCCAAAATCAAGGCCATCACAAATAAACTACCTTAATAAAATACTGTTAAGGGCTTCCTTTCTTGCTTTTTAAATTTCTGTTCACTTTGTTGTATGTCATAAAAACCATGCTGGGTTAAGCTGTACTTGGAAATATTGCAAAGACTGACATAGGCATCCAGAAGAATTAAATTGTAATACTATGGAAAATAAAACAAAGAATTACATATACACTGAGATTTCTCATGCTGCTCCAAACTTTGATCATATATAACCCACCTTGAACCTTTATAAAGCTGATCAGTTATATATAGGCTAGTGGTAACAATAATTTATGGATCAATAAAAAAAAAATATTTAAACAAAAACCTAATAAAAGCTCAAGTTAAGAAATATTGGTCATAAGTGGTGCTTAATCTTTAGTATGACATGTTCTTTCTTTCACATTCTTCTTTAACTACACTATGTTTTTTCCTTCTAACAAACCTTCCCAATCTATTCTTGGAGGACAACTGAGCAGCTTTCAAGAGTGTCTGTGTTAATACAGCCTGTTCGACTGAAGCAAAGGGCACTGGAGAGGATCCCCCAAGGAACCAGCTCAGACTCAAAACCAGCACCCAAGCAGACAGTCTCTAGTACCTTCCGTGCACGCACTCCTGTAACTAATGTGCACTTTACATGAACGGAGACCAAAACCATGTCTTTGCTGAGCACCAACATACAGATATTCAAGTACTGAAAGCCTCTTGCCCCATCACTGAGGTTTGTTTTCACATCGTCCTGCTGAATTCAGCTAGATTTGTACCCAGGTAGCGTGATCTCTTTACAGAAGGCAGACAGTCCGTATTCTTATGTCTGTTCCTATAATCTGTTGGCAATTGTTTTGTCTTGCACCTTTAATATCTTCTCATTTTTTAAGTTCACAAGTTTGGAGACATTCTCTAGAGACACGCACAAGTATTTTGACCTTACCTTGTGACCAGTGAGCAGCAATAGCATCATCTACATTAAGCATTAACTTGCTGTATTAATTATGCGTTTAAGACACAGCATGACTGTCACCTGGCCTGTCCTCTGTCCGGTTTCAGGCATCTGAAGATGCTTAGCCAACAGGGAACACAGGGGACTGGACTTAGGTCAGTCAGGCTGTACGAATCTGGTCCTTTCTATACATGTGTATAAGCCAGCGCGCCGAAATGCAGCTGCCAACAATTCACAACTCTTCCCTGAAAGATGACACCTTTACAATGTGTTTTTGAGCTCACCACCTAGTGGTTCAGGCAGATTTAAACACATTCACTTTTTTGGTGTCTGGCATGTTTCTATGGAGCCTGGTAACAATATGCCTTCTCGTCCTGAAGTGACAGGACCAGGGAAGAGATCACATGCAAGGAACAGGCCCGGCAGACGGTCCCACTTCGGTACTATTGTCTTTCAGGGTGCAGAGCTGCACTGGCTGGGGACACGAATAGCTGAAATGGGAGGAAAACAGACCTCTGTCGGGGATGGCTGACTTGAGAGTGAGGATTCTTATCTCCTTTCTGTAAATGAGGTTTGGAAATAGCAGGAATATGAGAGTCCAGTTTTCTCTGCCCAGACACCGGAAAAGCAGCTGAACCCCCCAAAGCAGAATATAACGTGGTAGAGATGTGCATTCTCCAGGATCCAGCTCAATTTAACTCTGTTATTTTTAATAGTGGTTCTGTTGATGATACCTTCTTTTTATATCTTAGCCCATTAGCCCAGTGAGCATATTGTGTTGCTAAACACTAATTTCCCTTAGTACATAGAATTTCCATGAACATTGAGTCTTCTCAGTACTCCTGGCTGTGATTTCTTTCTCTATTCTGTTTCTAAGGGAAGACTCCCTTTTCCACCAAACTGGAGAGCTCTGCTGAATATTTCACTCTCAGTCCCTGCGCAGAACCAACATGAATAGCTATTCCACATCACAGACTGGTACAGAATAACAAGCCAAGATCCTCAGCCCGATCAGAAGAAGAGCAGGGAGCTTGTCTGTTATTTTAAATATGAAGGAAAACAAGAGTGAAAGAGCATTTGAATCACAGCTTTAGACCGTACCAGCTATTAGTTTGCTGTTAGAAACAACGACCTGCATTTCACAGGGATCTCCTCTGAGAATATTAATATAAATCCTTAAAATTACTGAAACTTATTCAACCCTAACAAATTTATGTATGATTTAAATTATTAGACAAACATTCAAATGCATCAGTATGAATTTATCTACGGGTATACAGCTGAAAATAATAACTTGGATTTTTATCTATCTTGATTCAATTTGTTGGCAATTCAATATGCAAAAGACATATTTCTATTCACCTATTCCTAAAAATCCAAGAACAGTTTCCCACTCAGAAATTCTATTTAGTCTGGATTTAACTACAGAAAATTGTGTTGCATCCATTTTTATGTCCTAAAAAAAACCTAGGCTATAAAAATAAAGAGATAGAAGAATCAATACTCCACTCAAGTGATGCATAAATCTGAGTATGTCCAAATACTGGAAGCCTATATTTATAAATGACTTACCTCAACAGCAAAATATAAATTATAAGGTGTAAGTAGCTCTAATGGAGTGTTCAGAAGACCTTTGTGAGGAACAATTTTAAAAAGCAGACCAGGAACAAAAATAACAACTAAACAATTCAGCTCAGTGCTTTAGTTAACAAACTTCCTCTTAGGGAATAATTGTTGTCTTGATCCATTTAGTAATAAAAGTGTAAAATATATGAAACTTCAGCTTAGACAGTAAGTGATGGAGACAAGTTTTGCTATGCACTGTTCTGTCATAAATAACTTTAAAATTTGCCCATTGGTTTGTATTTGTGTTTTCTTAACTACTGGATTTTAATCTAATTATTTCAAACTGTCTCAAGGCAAAGCTAATAGCAACAACACAGACCTGAAGTTCCAGCCACTTTCCCTGCACTGCACTAATACATGCAAATGTTGTGATCTGGGAGGCTTCTAATTAGCACCTGAATAACCCCTCAGATTTCAAGAATCTAATTGGTTGGGGTTTACTGAATGCTAAAGGAATCAATTGCTGAGGTTATTTCCATTTGAGCTGCAAGTATGTCAACTGCAGCCTTTGGATACCATCAGCGAAACTGCAGAGGTGGTGGTGGTGGGAAATAAAAAATCAACATATCTTATGCATGTCTTTCTCTGTGGCTACTCTGGAGATGATTACTTGATGTTAAGAATTCAATATATTGATGGAGGGACTATTTAGAAAAGGTTCAACACAAAGGAAGATGTGTTGCTAAAAGCAGTTCGAAGTGGCTGCCATCATCTGAAGCATCTTTTGACTTGATTTATGAAACCATGCAAATGAGTCACAGTCTTGGCACAGCTTCTTTCTCCAGCTATACGCATTCTAGAAATTGCCCATCCACAGACACTGCAAAGTGATACTGTTAATCCTCCTCTTTCTTGCACATTTCCTCTACCCTGCTCACATGAACTCCGGATGCCCAGCACCTATTATTTCTTTCTTCACTACCTTAACGCTCGACCATAAGAGGGACCTTTTTCCACATGCCCTGTTTGCTAGTGACAAGGCTTACCAAATGTTAGAGAAGAACAGGAAGGGGGAAGGCTGAGGAGAGATTCACAATAAAATCTAAAGCAAATCATAAATGGTGACTGCCTTTTTGTGACAAAGTATTGCAGAACATAAACATAACAACTAGCCTTTGAATTTAGGCACGTCCCAAAAGCATATGGAGAAAAAATGTCAGCAGTATAGGGGCCTAAGTGCCCTCTGAGGAGCTGACCTTGAAAGAAATATCTACATTGGTAATTAATATATACCAACAAGCTGACTGACTTACAGCCAATGCACCAGAAATTTCAGGTTGATTGCAGCCAGAGAAGGAAAATCTGGCAGTGAAAACTGCAGAAAGCTAAAACGTGTTAACAGAACCGTATCACCAGTATCACACCCGGCACTGCAGGCACTCTGCAAGACCTGCACCTGCAGAGCTGGCTGGGCAGCTGAGGAATAGGCACACATGTGAAGATTGTTTAAATCAAGGAAAAAAAGGAGTTATGAGTTAGGGAAAAGTTAAGAAGGGAAGAGAAAAAATAAGACCAGGGGTTTTTAATTTTTTTTTTTTTCTTTCTGTTCAGCATCCAGGAAAAGAAACAAGGCCAAAAAAAATTATTTTGCCAGTCTCTGCAAAAAAGTTAGAAGGTAAAGCAGTTCAAATTCAACCCACTATTCCAGATTGCTCAGAAAGTGCAACTTTTAGCTTTGACAATCCTTACTCCATTTCCAGCCCCCGAGGCCAAGGTAACCACCTATTCCTTTGTAGGGGCAGCAACGCTCACAGACCAACTTCTGCAGTGACAGGAGAGTGCGTGGTTGTTCACTCCACAATGACATTGATAGCTGAATTCACTGAAGTTTAGGAAGCACTTCGGCTTCTTTAAATGGAAAATACTGTATTCCAGATCATTATCTAATCTCTGGCAATATGATACGGACACTCAATAGCAAGCTTAGCTTTTATTGAAGCCTCACTTGTTTTGTGCCTTCACTAGCTGCACTTAAATTGGTGCCAAATTAACCCATGATGGATTAAATCCACTGCTGCCCTTTTCATGATCTGCAAGAACATTTTAAAAGCAGTTTTAAAATTCCAGCTGTTTTCTTTTATTCTATTTCATTTCTTGGACTCGATTCCACTTTCCACATGAAATGTATATCAGCAAATTATGTGAAGCACCCCTTGTTGTACATTGCTTTTTCATCACTGTATTTCGGAAAAATTGACATTAAAGTTTCCATCTAAGTGCCCTGCATTTCATCATACCAGTATAAAAGTGGTACCATCTTAGTTTTAAATCTAAATTCAATTAATTAATATAAAATGTCAATATGACACAGATCCCTTCTTTCTACTGCTGAATGAAGAACAGCTCAGAGAAATGTCATTAGAGTGACTCACACCGGGTCCTTGGTACGCATTTTGCACCACCACCTTTTTTTTTTTTTTTTTAACATACCACTTGCTTTCTTCTATAATGCTAAAGAAGGAACAGACAAAGAAAAAATATTTCATCTAGTCCTATTGAATTCCCAGATTTGGATGAGGTTTTAATTTCCTTAAAATATAATAACTGGAGACTTTTAGACAAATATTCAGCTGTGTCTTGAGCATAACTGAACAAAATGATCTCTAAGTAGGATTTAATGTCTGGAGGATCCAGAATTATTACAACATTTCAGTACTGTGTGTTGAAGGGAGACATTTATTTTGTAAAGGCTCAGAAAAACAGGGATAAACTTTAATGACCAAACTACAGGGAAATACTTTCTCTAAATTTATCCAGTATTCTTACTTCATTAACGAGAGATAACATTCAGAACATCATCAAAATACCAGTAAGAATCATCTTCCTGCATGCAGGATCAAAATTGTTTTCACCAAGCAGCACAGCAGATATACAAGGCAACGTGATGCTCCCTCACAGAGGGCCCAACAGACTGCTGATGTTTGTCTTTGACTTCACTTGCCAGCGTCCACTGGACTTGAACTTTAAGCAACAGTGTTCAAAAGCTGATAACGAAAAAGCAACCTAGTATGCAAATTAACAATTGTAATGTTTTAAAAATGTAAGATTTCACCCTGTGGGAACCTGCTTGAGTTGTCTAGACTGGCTGCATCGAGCACGAAATGTTAATGAAACACCTCTGTCCCAATACAGTAGGAGTATAAGGTATACATAAACTAAATATCTGCAAAATTAATTGACATGGTTAGATTAGCTATAGATAAATTAGATGAATATAAAAATGATAGGTAATAGGACGAGGTCCAAGTACGCACCCTTGAACATAAGTCATCCAACACATGTTTTTGTCACAAGCAACATATTTAATACATTACCACTGGTTCAGTTTTAAAAATTTAGAACTTCTACTTGCAGTTTGTATTAGGTAAAGAGAGTCTGGTAGTTACGCACTGTAAGTATAAGGGAGGAAACCTGGCCTCGCTGAAATCAGGATCTTTTTTCATTGGCTTCAGTGAGGTGGAGTTACTTTCTCACCAATGAAGGAATCAAGCGAAGAAACATTTCAAATTAGATTAAAAACTGCCTTTTACTAGTAACATTTTAAGTGTAAACTTCCAGTATTACATAAAATATTAAGACTCCTTGTCATTAGTTCTCTTCTACCTTTTGTTCATAACAGATGGTTCCTATCAGAATTTTGCATGTAGTTTCCTTTATTTGCATGTATATTTTCACACATAAATTCACCAATATATTTTAAGCAAAGGTAGTTCAAAAAACTGATACTGTGATACCAATGAAAATTCCTTACTTATAAAATAATTGTACAGAATATTCTTAATACATCCATGTGATTTAATTACCTTGCTTAATTTCATTCACAACAACACAGACTTCTGTGATGAGCTATAGTATTTTACATTATTCCCCCTGCTTGAATCATCAATAACTTTTCTCTGTTTTCTGCTTCAAAACCATAAATAGAAGGTTATTAATGAAATGCTACATTCGATTTCTAAGATAGGCTTGTTGTATTAGTTGTGAGGTGTGTTACTTTATTTTTTAATAAAACTATATGGTACTGAATGCTCAAAATTATATGGATCCCTTTTGTAAAATATAGCCATAGAATTAGTCATCGGCATAGTTTTCTATATTTTTAAGGTAGCATGAAAATACATTTTCCTGGACTTAAAAAGGTGGTTTAAAAATGTATATTGTAAGTGTAAGTGAAGGATACTTCAATACTGAACTCGTTCAGGTACCAAGCACATGCATGCTTTTCGCTAAGCTGGAATGAGAATGAGAAATCCCAAACTGTGAATATAAATCAGTCGACTTCACTATATGCACTGAATCTACATCTCTTTTTTTTCTCTCTTGCTTTCCTTACACTGTACTTTAATAGATTTTTGCGTGTCAGAACATTCATATTTTAAAATGGAAATTCAGCTGAAATGGTTCCTCTCAGTATAGCTGTGTTTTCAGCCACTGCAAACCTTACCAATGGGAACCAGAATCTGATCTTGTACGAAAAACATTTTCCTTAACAATATTAAAGCTTATGAATATTGCCATGTAATGAAAAATGTAAATTACAATTGGTGTCTGCACTAGAAGATCAAATGCTTTTCTCTTTGTTTCCTTTAAGAACTTTGAAATAAGGAGTTTTTCTTATTAATGCACACATGATCCAGCTTCTGTTACTGTCATAAAGCTTAAACCCTCTGTGACTGCAGAACAGGTGACTAAATCAGCCTTTGATCACAAGCACATACCTGCATTTCAGATGTCATCTGTACTATGAGTCACTCAACATCAGCTCTATCGATTAGATACAAGGGGCCTGATTTTTACCTTTTTTTTTTTTTTAACCAATGGGTGCAACAGCTATTATGTTTGTACCTATTGCAAGTATCCCATTTTGGTTTTGAAATATTTCCTCTCTACATTATCTTTGTCTTTACAGCACAAATTACAAGCTCAAAATCGTTTACCGTACTGAAAAGTTAAAGAAAAATTCAGAAATTACCTCCCTAAGAAGGGTAAAGGAGAGTGGTATCAATAGCAATGCTTAGTGTTTATTTTATGTTTCCAGCATAAAAACTGAGTTAGGAAAGGAAAATAAATTTCTGGAAAGGCACATCTTTTAGATTTTGCTTCTACCCGATCCATAAGAAATAGAGCTTTACCTGCCAAGGAATCTCAAGCACATCAGAATAATCGTTAAATTAAATTTTTCATCGTTTCAGATGCCATAACATGCAAACCTCAAGACCTTTCCTGGACAGATATTTTACAAGTATTACTAGGAACTCTGTTTATTTCGCCACCATCACCCCTCAATACATGACCATGAGTACTTCATTATTGCTATTTGTAGAACAACAGAAGGTAGAGAGTGATTTTATATCAGCAATTTGTTTACTTTCTTGACAAAAAAAGCTAAGTCTAGGAAAATCAGTGCAATTCCAATAAAAAGTGGGAGGAAAAATGAACAGAGAGAGCTGCCTTGGTGTGCCCACTGTACCTAATCACAGTCCAGGTAAAAATCACAAATCCTTTATAGGTAGAGTGTCTGTGGCATATCCATTCTGATCTGGCAGCAGACAGGACTGTGATAATACCCCTGTGCTCCACTATGGCCTTGAATTCTCAGAAAAATGAGGCTTCCACTGTGCACATGGGGAACCGTTCTCCAGAACCACTGAAGGCCATGTCCCCATCCAGAATGTGACTGTCATGAAAGAAATCCAACTCAATAATCAAGGAGCAGATAGGATACAAGTAACAGTAACACGTTACTGGAACAGGTATACCACTTCCACTGAGAGAATTTACTTAACAGTGCCACTGAATTAATAGTTGTTGACGTTTCCAAATCATGGGGGAATTTCACATGAGGGAAGGGAAATATTTGAATTATTTTATTGAAAATGGCACTGGAGAAGGAAGGGGGCAGTAGTACAGTGGTGCAGTTCACTCACAGGATGCTTAGCACAGCTCTGAAGAACAAGTGGGAAAATTGCATCTACAGAAGAATGTTTCCCAGAGTAGAAGTGAACAGTTGGACACTGTGGACTACATTAGCCATAGGCTGTAAGCTCCACTTAAGGTACATTTGAAGTACTGGTAGTTCCAAATATATGAAAAGTGAAAATTACTATCCATCACTCAAAGATTAGTGTTTTTCTTCTTATGAGAGCCTTCATTTTCAAAACACCCAGGAATCTTTGCAGCTATTATAAAGCCTATTATAACTAACACGTTAAACCTTACACCCACAAGTTATACTCTTGCGCAATGTAAATAAATGCAGCTATCCCAGAAGTTCCTAGACTGAAAAACAATCCTGCTGTACATATCCTTGACACCAACTAATTATATATTCCCTGCTACAGCTTTTTAGTCACTATAGAATAGATCACACTTCATAGCAACAAAGATGATGTCCCTTGGGACTAACTTTCCATTGAAAAGAGCTTTAATTTATTTATAGCTACACTTTATACTGCAAATGACACTGGGAACCCAGATAAGCTGTTTGGAAGAAATCCTCTTTCCTTCTATTAAATTAGCTGCTACAGTTAACTGATTAAAATCTTATTGCAAAACTAAAAGGCTCAAACAAGTTTGCCTTACAACAAGAAATTGAAATGCATTCTGTTCTAGGAGCTAGTGAGAAAATAATGAGTACAGCAAAGATTTCTTTTACAGTTTCTGAATGCCTTTTATGCCAAAAGAAATAAAGAAAGCTTTACAAAGAGTAAGAGAGGTTTCCAAGAAGGCTTTTTGTGTACTGAAAGATACATGGGCTGTTCCTGAAATGTTTTGAGCAGGCACTCAGTCTAGGGCTGAAGAAGTGCACGGTGGCTTTGTCTGCTCAGTCCTGGGGTTGCTCTGTGGAGCTTATGCTTTAGAATAAAATGGTTTCAAAAGCTTAGAAAATACCGCGTTCTGTACAGAAGTATAATTGTGATTATTTTTAAAGCAGCTACTCCTATCTGCAACAGCAGCAATTGCAAGGTAAGTTTAGTTCAGGATCTTCAGAGAAAACATCTCTGTGTTGTCTTAAGAGAACTTTCAAATACAAAGCCAACTTCACCGTTCTCTGAACCTATGACCTAAAGCCTGCATATTGGAGAAAAACAAGGTCAAAATTAAAAGTCTATTACAGACATTTTACATGTTTCCTTTGCTGACTCGTATATTAAGTGGAAAATGCTGGGTTCAGTAACATTGTCTCTATTTTTTACTCAGTAACCAGAGAAAATATTTTTAAATGTTTGCACTAATACTCTTTCTCTGGCATGAATTCTTCATTTTCCTTTCATTGGATCATCAGTATTTGAATACTCCTTACAGAGCTGGGACTCTCCTGTTCTGTAACCTCAGACAGCTCCCATATGAAACTGTGAATCTAATAACAAGAGGCTGTACCTGAAAATGAAAAATAAAAAATGAAACTCAGTGGCTGCAACAAATCTAGGCAAAACTTAAACCAGTGCTACATCCACCTTGGTTTTCCAAGAATAACTGGTGCCTTTTGAGACTCTAAGTCCATATTTCAACATCATTTTTCTAAGACAGCAGCTCACTGTTGCTCTTCCAGGCTTCATATTGTTATGAAGTTTCTCAAAGACTTATCCGTCAACTGGAAGAATTGGCATCATGGACATTAATGTTGATCCTGAGCGAGTACTTTTCACCAAGTCTTCTTTTTATTCATCACAAAAGGTTTCCCCAAAACTACTGAACAGCAGACTAAGGTGATCAGCTCATTAATCAGGTAGGAATTTTACGTGTATCTCTATCTCTGATCACTCAAGTGGCAGGCAGGGATCTGGGGCAGTCGCTCATGCTCTCGGCTTCAACATTTATGAAGCCATGTGTCCTCTGAATCTGTTACTAAACTTGCATCACAAGAAAATACTAGTAGGGGCTGGAAAGTTATTTTCAAAGGTTTTGTTTATTTACTAAGCTATTTAACTTCCATATCCACCAGTAAGGATAGGGGCTTATTTTGTGCTTTAACTATAAACACCTTCCCCACATACCACACATAAATGTCTCATCAAAAGGTTGGCATTAACAGCACTTTATTTACTAATTAGTTCAGCAGTTTATTACACTGAAATTTAAATGTACTAATCAACTGTTTATTTTGTACTCATGTTACATTAATGCTAATTAGTGATGTATTTATCGCTTCATGAATTACATTTAAATTTAAATGCTCCAGTCAAAAGTTCGACATTAAATTGCACCTACCTAAACAGTCTCTAATGTATTGGCTAATTTTAAATACCACCAGACTAACACAAGTATTTCTTTGTATTGTAAGGATGCATTTTTTCAAAAACATCACCTAGATAACTTAGTAATTGTTATTCTGTGTATGTGATAAATATTTCTTTCATAATTACAAGCATATATGTGTTAACCAAACATCTTTTAAATAGTTTTTTTTTCTTTTTCTAGTATAATTTAGAGAAGCAATTTTAGAAAAACATTTTAGTCCAGACCATTGGGATGTACCAAATCACTATGAACTTCCAAGGAAGATTTCAATAAAGTATAACCTAATTCCCAAGGGATTATCCCTGATATTTAATTATTAACCATTAATCAGCTGCTCTTGTTATTGTAAGGCAAGGAAGACATAACTGTACCAGAAGACAGCAACAAATAAAGAATCCAGATAGCACGGAAAGTTGCTACAAGTTGACAATGAGCCAGCAATGTGCCCTTGTGGCCAAGAAGGCCAATGGTATCCTGGGGTGCATTAAAAAGAGCAGGGCCAGCAGGTCAAGGGAGGTCACTGTCCCCCTCTGCTCTGGTGAGGCCACATCTGGAGTATTGTGTCCAGTTCTGGGCTCCCCAGTTCAAGACAGACAAGGAATTACTGGGGAGTGTCCAGCAGAGGGCTGCAAAGATGATCAGGGGACTGGAGCACCTCTCTTATGAGGAAAGGCTGAGAGACCTGGGTCTGTTTAGCCTGGAGAAGACTGAGAGGGGATCTCATCAATGCTTATAAATATCTAAAGGGTGGGTGTCAAGAGGATGAGGCCAGACTCTTTTTTAGTGGTGCCCAGCAACAGGGCAAGGGGCAATGTGCACAAACTGGAACATGGGAGATTCCATCTGAACATGAGGAAAAACTTCTTTACTTTGAGGGTGACAGAGCACTGGAACAGGCTGCCCAGAGAGGCTGTGGAGTCTCCTTCTCTGGAGATATTCAAAACCTTCCTGGATGTGTTCCGGTGCAACCTGCTCTAGGTGAACCTGCTTTGGCAGGGGCCTTGGACTAGATGATTTCCGAAGGTCCCTTCCGCACCTGACCATTTTGTGATTCTGTGAAACTACCACATGTAGCCTAGTTCTTACTGAAAAGCACCTGTTTGCACACAGGTTTTTACATGTCTATAGTTCTGAGGGAGATTTAAGCAGTTTTAAGAAACCACAGGTTGAACAATAGAGAGAAAACAACGGTAAAAGCAAACATTCTTCAGTGGAATAATCAGTGCATGACAACTTGACTATATATAGAAAAAGATTCTAAAATACTTCACATTTGCTAGTGGCAGTAGATTCACAGTATCACAGCAGCAGTTCCAGTGATCAGAAGACAATCAGTAAATGCATCAATGTTTTTGTTCTCAACTTCTATGTTGCCCTGACAGTGACACAAGTTTGGAGTTGAATAGCCAGTGGACGTAGGAATATCAAGGCTTATGGTAATGTTCATTAATGCACAGAAGGACACTGCAGTGGAAGGGTAAGAAATCTGTACTTTCAAAGATATTTTTGGGACTTCTTATTACTACACGCATAAGCAATTTATTAAAAGAAGTGCTATTTCAACCACCAGTTTCCCAGGAGAAACGCTGACCCAACATACACGCCAGATGTCCTCACCCTACTCAGCCCACCCCACCCAGCTTCAGAGTGCCCATTACAAGAGGCTGTGGTTCGCTCCCCGACTTTGAGACATGCCCCCACCCTTAAAAAAAACCAACAAACAACTTCGCACACTCTTGACATCCATCAGGCATTAAGATAAGCAACGAAATTCTTTCCTTGGAATCTCTATGTGTGGAAGAGGCAATTCTCAGGTAAATGAGCCGGGGGGACACTAAGGCACCGTCAGCTGCGGGGCTGAAAGGAAAGAGGCAGGATGCAGCGCAGGCCAGGGGTCGGCTCTGATTTGAGGAACTGACAACACCAAACAGCAGAAAGGAAATAATTAAGTCCAGTGCATGCTCTGATTTTGTGAGCTACTCTTTCTTACTGCTCTTCTGGAAACTGTGTCAGAGCTAATTAATGTCACCTGTGACAAGATGGCCCTTCTTAATGAACTTGCTTTTTTCCCCCCTGCAAATAAACTATGCCACTTACATTTTGAATGCAGCGTCACATACAGACCCTACCACTTTTGCCAGGAATATTGCTGCAAGTCTTATATGTTGTTGCAATGCTTATTTTTTCCATCCAAAATTTATTTAAGCGACTGACTGAATAACATAGGGCTTTTCTTTGTTTGACAATTGATTAAAAATGAATTAACCACCTCTTTTCTTTAGACCTTTTTTCTGTACATCTCATTCTAATATTTTCTCATTTTAAACACAAGCAAAAGCCATTTCTGTTCAAATGGACATTTTCTTTCTTTTGCAGGATTAATATAGATTTCAGTATTTATACGAAATTACTAGATCTTAAATAAATCTTCTTTGGCTCATCAAAGCTATTTTTCATTTTCTTTCATAACTAGCCTTTTTTAGACTTTTTTTTTAAAACAAAAAAAGTAGGTCAGATTTTCATTTCACAGGGAAAGAGGTAGCAGTACATTTTTACCTGCTAATTTACTAAATCCTACACGAGTAATAATATATGAAGAGGTCAATCCCCACTAGTACTGTATTTTAATTATATACAGTTATCTCCCAAATTAAATTTTGCCTGCCAGCTGATTATCATAATTTAAGTTCTTCAAGTGATCACCGTTATTTTGAACATACTGTCTTTCACATGTCTCTCATTCTATGTCAATATTCTTACAAATGACTCCAAGGACAAAAAAAGTGCCCCACTACTAAATGAAACACAAAGAAAAATACTTCTTGCTTCATGATTCAGTAAACCATGAATAAAAATGAGTTTTGCTCAGTAGAGCTGAGAATACACTGTACTAAAGAAACCTCAAATCTTGCTACAATATGGTCTAGTTTCTTCACTACATGAAAGACATTATGGATCTCATTCGTCCCTAACAGCAAAGCAAATTCAGCAGCAGCTGAGCACAGCACAGTGTCCAAGCACCAGTGGCCACATGGACTTGGCCACCCAGTGTGTGATGAGCAAGTGCTCCAGTGGAAAACACAGGGCAGAGGATGGCGATACAGGCACCACTGGTCACAAACCTCTGATGGGGAGCATACTGTGTGCGACCGCTCAACCTGGGACACGCACCCTCGAGCTCTCCTGGAGGAGGAGGAGGATACACACATGGAGGTATCAGCATAAACACCAGGGTGACCACAGCGCCTCCTCCACTCCCCGGACTCACCACTTAATACACTGCTGCTTTTAGTCCATGTCCCAGCTTTCTGCACATCTCCTCTTCCAACAGCAGCTGTCACATAAACCGCGTGAGGTAGGTGGTCATACATAAATTTGAACCCTCAGCTTGTACAACCCATGTACTGAGTCAGTCATTATTCACTCCTTTATTATACTACTCATAGCTAGTTTTTTCCTTTGTTTTACTAGCTTTTCATTTAATAGCCATGGACTACATAGAAATACCATGAAATCACAGGGTAGTGTGTGGCATAGCTGAATAAAGCATATACACTAAAAATACTTTTTCACCTACCACTTCTTTGTTTGTGTTTAATCTGCTTTATCTGAATTTCTTTCAGCATCATAAAGCTGCAGCAACGCTGATGATGGAGGTCAGTTTAATTTCAGACTTGCAATTTTTATACAAAGATAACTGGAGTGAAAGTGCACAGAGGAGTGTCCACTGTTAATTTTCTACATGTACAGGACAAACCCCTCATTGCTCAAATGAAACAAGGTATTTAAATGTGTGAAGTCAATAGTTAAAATCATCTAGTAGATTAGATGCTTTGCTATATATGTACATTTATCATGAGGTCCATAGGGATCATGGCAACATAAGTAGTATGAAACTGAAGGAGGTAGAAAAGAAAATTAGATCTGATTTTTGAGGTTATGACATGTTGGACACTGGAAGCATTTATCCACTTCCTAAAATAGGGAGGCTATTCTGAGCCAAATTGCATAAATACGATGAAAATTAAACCCAAGGAAAATCTACAAAAATGTATGTTTTTTCTTATCACTTCATTAATAATTAAAATTTAAAGCAAACAGTTATCCAGTGCTCTGATTTGAGCTCATAAGCAGAACGTTTTTCCACTAGCTTTTAACTGAAGGTTCCTGGTTGCACAGGGTGTTGGGCTGTTTGTATTTCAGTCTTTTCAGTTGGAATCATTATGTACAAGATTTGCTGTTGTGGGCTGCCTCCATATCCCAGATGGCCTCTCTGAAATATTGGGCCACCTCCTGATTCCACCTCCCTACAAGATGTTTTAGAAGAAGGTTTGTAGACTATATCAAGCAATGCCTCCAGAGTTACCCAGTGCTATCTGAAAGCTCAGAAGTTGCAGCCCACCCAGCCACAGAACTGCAGAGTTAGAGAGTGCCAGAGGATAAATAGGGCTCTGCAGGCAAAGAGGTGATTTAGGAAGTCTGCTGAAAAACTTCAGCTGAAATTTATGTGCTTTTAGAGAACACAGTTTGAAGCTCACAAAAACTGTGGTCTCAAAACCTCAGGCCAGAAGAAAGTAGATGTTGTCTCACTGCTAGCGTTTTACTCAGCTGGAGCTCTGGCAAGGGCTTACTTTCTTTGTAGCCTGAATGTATCAGAGAAAACAAACTGAGTCCGGGATAAAACTTAAGACTGGGATCTAGCTTCTCTGTCAAGCACACAATACTGCAGAGGTCTGTTCCACTACTACAGGGCTCACTCATCTCTCTTCAGATGGGCCCAGAATACACTGTATAAAAACAATTTACCTTCAAAAACCCTATATTCCTGTGTCCAAAGAGAATCCAAAGATTCTTAATAACTATCAACTCTCAAAACACCAAAAATATAGGTTTTTTACAACCTGCCAAGCTCGTATGTGAACTACAGAACATCATTCCACACCAGCTGTGTCCCAGTAGCCCAAGTCAGCTCAGTCACTGTCAGGCAGAGTGAATCTCAAAGATCTCTCCTGCTTTACATTCATTTTTAGCTGTCAAAACAGAGGCTATCACTATTGCTGTCAGAATTATCATCCGAGTTTGCAGAAGCATTTGTCCACTTTCACTATGCATATTAGTCTAAGTTATTCCAAGGCAAGATGAGCTTCAGTAAAGACAGGGAGCTCTTTGACAGAACAGGAAAATTACACATGAAGAAAAGCCACAATTCTCGGTAATAAAACAAGTTTAAAAAAAAAAAAAAAAAACAAACAAACAGAAAAAAGCATTAGAAAGGAAAATGAAACCCAAACCTGACCCATGCTCTCTATGAAAAAAGCTGTGTTATTATTTTCTAATAAAAAAATATTTTGTGGTCAAACAGAAGTTTGTGAGATATTCCCTTCTAATGCGCTGTTAATAATTGCCTCAATATACTAAACCAGTGTAGGAGGGTGTTTTTTCAAGGACTGAGAAGAGAAATGGGCCAGAAGACGGGAGGTTGTATTAAACTCTCTTACTCAATGGCTCTTTCCATAATCTAGGAGTTTTATACAGCCACCCCATTCTACCACTCTTCATGTATTCCTAACACGGTGATAACAAGCAGCACATTGAGACTTGAGCGCTATACATCTGGAATAAAGCTACTGTAAGCAGAAAGCTGCTCTGAAGCCTTCAGTGACACTTCCATGTCACAGGGATGCCTTCTTCTGTGAGCCGAGTTGTGCATATGCTCAAAGCCTCTCCAGCTGTGGAGCCCCCTTAGGAGATTTAACAGACCCACTGTTGTTTCAACAGTAAAAACAACATGCTAAGAAGGTCAAATTTAAAACAAATAATAATGGTCAGATTTCATCTGTGGGAAAAGGAGGAAAGAAGTATGTAAGCCAGATATTAATAGAGCTTTCAACCTATTGAAACTGCTTAAAAATGAGAAAGAAAAATGTAATTCAAGAATTGCATTGACTACATAACTCCTTTACTCTAGAAAGAATTAATTATGAGAATGCCCATCTGGTCTTAATTTCAGTCTCAGAAGAATGATATGGCCTATTTAAGTGGAGAAAAAAAAATCCAATCAAATGCTTAGCAGGGCCTTCTAGGAGACTTAGGGCACAACTGTTGCTGTGCAGAAAGACTCCCTTTCCTTTCTTTGTGATCTCAATTTCTTTTGTAATCACTAAAAGATATGATATACAGGACGATCAACCCCAGCCATTTCACAGAGCAAGTAGCATTACTGACCACCTACACTCAAACCGAGTATAATATTTAGGGATTTGAAGAATCAATCAGAATTCTGCAATTATTTCACATAAACATGCATCTCGTATAAATAAGCATCAGTTCTAACAAGTAGCTCGTTCCAATATCTTTGGCTATCCAGAAACCATTGGAAAGTTTGCAAAATTTTCTTTTGAAAACTCATTCCACACGTCACTTAGGATACACAAGTTCTAAGTTTATTTTCCCCAGATGACTATATTCCATGCTCACTGAAGCAGCACAATTTCTACCACAGTATTTAGGGGTGGGAGAAATGAGATTTCAAAGGCTTATTAATTGCTAAAAATATGTTTCCAAAGGGAAAGAAATGCAACACAATGCAGCAACGTCATTCCAAGTTTGCAGACAGACTGAAATACTAGCTTTGATTTAGCTGAAATATAATCATACAAATGTCAATTAATTATTTCCCTAGTGATCAAATTACGAGCCTTTGCATCTGTTGTAAATCCCAGCTAATTCCCAGGCTTAACATGGGACCGAAAACCCTAGCTGTCATTTGGCCCAAAATGACAGGTTTTCCTTGAGAAAGCATTCAATATTTTTCCTCTTTAAATTCTACTGCACATGGAATCTTAAAACTAAACAAATAAAGGTGCAAAACAATTAATCAAGTGCCAATCTGGCCCAAACCATGACAAACAGGGGTGCTGTTTTATTTAGTATTTTCTTGTTTAAATTACTACTAAACTTCCAATTTTATCTACTGTAAACTGCTGCATTATCTATAGGTTAGATCCCAGGAGAACTGTAAAACCCAGAGTAATTTGTTGCAAGGATTTAGTCAAGATAATTGTGTAGTGCGCAAGAACCTGGTTTCCATCTCCAGATTGTTCTGTGTGCTTCTCTACACTTCTCATTCAGGACTTCCCTTGGGAGGAAGTTTGCTCCCTTCCTTTTTTCCAAAATAATCCTCCTGAAACCTTCCATAAAAAGTGTGTCCTTGAATTCAATACTCATTCTGCATCACTCAGAATTTTACTCCAGAATAGTACATACAAAATCATATTTCCCTTATTTAGTCATCCATGGCTAGGGCTTCTCCTCCAAAGGTCCAGTAATTGCTAAAAATTTTAAATCCGGTTTTTACTTAATGGAAGCTGAATGTAATCTGTCCTGGTGTGACCCAAAGTGACTGCAGCTTTAATCGGACCCATCATCTTTATTAAAGTCATTTAATAATCACTGTATTGATTTAATTCATATTAGATAGCATCTGAAGTTGGCAGAGTTAAACCTCTTCAAACACTACCTTTTTAATTCCAGGAATACCACTGGCTCTTGGCTAAAAAAGGTCCGCTTTACGTACACATATGCAGGCTCTGAATCTTTACTCAAGATGGTCTGCATTTTTCCATATGTAGTGAGCACAATCACAGTCATCCATAAGAGTGGGGGGAAAAGTGTCAGTAACACAAAGGTTTTGTGCTGCAGAGATGCACAGATGAAAACACATGTTAAAGACAGGCAGCTAGCCTGGATGTAAATTCTTCCCACTCAGAAAATTCTTCCCACTCAGAAAGCAAATGCGATAGTCAAGATTTACACACTTGTGATTCCAAATCCTATTGAATGAGAAGATTAACAAATTGGGGCCTTATGCCTGACTACCAACTTCTGTAGTGTTAACAGCATGTTTGAACTGTTCTCGTGCCATTTTGGACTTCGGATGTAGTCAAGCCATGGTGACAGTGCTTGGATCCCAAAATGATGTGGGCTTTTTGTTTGGATTTTTTGTTTATTTGTTTGTTTAATTTGGGGGTTTTGGTGTTTGAACAGTTATTTCATAATAGTTCTTTATCTATCCTCTTCCATTGCAAAACACTAATGCTTTTTATGACTATTAAATCTGTAAAATATTAACACCTTATCATTTGTCTAAGGTGACTTAACCTAAGCACCAGTTTATAGGTAGGTACTATGTTCCAGATAGTCTCATTATGGGGAAAACATGCAAAGAAGAAAGATAAAAACTATATTTTGCAGGGGCAAATAATTTTGGATTTTCTTATTGAGAAGTCTGCGTGTCTCAAAAGTACTTTCAAACCCAAATTTGCCATTATTTCAAAGAATGGTTACAAAAAGGGTATAGAACGAGGGGCACGTAAATTAATTCCACTTTCCTTCAGCAAAGGAGACCTTGCTCCTATCAGGATCTACTCTGTGTTTCTAACTGCTGTAAACTCTGAAAGCAACGCGTATGTAGTGGCAGAATAAGAGACTGCAGGACCAGTCCCTCTTGGTGGAAGTGCTCTTCAACAACAAGACTTTACAGAGCCTGGAACACTGGGCAGGTACCCACCTCAGTGTCACAGGAGGTGCGTGTCATTGTCCCCCCTCTGCAGGTTGGACGTACCGATACAAGAGCCTTCCACTCCCCCCTCCCCTATGCTAATATTCTTGAGCTTTATCCTACAAGACTGATAGTTATAAAGTCATAAATTGCAATTTTGGGGGCCATTACATGTACCCGACATGATGACTCACATACAATACATTTCTCTGGAGGCAAATATAACAATAAATTTAACAACAACAAAAAAGCTAGATTACGTAGCATTGTTTCTGTTTATAGGCAGAAATGCCAGAAACAATAGCACTTGCTTTTATTTACAGTTGGTTCAAGATTAATAAAACTCATGTGGATTTTATGGACCTGGAGAGAGCTTATTTTTATGAAAAAAATGATATAGATAAAAACCTCAGTAAATCTGCAGGCTTCAACCCACTTCAGTGGAACTGCTGTGGAATAACAGCAGCATAATTAATATGGTAGTTTAACTGGGTAGTTTGCTTGAACATAGATCAAGTTCCAGTTTTATACATACAACATTTTTCCACATTGTCATTTATAGGTTGTGAAACAGAAATGAAAGATGAGATCAGCTAACAGAGCATCTCTTAATATACGTAGATATCTTCCACCAGTAACAATCAATTATTTTCCAAGGAAGATTGTCCTTATCTCCTTTTAATTCTAACAACATAAATGTTTCATTCACTTTTAGTATGTGTTCATTGGTTTGTCTTGAGTGCATTCAAGTGTCGTGCAAATAATCCTGCAATTTATTAAGACAACAGGAAATTAACTGGGTAAAGTCATGCATGTTCACTCTGTTTACTATTTAATCCATACAGTACTGTCCAAAACACAATTGATAATTAAAAGGAAAATACATCTTACCAAATCTTGATTTTAAAGATACCCGATGTATTTTTCAATTGTTCTATGAAAAGTAGCAAATGATAACGGGCAGGACAATAAAGAGTTATGGTATAAGAAACAGAAATAAAAATGCAAGCAATTAAATGGATAATTACAGAAGTATAAGCTGGGTAATATTCAGCAACAGAAAGACAGAAGTCCAGTTTTGGGCATATCCTTGCTAACCTGTTAGTTGATAAATACTTCTTTGAAACAAACAAGGCAAGCAAGTTGAAAAGCACCTTTATTCTGCAGGTCTCCAAAAGGATTTCTCAGGGTCAGATTCTGATTTCATGCAGCATGTGTAGATATATGCAGCAAATGAAGTTCTACTGCTGAATTCAGGGAAGCAAATAAACATTTCCTACACTAGTTTTTGGTGCCTCAAAAGATGCATAGGCGATGACAGCCTAGTTAGGACCACCATCTTCTGCCTTTCTTCCCCAAGCACTAGCAATAACGCAGCAGCAGGTACCAGCCTGGGCTGACTGGCGGTGACTGCGCACGCTCAACAAGGTATGAATAAGGCTTAATTAATGCAAAAACTGACACAAGCAGCAAGCTAATATTATCAAGAGTCTTTTGTGTCTCATTCTCTGAGATGAGGCACTCGCTAACAACTGAACAGGCTTTATGCACACACACATATTTAATGAGCATTTTTTGTTTTGTTCTTTTTTCCCCCCCCAAAGATAGGCATATCCTTTCCAAGGTTCTCTCTAGAAGTCAGTGACCTAACACAAATCTAACAATATTTGAAATCAAATCCAGGACAGACAGACCGGTCCTGCTTCAGATCCTGACTTGGAATTTGCCCGTGGAAGGAGCCATCCAGGGTCTGACACACCTTCCAAATGTAAATGATAAAACCACAGTATGGGAACTGTTACAGCCCTGAAAAGCAGAGCTATCAGCATGAATGAAACAAACCAGAATAGAAACAGAAGTTTATTAACCCAAAACTCAGGAAATTTTGCAGATCCAATGTTTATAAACATGCACATGCTGCCCTATCAAACAGATAGTAACTGCCCAATTTTTTCAATCATTCTATTATAATTCCACCCTAACATCTATCTTCTTACACAGCTGTGTAAACTCTATCACCTTGAATGCACAGTGTATAATTAATCAAACAACCATAGACTCAATTCTTTCTACTTATCTTGTTTGTAGGAAGCCTGCCTTTTATTTGCTCATCCACAAAGAGTCCCAAGGGAATGTCTTGCAATGCACCAAATCCCTTTCTCCCAAGTTTGTCATAATGTCATGACTAAGTCTACATGAACCAGTGACAATAAAAATAAAATAAGTAACAAAACAAGAACCAAAACCAAACAAAAACCCCCACAAACTCCCAAAGCCTTGTGTAGTTCAGATAATCAAATTTCAATTTCCCACAAGATGTAGCAGTACACAACATACCCAATCTTAGAATCACTTCACAAGATTAACTCATGATTCCATAAGGATCCAAATGGCCGATCATAGACAGACAGGACTCCTTCCTGCTCAGTTTGGAAATCCTGTTGTAGGTTCAGCATGCACCCAAGCGAGGAACTGTAGTGCCCAATCCACCAGTCAGGTCAACACTTTCCCTTTCTTAGGAGTGCACAGAGAATTTTGCACATAATGGAAACCATATTTAAAGTTGTAATCCATAATAGTTTAGATCATTACAGCTAGAAAAGTAATTTCTGTTTGATGATGAACAGAATTCTTCTGTGAAACTTTAATAATCTTCTATTAATTTTTAAGTGAATGTGTTTATAAATACAATTTAACGTATTACTTTAACACTGGTTTTGGTTAAAATATACTTATTTATAACTGACCTTTGTAACAGGGAAGTAAACTGATACAGATCATGTTAAATTTCTCTCATGTGGCTGTTCTATTAGATTTAGCAATAATCAGGGAAAATAACTGTGATGATTTTCTGAACGCATCTCATTTATTAAAGAGTATACTCTATATACCAATATTGTTCCACAAGACTTTTACTATGTTATGTCATATAAAGTGTGTTGTAAGGCTTTTAACAAAAAGCAATACAACAAACCATGAAAATTAATTACATCATATCCAACAAAATTCAAGTATCTCAGATTGAACCATGTAGAGAAGATTAGCTACAAGAGAGAAAAATCCATTTGTGTGTATTGTTCCTCAACGCGAGCTTGTTTGCAGAGGAAGTTTCATTTCAGTACATAGGTGAATTTTACATGCACACCACTCAACCCAAGGAGTCCTTAATATTAAGCTGAATTTTGCATGCACATCACTCAGCCCAAACAGTCCTTAATATTAAGCTGAGCAGAAACCAAGAATTATTTTTGTGAAAGCTTTTGAAGATTTCATTCAACCTCAGGAACTCCCAGGTGGAACAACATGTGGGAAAATAATAGAAGCTAGAAAAGGCAGTCCAAGGGCCCAAATGCAAATCCCAGGTCTAAGTTATGTGAGAAGGGACTTGAACTTCCGTCTCCTACAATGGAAGGGGGTCACTGTAATAATTAAAGTACTTGCTATGCAGAAGTGCCTCTCTCTTGAGGAACTTTACTAATCTTTTTAATTTCCCAAGAGAAGTGCCCATTTAGAACAAAACCCCCACAACCAAACAAAAAAATCTTCCAGCAACAGATGAAGTCTTTGTAACGACAAGTCTTATCATCTCTAATTTCTGTATTTGTATGCCAGAGGCATCAGTCATCCTTTTAATATTATTAGGTCTCTGAAGAGATAAGAGAGTGTTTACAATATCCCACTTCACCGAACAATTGACACGTGTATTGGGTTTCTGGCTCTCAGTTCATAAGCTTAACAAGCAAGAAGCAGCAACAACAAATCAAAATGAGGTTTCAGGACACATCACGGGGTCCAAAGATACTTGGACATTTAATTACATATTATCACCTACTGGTGTTCCTCACAGATTGCTTTAGGCTCACCCAGACAATTAGGAACAAAGTTTCTTTTGTCATTGAACAAGTGACAACCTACAACCTAACAACCAGGCAACATCTGTGCCATACCTTCTCCCTCTCCCTCTCTCCCCCACTCTTTGAGACAGCCCATGCTTGGATGCCAGACTACAAGCTTGAATTAAGGATGCCGATTTACCAGAAAAAAGATTTTTCTGCAGTAACCAGCCTACAGAAACTAGCACAGTGCCTCTCACCAAGTATTTCCCCTCTCTTTTCTTTACCTCAGTCTTCCTTTTCCCTGTCACTCAAAACCTTACAAAACCTACTCAAAACAGAACTGTATAGGAGAAAAAGGATAAAAAAAGAAAAAAAAAAAAAAAAAAAAAAAAAAAGGTCCCACCAAAGTAAAGACCTCATCAAACCCGTTGCATACGTTAGTTCGAAAACCTAAAATGTTCAGTTTTACAGAGCTGGACATCTGCATGAAGCTTCTGCAATTGATGGATTAGATGAGTTTGGGAGAAATATTGTTCTCAGCAATTATTTTTAAGTTTCACATTTCTAAATGTAGCTGACCAAACTGGTGGATAGTAATACTTTTCAAATTGTAAGGCATTTCAAACAAGAGAAGTGACTCAAGCCACGTGATTAGGAAACAAGCACCAAGCATCATTCCAAAAATTCCTGGATAAAACTTATGCTGTTATACAGATGAATGGGAAAATTGTCAAACGCATTTAAAATGAAACTCCAATACTCAAAACAGTACGTTTATGGCCGAGTGAAAACAAAATTATATATAAACAATTATGATTACTGTAATTTTTTACTTCATTGTATACAGCTTTATAAATGCACTTCCTGCTTATCTCAGAAATAAAGTAACGAAACTGTTCCTATTGAAATAATTTACTGCTATTATCTTACATCTATCAAGCTAAAAAATGAAAAAACTTAAAAAAACCTTTTTATTGCATTTGCATTTAGTTTCCTATTGCTATATACAACTTACAGGCCTTGGAAAAAAATAAGTGTCCTTCAGTCATATACCGGTAAAAGCTACTGTACAGTGAATTAACTTATTTTCTATTTCTTAGTAATAGCATCTTTCTAAACAATCCATTGATTTGCAAGCATACGAAGCTTTTCTAAAAAGAAGATTGTACTACAATCTATTAATAATATAATTGCTGTACTATAAGACTGATGAGTTCCAGTATCATAGGAAAGATTATTTTTCCTTTCAAGATACCATTACATTATAAAATAAAGGGCAAAAGTACATATTCCATGGCCTTTGTTTTTATTCTCCCACATATTTTAAGACATTCTGTGGCCTAACATTTAAAGTAGGGATGATTTTTCCCAGTGGGGGAGGCGGCCACTGTGCAGTAACAATTTATCTATTTACTCCACGGTTTGGATTTCTTTTTTTTTAAAAAAACACTAAAAGCACTTGAAATAATACCCAACTTCCATCTTAATTTTCTGGTTATAGATGTGGTTTAGTATCTCTTTATGTTCCTGTTTTTAAGGCATTTATATTTTTAAAAATAATCACAGGCAGCATAGTGCATCTGATCTTGTGTCACTAATGGAACTTAAATGGTTCTTTTTTGCAATTTAGGCTTAGCGCCTCCTTTGTTTTTCTTTTTCTTTTCTTTTTTTTATTCCTTAATCTAATACTTTGTGGGTCTGATAACTGCAAACAAGAAACTACCTGCAATATGAGAACAGACCTTGAGCATGAACAAGTATCAAATAATCTCTGCTTACCCATTACTCCAGCAACTCCCAGCTCCCTCGAACTTTTAATTAATACATAGAAAGGTACAAGAAAAGAACAGGAAATAAAATATTCATGTCTTTATGCAGCCCTTCCAATTCTATGATGCTTCCAACCTTTTCAAGGAAAATAGTTGGCTTCTCACTCCAGTGTCATTAGGTGGTGGCGTTACACCTCAAGGTACATAAAGGAGAAGTTTTATATTGCAGCAGAACTTGGAAACCCCATTGTATTATCACTACCCATTAGCCTTGGACTTAAACCATTTTTAGCCGGAAGCATGAGCCATAAATAGGCTAGTACTGTCAATATTAAACCTTACTGCCAAGAGTGGGAGAAATATTATAAAAGGCAGCAGATTGTCTTCTAAAAGTAGTTTCTTTTCTACTGCTTCTAGAAGCATCTTTTCATTAATTTCTTGATTAGGTATAGAGAAGAGAGCAAAAGTAGCAGGGAAGAGAACAGGCAGCTGGCTACCCTGTAAGGACAACAGCAGAGCAAAAGGTTAGGAGATGGCTCATCCATGGCGAATGCAGCCCAGGACAAGAGAGGGGCCGAAGCCTTGAGAAATGCTCAAATCAGAGGGGAAGGAGGGAACTGATTTTTCTGCATGGACAAATGGGGATTCTCTTCCTCGAAGCAAGGAAAGAAATACAAGCTACCAGGAATTTTCAGGGAGGAATAGATGGGCAAATTAAATCTCTTCATGGAAAATGTTTGTGCTGCCCCTCTGGACTCAGTGAAGAGGATTTCAGGTCCATGCCTTAGCGAAGTGCAGCTGTTAGCCTGGGGCAGTACAGCATCATGAGAGAAAGCAGACTTACAAGCAGGACTATCTTAAGTTATTAAAGGTGCAATGTTAATGCTGACAATACACTTGGGGGCTAAGACACGTTAGCAATCAGCATCACATTTAACTCCAGTGGATAAACCTTAGTTATAAACTGAAATTATAGAAAAAAAGAAATCTATATTCAGTGAAAACCTGAAAGGAGTCAAGAAAGCAGTATTTCAGCCTACAGGTTTTTGCTATTATCATCTCATTTCATTCATGCTTACGTACCCCTTTGAAAAGCACTTAAATACACGAGA
Source organism: Burhinus bistriatus (assembly GCA_013397275.1). Taxonomy (NCBI): domain Eukaryota; kingdom Metazoa; phylum Chordata; class Aves; order Charadriiformes; family Burhinidae; genus Burhinus; species Burhinus bistriatus. The sequence continues at coordinate 230,126 of VYXH01006790.1, read as the reverse complement.
AAATATTACGGTGTTTGTGGAAATGCTCTAACTATAAACCTCTAAGGTTTTACTAATTTAGGTCTGGACACAGAGAATGGGGACAAGCCTTCACATAAAGCACAACTGTAATTTGCATTCCTTGAAATGTTTGGTGTTGGGGGTAGTGTTCACTTATGAAAGAGACACAGGCAGAAAGATGAGATGAAAGAGGAAAGAAAACAATTTGCGTGCAATGTTATCTGTTTTTGCTTTAGCCACATATTAACAAGTATGAACCTTAGCAGGACTGAAGAGAAGAAATACTGCAGAACTAAACTTTAAGGATATAAACTAGGACTTCATGCCTAACAAACCGTTCTGTTCACTTCCAACACGATTAAAAAGTTCTTCGCAGTTTGCCAGGACATTGTCAAGGACTGGTTGTAATCACAGGAAAGGCTATCACATCTAAAACATCTCTGCACAAAGATCTTCTCTTTTTCTTTGGTCAGATTATAAATGAGTTTTTGTATGCTAGCTGTTAAACTATGAATTTAAAATGTTCCCACACTATGACAGCTAGGTACTATGAAGCATTAGTTTAGCATAACAAAAATAATATCTTACCTTGTATTTGTTGCAACTAACTTGATGAATAAAAAAAAAATTAAAATATAGTAGTACCTAAGAATCCCAGGCCTACTATGTTAAAAATGTAACACCAGTACTGCAGTACTGCATTTTTAATTTGAAATCAATGAGATTTAAAAGTGAAATTCAGAATTCTATTAAATAGGTATTTGCAGGAATTAGAAATGTGTTCTCAAATACATTGTTCAGTTAAATTTTCTGCAAAAAAATCACTTCCCCACAAAATGCAGTGCTTTGTTGTAACATCAACAGCACCAAAAAATCAGCAGTCCCTAATTATAATCAACTATAATGTAATTCAAGTAGAATTTATAATGTCTTAACAAAATTGTACTAGTCACATCAGTAATAGAAACATAAGTAAAAATCAATTATTAATTCAACTGCAATATGCCATTTTCCTCTTGTTAAAAAAAAGAGAAAGCATATAGTATGAAACTAAACAATGAAATACAACTTGAATTTGTGAGATTAAAAAAAAAAAGAAAAAGAAAAAGAGACCAACAAAAAACTCAACCCTTCTGAAGCAATTAATTTTAAACATTTCCTGAGAGACTCTCATAAGAACTCATGTTCTTTCCATACGAGTCAAGGAAACAGCCATTGCCTTCTCCTCCACCACTCACTACTCTGTGGGTAACATGATTTGAAAAAGACTAGAAAGGAATAAAAAAAATTGTACTTTTTTCATGGGAAACAACATCAGTGAACAGCTTTTTGTTGAGAATGCACTAGAATAATGAGGATTGCCTAAAATATTAAAAATAAAATAATCTAACAGATTCCTAAATGACTTGCTCTTCCCTTGTTCCTTCAGGTCATTCTGATATTAAAATAATTCAGTTTAAAAAGTTCTCTAGTCTCCATTTTCAAGAAATCATCAAATGTGCATAGGGATGTGTCTACTAGTTTTCAGATACATACATGAAGTAATTATGCTCAGCTACAAGAGCAACAGATAAATATTTATGTGAAGCCATCCATATATTTTATATTGGCTCTTACAATAGAGAACATCGTTCTATCAGCAGAGTCATCTTAGATTTGAGAGGTAAATAACAAGTATTTGAAAAAACTAATCTGAATATGAGAGAACACTTAATAAATTAAAGAATTTATTTCACATGAATGCACGTAAATATTCTTATAGGGAAAGACTGCCCTCACTTCAGAAATGCAAGCTAGTTTTCTTTTTGGTTACCATATAATCAGCACACAATGGCTTTGGCTCAGTGACGATCTCATTATTTCAGGCACAAATATCGTTAATAATTGTAATGTTCTTTCAGCAGCATAAATACATTTTTCTAAATAAAATAAGGCAAACTTTGAGAGAAACCTGAGAGAACAGCAAGGAACATTTTTCAGTAAGAGCCTGGCAGCAGCCACATTGGTGCCAGCTTGGTGGCACAGAAGACCAGGTCACACTGACGTCCAACACCCAACTGCCTTCCCGTAACAGCAGTACCTTCATCAATGCAGAAAGCAGACCGATACCTGTGCAAATACCAGGAGCCTGAAGTAACACTCAAACAGGCAGGGGGCAGGAACCAAAAGCCACAAAGGTACACGGTCTGGAGGAGACGGAAAAGGACGCAGCAATGCGGCTTTTGCAGCTTATATCGTAGCTGAAGTCAAGTTCAAAGAGAAAATGGTGACAAAAAAGCCTGCTGGCATTGTGGTGGTGCAGTATTGGATCAGAATCAAACCACATGCTTAAAAGGGAAGGGCTGGTTTAGCAAGATACAGCTATAACACAGAAAGTGTTCCCGAATCTCTAGGAAGTTGCACAAAATGCAAGACCTCACACAACAACATCCATGGCAGAGGATTTGTCCTGACACGGACCTCGCTGAAATCTTAGCAGATCAATATACAGAATGAGGTAAAAACTGTTTGGCTTAGCAGGCCAAATAAACAGTAATAATCTCATAAAACATTGATCTCCACAAAATCTATTCATTTTCAAGTGCCCATCACTGTAGTTTTCAAGGTAAACTTTGGGGCTTTGTACTTTGTGTCTCCATTACTACATGGAATATGTGCTATGCCATGATAGCATGCCAGCCTGGATTTGAACCGCAAAATATCTCCAACACACCCCCTGCCTTGGCTGCAACGAACACCAAGAGTAGTTATTTCAGCTCTGCCCATCGCAGTATTCTGTATGCGACCATAGGGTGAGGAGCGGATGAAGCATGGCCCCACACATGCTGCCCATGACAGGACTGAGACTTTCCACCACAGTGTCAACTTGGTACTTAAATATGGGTCAGAGAAAGAAGGGCCTGAATATTTCTCTGATCCCTTTAGTTACAGGAACTCTGCTTTAAGAGCTATACATAGGTGATCAAAACCAGCTTGAGAGGAAAGAGAACTCATCCAGCAGCTACACTCAGAGGTTTTTTCTTCACAGTGTCTGGATTGTTCAGAAACATAAAGAAACAGAAATATATGCAAAATTATAACAACCCAGAAAACAATTAGTTTCATTTTGGCTTTTTTTTTTTTTAGGCAAAATTTGGTAGAACATATTGTCATAGAATCATAAAATGGTTTAGGTTGGAAAGGACCTTAAAGATCATCTAGTCCCAATTCTTGGTAAATAGGGAACCACTCATGCAAGAAAAAGGTACACACAAAAAAAGCTACATAAAATACTCAATGATAGTACTCAGTGATAATTTACACAATTTTTCAGCACCATACTTCCTGTTAGCCAGTTAAAAAAAAAAAGCACAATTGTATTACTAACATATAACGATATGAGTAGATAAAGTGTTTTCCTGATTAATTAGACATCACTGGCTGCGTACGGGTCATGGAGCTTTGACTGGAAAATATTTAAAACCTTTCCATGTGAATGCAGCATATTTCTACTGTGCTCATTAATGTTCCAAGCAATTTTCTGCTTGTTGATCAACTTTCCAGTTTAATAAATACCAGGAAATGTGGATGATTACGTGGATCTTGACAGGTACATGTCTTCTGTTAAGACAGCATTCTTCACAAAGACTTCAACGATCTATAATACCATGTGCAATTCATTACAGCACTAAAACTTTTGGTAAAGCATAGGAAGAAAAACATTTTTTTTCTGGAAGAGATCTATTGTACAGGATCTAAAATATCAAACCTCGTCCCTTCAATACAAGAAAAAAAAAAAAAAAGGAATGGAAGAAAGAAAGAACAGGCAACCATAAGCCTAAACTTCCTCTCATCACAGTTAAAAATAATTATTGAAGGTTTTAAATCTCATGTTAAATGCCAAGAGACAGAATTTTGCCTACCTGAGGCAGACAGAGGAGTATTTTTTTCTTCCTGTTTTAAATACTTCGACCATGAAAAAGCTATAGTAAATTGAATACCACTGCTGCAGGAATGAAATTGTCACTGGGTACACAAAACAGGGAAGAAATTAATGAACAGTAACATAAAATGTCTGAGTGCAGCAAATACGCAGGCCAAAAAATTTGTAAGTAGGGCCGGAGGAGACGCAACAGGCACTGCTCACTGACTGTCTCACTCAGAATCCAAGCTGTAGTTTTCTCTCCGTGTCTGTGCCAGCAGGACCGCAGCTGTGCGAGCATGACTACCCACCAGGAGCAACGACATGCATCCGTGGATAAGTCCTACAGGTTAGTCCCATTTGAGGAACATCAGAGCCAACAAAACAGGAGGACGTGGTTCTGAACCCATATTCATTTTACATTACAGCTTAAGACTAAAGAAAGACGTGCCAAAAGGGGCCCAAGACCTTTCACTGTTTTGCACCAATCTTCTGGTTTTGTCTTGTTTAACAATCCTTTGGAACCCGTTCTGAGACCCTTGACAAACCAATCCAAGCATGAAAGCAGACATATGATGACCAGATGGCCCATACGCTCATACTGCAACATCCATATGCTTCAAGTGTGTTTCCAGATTGCTGCTAAAGAGTCGTGGTTTAGGGATGCAAAGATCCTAGTTGGCAGGAAGAAGCTTTACAGATGTTGGAAAAAACCCTTTCACTATAGAATTATCTCACTAAGCACACATTGTATTAGGAATTAAGTTGATTTGCTGCATATCTCTGAGGTAGCAAAAAATTTCAATTCTCTTTGATGTCCTACTGATAATACTACTTTTTTTTTAAAAAAAAAAAAACAACAAACCTTTTATTGGTGGAAAAATATTGAGTTAAAACAGTACTCATAATTAGACTCTTCTGGTTGACAGTACTGGACACAGAATTGATAATACTGAAAAATACTAATAAAATAAATGCCTATTGGTTTTGCTGATCCATTTATCTCTAGACTAAAAGGCAACTGTATTGAAGAAAAACACTTCAAACTGCAATTGAGGCTTTCAACTTTCTACAAATCATTAAAAACTCTTGAGCTGCAGAAAAATAGCATATTTTATTGAACGCTGAACATTATACAGGGTTGTCAAGAATGTAATTTCAGTAAGAGTAATAAAAAAGATTTTATATATTTTATAGAATCTAAACTTCATCTTAACAAAAGTTTTAAAAGTGTTTATATTTTTATTTCAGATAAGCTTTCCTGAACTCACAGATCACAAGACTGGTAATAGATGAAACCTGAGGTACTGGTGTTCAGGAGGCCAAGGTTTGCAAGGGAAGTAGACTCTTAGACCAACTGAGGTAGTTAGGAAAAAATTAACTTCCTTTAGTTTTTCCTGCATTATGAATGATAAAGCCACGTTCCTTGGATCAGCAGTATTTATCCCCTGTGATCTCATTAACTAATCTCTCATAGACCATGACGAACATTTGGCATTTACTACATAATGGCTTACGCAGAGTCCCTTTAACAAAACACTAGCAATAATATAAACACATTTTGAGTGAATTTCTGATCCCATTCCCACCAACAGAAATTTTTATTTTGAAAGCTGTAAGTATGACAAGGCAAGATACATTTAAACTGTTCTCTGTGATTTTACCCATTTTGTGGCAAACTAGGAAAATGAATGAATTAGCTCACTGAACCAATATGGATGTCCCTAGCTCTGTTTGTAGTCGATGAAGAAAACCAGGCATTTTTAGAACATTATGTAGCTGATCACATGGAGACATGTCCTCTAGGGTGATGCTAATTAAATCCTATTTTTCTCTGAGTTTTTAGACTAGATCTCCAGCAAGTCCAAAGGGAACATAACATGACTAACTCATCAGCTCATCCACTGATCACATCTTATTTATTTACAAAATCATGTGGTTTAAACTAAAACATTTCCATTTCAGCAAGCTGGAAATGCAGTAGTAGAAACACATGCCCAAGGGTCTTGGAGAGTAAAAATCCTGTATATTAAAGCAGTGCATTTATAAACATGTAAATACTTGTCAGATAGGTCAATAGTTCGAAATAAAAAAGATGACATGGCATTAGCTCTCCAGTTTGCCACTTATGAGACTAACTCACCTGTCTACCCATCTTTATTTAAGCCTTCTACAGCGAAGGAAATATTGTGACACTGAACAAGAAAGAGGCTCAGGAAAGACTTGGACAGTGTGGCTTCTGCCTTAAGTGACACAAACGGAGCTCAGTTGAGAGATAGATCCTAAGGCATAGCAAGTCTCCTCTTCCTTTTTTGAAGTAGAATATGCTTGGACATGTGTCTGGTCTCTTGAAGACTTTCACCTTTCCCCTTGTCATTGCCCTTCCTCCGGACATGCCTCACGTTCACGAACTCGTAAGTTTCATGACCGGCAAGTTAAGCTACAAAAATTCAATCCTTCCTGAAAGCTATCTATGACAGCGCTTGAGGGACAGTGAATAAGGTCAACATGGGCTGCAGCTACTTTCCCTGATATGGAAATGATGTATAAGGACTTTTCAGCACACAACTTTTGTACAAACCATGGCGTTGGTATATATTAATAAACAGACTCAATCTGGATCCTTCCATTAACGTACAATTATTTCTATTTGCACTCTGGAGTATATTTCCAGAGCATTCAAATGACACAGCAGATGTTAATGTCTGTAAATCCCCACTTGTGACCATTCCACTGCTTAATGCTCCAGTTTTCTATATCTAAAAATACTATATATTGAAATTTGTTTATATTTACAGTTAATAGCTTTATTCCTTTCTGTAATAACAAAAATATTGAGATTTGTTGTGTGCATTTACAATGAGTACTTTTAGTCCTTTTTAAATAAAAAGAAAGCTATTATATAAAGTTATAGAAATATACATAATCAAAATTATCTATAACGTTAAAACTAATATCAGTAAGACATCATCCTCAAAGGCAAAGGAATGAAGTATATTTATCATGGAATAAACATAAAGATTAGACTAATTGTTCTTAAGTACAAATTTTCAGAAGTGACATGATTTATGATTTCATACTTCAGTTTATGTATTCTGAAATCAGGTGATTTTCAGAAAGGAAAATGATCAAAGAAAGCATCAAAAACTATTCATCCCAAAGTCAAACCACTCAAGTCACTTCTATTTCTCACATATAAGTATGAATTCTAAGGATGTAACTATTAAATTATACCACTCCACAAACATCTAACATGACAATACAAAAAAAGAAATTGCAAACGTTGTGATATCAAATTTTAAAAGTCAGTGTCGAATTCAGTCCTTATCTGTAACAATTCATGCTTCTTAATCAAGAGTATATAACCCCCTACAGAGTAACAGGGTTTTGCATGAGTTTCTAACACGCCAGTAGTTCTGCTGGAAGGATCTTGAATGACGTAATCTGCAATTGAATTTCCCTTTTTCCCCCCACAATTGCATCACACTGGCAACTCACAGTCACACCTGGATCAATTTATACTTGAAACTATTCTTCCCCCAAAGGGATGGACAGTTAGACTAATGTGGAATATCTTTGGTTTGATCCTCAAGTGCATTATTTTATGTTTTGTACTATGGAATTTAATCTGTCTTTTTTTTTTTTTTTTGGAGGAGGAGGATTCTTGGAAATAAAAAAAAATTTTAAAAAAATCCACCCTCAATGTCATTCCACACTTTCTGCCCAGCAATTCAGTCCATCTCCTCTGTTGACGATGCTACCTAACTTTGAATCTTTAGTAAATTTCAACAGAATACTACGCTTTTTGTGCCAAAGCTATTACTGAAAACATTAAACAATATTGGTTCCAAGACTGATGCTCAGGAACTCTATTAAATAGTCTTTCAATACATTCTGCTTCCTCGTTTTAACGTGATTTATTCTGAGTCAGGTTTATCACTCCATTTTATGCTTATTCTCTGGAAAGTGTACAGAAATATAAAGTAATTCAATTCAACACCCTGGCTCAAAAAGCATTTGCTTGTGTGTAGCCTACAGTTGATTTACTAAATGACAATAAAATGGATAAAAGATCCTTACTGTGCTAAAAGTTACTGCCAATATATGACATTGTTAAATTAAAAATTAATTGCCTGAAGAAACATACAGAAATGCATACATGCGTACTTCAGATTTTTTTATTTAGTGTTGCTTAATAATTTATGGCTTGAGAAAGAACATGCCTCTTTCAGCATAAAAATGCTAATTACATTAAAGAAGAAACAATCCCTGAAGCACAGAAGCGAGCTTTACAACTTGTTAGTCAAAAATTAATACTCAACACTGTAAGTCATTTTTATTAACTTACTCTACAGTTGTAACGGCCGCAAAATTACAAATAATAATGAACTATTCTGAGACTTAAGATAAATGATCAAATTAATTCTTAGTTTAGTAAAATATTTTGTTACTTTAGTCTGACTGACAGACAGATTGAAGCCCAGAATGAGAAAATACCACAATTTTCCAGTATTTTTTGCAGCACTTTTACAACTTCTGCTTTGCATACCACCCACTGTTGTGCTTTCAGGACAGATACCAGCGAGCAGTGACCGTTATGGCACAAAACCAATGAAACTGTCTTTTTTCCCCCCCTCTACAGTTGAAGAAATGTCAGCTCCAGCAAAATATTTCCTTGGGTTTGAGTGCACTGGCATTCGTTTTTTAAACTCAGATACTTTTAAGTGACAATTTCCTTCACGTTTTGTGGAATTTTCACATGCGGCCCTTTTTTAAAATAAAGTAACTTCACTGAAGTTTGCAGAAAAATTATGTAAGTCACACTGCATTTCTGGCAAAGCATTTCAATCAAAAAATGTCACCTTTGTGGCTCAGTAGCAATTAAGTGATGTCCCACTTCAAAAAAAACCCAAAAACCACACACACAAACACCCAAACAAGCATCCAGCAACTGCCATCTTACAGTAGGAGAGTCTTATCTCCCTCTGCACCCAAAACATACATGTTAATGTTTTAACTCTTGATTTTTGTCACCACAGTGAAAAATACAGTGTGTGCCGTGTGTATAAAGTAAGTGTACAGAGCTCGTGTCCTGTCAATGGAATCACATTATGTTTGGGAGTCTAATCCTCTGGTAGAACTATGTGAAGGCTTCCTATCAAAACTGCACTTTACTGAGAGCCTCTCAGGGTAAAAGAGTTGCTTTCACTAAAAAAATAGAAAATCACATTGCCGGGGTGCCACTGGGACAGGACAAAGGATGCAGCTGAGAGAGGAAAATAGGTAAGAGATGGAAAAATACCTCAAGAGCAATTACACATAAGATACAACTGGCTGAAAATACCCTTCAAGGAACAAAATTGCTGGAGGCTGCAGGTGTCTTCTGGGGGAAATATTACTCAAGTTTTTTCCTTTCTTATTCTCCTTCATATTTGCTGCTCTGGGGAACGAGATGCCAATAGAGGACACTAGTCTGATCTGGAACATACATTTTTTTATGGTAAGAAGGTTCCAAACAACAGCTCAGCAAACAAAGGTTTAGAGAACAAAGCTGTGGCTTTGGTCATGTGTATCGTCATCTTGTGGCTTCTCATCGCTGAGTTCTCTGCGGTTCTACTGTAAAGCAACGGCACAGCTCCCTGCAGAGAGCTCCCCGGTCTGTGGATACCCCCAGGTTACGACCTGTCCAGCATGTCCCTGGGTGATTTTGGCTGGGACGGATACCTGCGCTGCAACTGCCTGCTTTCACCGTTAGAGAAGACCACAGTGCTACGAAATACCTTGCCTAACCAAAATTACAATTACAAGATACCACTAAGATACAACTAAGTAGATAACCAGGCAGCTTTTCCATAGCAACATATTTCAGTTTTCAAACAGAAAAAGTGTGGCTTGGGAAGGAGTGCATCTGATTATTCTCAAAAAGAGTTGTTTTTTACAGGTAGATTTTCATTTTTAAAAGGGTAAAATTTTGTCAAAACTTTTGATGAAATATCACAATTAAGAAGTTTGATTTTGCCAAAGGATATGAACAATTTAAAACTTTGTTTTGATTACTTGGTCGGTATAGAGATTTTAATTCCCATCAGAACACAGTATGGTAGAGAACGTTGACCAAATGAACTCTCTCCTTGTTTGTGTCTCACCTAATTAAGCATTATGATTATAAACAGCTTCAGGCTGTTGTAATTACACTCTTGTTGATTTTACTATCGTTGTACCACACACAGCTCTCTGCTCACTGTCCGGTCACGCAGAGGCTGCACACAGTCTGTCTTCTAAACTCCTGACAACTGGGTAGCAGTGGAAGTCTTCAAAAACAGTGTCAAACCGTGCACATTTAAAACTAATTTCTAATCAGTCATATTTTAAAAGAAGGACTAAACTTAGCACTCACCCTCTTTTCCGTCAGAGCCGAACTTATACTCAACCAAGACATTCCTCCTTCAACTGTTTGTGACATTTAGATTAGAAGCAGCTCTAAGCAATTGCTTCCTGATCAAATGTCATCCTTGTTATGGAATTAGTGAAATATTTATCAAGACAAATTTTAAATTATTTGCATGCATGTCCTCTCTAATTACATTTGCATATGCATTGCTCTAATTAGCCTGGTGGCTTTAATACGAATCAGAAACTGATACTGTGCACATTCTCAGGTTTAACTTTTTAAAAAGTGCCATGATGGTTTTGAAATGACACAGTAGTTTTGATCTACACAGCTTATTTCAGCAGGGCCAGCAGGGCTGTGTTTTCTCTGTAGTGACGTGGTAACTAATGCAGAGAGGAGTCAATTAAATCTGTTCATGAACTACTGAAAGGTAAAGACCAAGCTAGGATGGGTGACTGCCTGTTTCGATACAGCTAGGATTTGAAATTTGTTGTAAAGTGGTTGAGATTGTATTATTCTCCCCTCACACACTTTCTGAAGGGCAATTCACTGCATTTTCCTTCACCTTTGCATCTATTTGAAACCTGTTACCATTGACTTTTCTAGGTCCTGCTAGGCATTTGGAGTTTACACATGCAATTACTCCCTGTCCTTTCTCTTGCTGCATCACTGTGTGTCAATGACCATTTTTCAGCCCTTCTATTTCTTTGCTCACTTTCATCAGCAGAAAAGTTGGGGGGGGGTGGGGAGAGAAAAAAAAAAAAAAAAAA
>VYXH01006790.1:194643-213777 GCA_013397275.1 Burhinus bistriatus | reverse complement strand
AAAAAAAAAACACCAAAACAACCCACACAGACATTCATCTTTGAGTTATAGCAACCAAAAAGGACTTTTGCAACCCAAGCTACAATAACCGCAGTCATTGCAGACCGCGAGGTTGGTAGTTCCTTAGTTTCATTACAGCTGCTGAAAGATGTCTGCACGTTGAGTATGCAGTTGTGTAGGATCCTTCCCAAGCTGACAGACCTTCAAGGTACGCTAGAAGCTCATCTCTGGGACAAAGGCACTGCTGCTTATGCCCACAGAGAGGAGGTGCGGAACACAATCTGCTCCACCCAGAGGGCTCAGTCACACGATCTTGCTTCCGAGAGGAGCACAAACCAATGCTGCCTCCTGCATCGTGAAGGAGCAGCAACCTCCACCAGCCCATCTCTTTGGTTTTTAAAAAGAACTGGAAATACTGAAAAGACACCGTCCAGAGGATCTCTGACCTAGGAGCAAAGATTGGTTTGTGTTTGCTATTACTCACATCCAAGCTCCTGCTGTAGTACTAAATGGCCACATGCTGCTAATGAACCCGATAGTCACTTCAGCAGTCTCGATGATGGATTCAAAGAGCTATTTAAGCTATCCATACAAACAATTGACCCCAGAGAGTCCTATTCTGTTATTTATGGCAACTCTAAGATTTTAGGCTTTTTCCAGTCTCCACTGAACAGAGTTGTGAAGTGCTCCCACATTACCATTCTTAATAAAAGCACTGGAGCTGATAACCTAGAACCTAAACGATGTAGTTTAGCTGCCAAATCTAGTATTAGTCCCATTTTCCACTTATAAAATTTGGGCCTTGTGGCCAACTTTTAATCCAGCATCCTGAAATCTCCTGGCTTCACACACTGGAAAGGGTAACAGCAGCCTCAGATGATGTTACCCTGAATCCAAAGTAAGCCTGTTTCACTTCTACTTGAATTTTCTGCTTTCCAAGGAAAAATGTCATGTAGCTTTATGGGATGTTTTACCAGTACAATATAGTTTCAGGACTATCCCACCATTTATGTTGTCTTTTAACTGTTTTCAAAGGGATGGATGTATGCCAAGAAACTAACATCAAATCACAGCTGCAAAACATCCCAGGCTACCAAAAGCATCTTGAAATAATATTTTAAAAGTCAAAGCAAAAAACCCAGTTGTGCATGTGCAAATTTAGCATATATCCAAACACGTGCATACCTATTACTCTGCCTTTATTCTCAATTCAGCATGAGCTTACTTTAGCTCAAATCACTATTTCAGGAAGAAAATCAGGGTGCTTGTTTGTTTGTTTTTAAGTATATACAGACAGTTTCAACATCTACACTTTCTATCTTTTTAATTAAACTAATCCCAAAGATTTCATAACTCCCCTCTTGATCATCATGGCAAGGCATCCTCCCTAGCTTCCAGCAGCCACAGTACTTGGCAGCTTTCTCAACACTGACCACTGGAAAATATTATCTCCACCTGTACATCTGATGCCAAATGTAAGGACCACCGCAAAGAGTCCTCCCAAAGCATCACAGCACTGAGAAAAGGCAGTTTTCTCTTGAGGCAACTTCATGCTAATGCCAGAAAAATCTCCTCTGAACTTGCTGCAACTGCATCTGCACAAACAGAAAAACTGAAATACTTTCACAGTTCAGGTGTGACTATCTGCATTCAGCGCCATACTTACTGATCTTGTTATGAAGCATATCTACTTGGTTTAAAATGAGTCGTAATGAAAACTTTTTTCCATCCCCCGATATTTTCATTGTGTTATCTCTTAGCAGACTATTGACTCAAACAAGAACATGGGCCAATTCAGGGGTATTAACAGATGCATTGCTTTCTTTAGAAACTGTTCAATGTTCTTTATCGATCCAACAGTTGATGATTACAGTGGTAAAATGCTGTCAAACAATTGTTTGTTCATATTATTGATTACAGAGATGAAGTGCCCCATTTGGAAAGGGTATTTACCAGCTGAGCATTCAGAATACTAAACTTTCCAGGTTGGTTTCTATTATATGTTATCCATAATTAGAGTATCTGATTTATCGGTTCGTATTACTATTTTTTACTTCTACTCTCTTCTTCATTCTTAGTCTGACCAGCCTGCCTGTTTCTATAGTTATTGATCTGATTTTCTCCTTTACAAAGAACAAAAGAAAGAAAAGCTACGCTTTTTTCGAGTGAGGAGGGGCTACCCCTTCTCTGAGACCAAAGGCAGCACCTTCTTGTAGAACAGCAGTGGGCAGGCCGTGGCTCTTGCGCAGCACGCAGCTCCCATCCCAGGGCTACAAGATATGGCCAATCAAAGGGTTGTATCTGCATAGAAGCCAACAGGTAATCCAAAAGCTTGGGAGGAAAGGCTGCTTAGTGCCACATCACTTGCCTAAGCAACTTTCCTAGGAGTCAGTAACTGAACTGGAGCTCTGGCACACTCCCTCTGCAAATTCATAGCAAGGACTCCAAGCACCGCCAGAGCAGAGAGACTCATCCCAAAGAGTAACTTCTCTTCTATACAAGCATTTCAGTTTGGGAATAATTAAGGTGATGAGTCTCAAATGCTTAGCATTCTACATGCTCATGGGTCTTTGGGTTTCCCAAGGCAAAACACCTGTGATTTCATCAAACAAATTCTACCATCACTGCATTTCACTAAGGTACTAAATACTATACTTAAAACCCTGAGAACCATTACTCCTACCGCTAAATGAATGCTTTTGATTTCTGGTGAGAACACTGGGAACATAAGAGCCTTGATTTCACTAGATTGTTAGATCTATGTATGTTTTGCATTCAAGATCATTTTTGTATTCTAGCAGAAATTACACAAAAAGAAGTATTACCTAAGCAGCCATCAAAGAAAGGAACTTACATTCAAAAGTGCTAGTTGGTTGATAAAACAAAAAATTGTTTCAGTTACATGTTGCCTTTGAAACTGTTAATAGATTAACATGTTGTTTCTGTGACCCTGAGTGAAATTTAATTTTCATAATTCACAAATGATGAAAGCCTTGTAAACCACTAGAGAGGAGAAAACTAATTTGCATCCTATTGTGACTTAATGTCATTTAATATTCCATACATTTCTAGCAGAGATGCTTCAAACAGCTTGTAAATAATGCTGATATGTCAGCATCGTAACGTGCCCTGGGGAAACTGTATTACTTCTTCACTGATCAGTGATCAATAATATTAAAGATATCAAGACAACTGTGAAAATAAAAGCTGACAAACTGCATTTTTCCAAACACTATGGCCCAGTTCTGACCTTTGTTACTCAGTTAGCCCAGCAGTCTATCATCACTCCAAAAGTATCCACAGACACAGTTTAATTTTCAGTGAAGGATCTTGCCCAATATAGTCGGAATGCTTGCTTTGCATGCAGAATCCTAATCTAAATTTCTTAAAGAGTTACAATTTTGAATGGCACCCAAGTGGCAGGTATCACATGGTTCACATTTGTGCTTCCCCCATTAGCCTTTATGATTAATCCCATTCTTTTATTTAGCCACTGAAAAGGTGATAGATCCTGAATTAAAATTCTGATGCATTGATAAGGCCAGCAATACACCCAACAGTAGCTTGGGAACATGCCCTCTCCAGAGGAAAAGCCACATTCAGTCAAGGCTCAAGTATGACTACATACCTGCATAGTAGAAGGGACACAAAGACAAGAGCAACAGTTTTAATTTTAGTTGGATGAGGGGAAAAAAGCATGTGTGAGAATTTGTGACTAAATATTGAGTTTGAGTAATTCTGATTCATGGGGATCAGAGAAATTGGGAGTACTTGGTCCTGGATAGTCTGACTACTCTGAGTTGAGTCATCATGACCCCATGATGAAGAGGTATAATATTTCTCAGGACACTCAGCAACATTCTGTAATTCAATGGGGTGCAAATGGGGCACCAGGTCCTTGTGGACTCTTTGACCATAAAAAATGCAATGGACATTTATTGATTCTTTTTGAAGGAATTAAAAAAAAATTCCCAACATGATATGCAGCATGCAAGAAAAGGGCATGTTTTCATATCCAGTCTGCCTGGGCACAAAATGCAGCGTGCACCCCACTAGGCTTCCTGACTTCATCCACTGGAACCTTGTATCTAACTCAAATCAAACACCTAACTTCACGAGTGTTAAGCATGTTTCATTCTGCTTTTGAACTGTAACATTCAAATGCATTATTTTAACATCCTAGGGAGAGCAAAAACAATACAAAATCATACCTAAAATTGTAAATGTTGCATTTGGGAAACTTAAAACTACTTAAATTTCAAATTCCGTAGCACAAAAGCAGTCTCAGCAAGCTTCCTGTGTAATCATTTGCTTGACTATGAAGTGACAGAGACAGAACAGAAGGAGGCTGCTTATTTTTGTGACACACTGCTACTTGCTGGCCAGTCCATCTTTTCAGTGGGCTCCAGGAATGACTGGAGGGAAGATGGAACTCCTGGCAATGCCATTAGCCAGTGGTGCGATCCTGAACACAGCCTCAAGAGTCTGGCTCACCTTCTTGTGCTATCCACAACCCAGAGCTGGTTAGCAACAGCTCTTCACAGAAATTCAACCTTATTAATTCCCAAGTCACTCTTGGATTATCTGAGCTAAATTTTCTCCAAGAACTCACACAACATCGGGATAAATGCAGAATGCAAAACACAGCCTCGTGTTTGAAAACATTAGCTAACACTATTCCTCAACATACACTTTGTTCTCATCTGAGGGGATTAGAAATGGATTGCTAAACATCCACGAGACACATGAATGGTGAATGGCTGGAAGTAGGGGAGCAGAGAAAAGTGCCAACTTAAGCTCTGCTTTGTTCTTTTCCATTTACCCAGACCACCTGGTACACATAAAAAAAGTCATGAATGTTTGATTAGCTCTGATTTAAACAAAAATATCCCTTATACTTCCTTGAAGGCTGCTTGTTTATTTGGTGTTCTTACAATAGAAAAGCTAACAAAACCTTTGCATTAGCTCAACCTCATGCTAAACAAGGCTCTAACAAATAATATAATTTGCAGAGTTGAAAACTGACAAGATTTCCTCATAGTAACTTTCCATTTTCTAACGTGGCTCTCTCATATAGTGGGAAAAAATATTTCTTGTTCTTTCCAGTATAGGCTACAGGTATATTTGCATTATTAGAAATATTTTAATTGATCTAGGTTTAATAAAACAATACTTGCCTTGTTTAATTGTGCTTCATAACTGCATTTTTCAATTAAAACACTGCAGACTATTTCATTCACTTGTCCGGATGTACTTTGAAATCATTTCTGTATTTCTGTGTTGGAACCACTAATCTGAGACGAAAGGTCATAGTACACTAATTGACATAAAAATGCAGGTAAGATTACCTTTGTCAAAGGCAGAATTAGGACTCCATTAATGAGATTAACTAGAGGAATAACGTGTCAGAAAGGTATGAAGAAATTAAGATAATTATGTTCAAGAAAATCCATGTGCAGTATGAAGAATCAAATAAAAACGCAGAGTCAAACTGAGCAGATAACTGCCAGAATTACTAGAAACAGTTCAGTATTTTTTGAAGGAATTTAAAAAGTATTCCCACATCTTACATATGGAATGAATGCCATATAGGGATACTATGTATACTGATACTAGTTTTTGGACTTCTGAAAAAGAAAGGGAAGCAAACACTAACCCTACAGATCCTACTTTATAACAAGAGTTTCATTTATGCCGTTCTGGTATTTGCAATCAGAATTCTTCCTTTATGTCTGTAAAGCAACTTCAAGATGAAAGATTAGTACAGCAGGTTAAAAATCTTTTCATTCCAAGGCTTTGTTTCAATTTCTAGCACTACTGATTAGGTCAAGAATTGCAACACTGGTGAGCAAATTTCAAGGTTTCAAAGCCCCGGGCAGCCAGAGAGAGATCAGTTTTCTCTGCTGCTAAAATCAGTGAATTAGAAAATATAATATCTGGGTGTATAAATAGTTGGGTGCCATGAGTCTCCATCAGCAGCTGCTAGACAATAAGTTCACAGAGATCTGCATGGATTTTTGGACATCTGCATTACTGCAGCATCTCTCTACCACCTGCAGGGGATATAAACCCTGGAAAATAGATCCCAGACAGGTGCAATTACACATTGCATTAGCTGGCAGTGAAAAGCTGGTTCAAAAAGTGTTATTCTGTCAGGGATTTGAGATTTGTAACGCTAAATAACATACAGCAGATATAATTAGAGTATGGGCAGTCTTGAATTGGTGTAATTTCCTGCTACTTTGTGTGTCAGCCCATCTGGGTGAACCTTGGGCCCCTATTTAAGTAAGTGCCTGTACATTTAAATGTCCAATTCAGTTAATCATAAGGATGGTGATTCATTTTGCCACTGATAAAAAAAAAAAAGACTCAGAAAAAGCAAGCCCTTTTTCCTCTGCACAGTGTGAGCTCTTCAGAGGTTCAAGTATTCCGTTTAATACTAATACTTGATATATGCATTTATCATTAGGAGGTGAAAGTTTCTGTCCCCTCTTCCTAAACATGAAGAACTATCTACTGAATAGGGCCTTGCCAGAGAAGAATATGAAATAATCCACTGCATACCTCTCACAGCTCCCCTGGTGCAGGTACAGAGAAGCAAGCAGTCAGTGCTGGTATATCCATCACCTCTGGAAAAACTGCGATATCTAAGGGCACATGGATATGTAAAATGAGGAGAGCATTGATGCTGGTTAAACCTGTATAACAAGAGATCTTTAAGTGACACTGGTTCAAGCTAATTACCAGGCCTGTAAAATACCGTTGATAGAAGAGCAGAAATTATGCTTCTCTGAGACAACACAATAGCTTCTACTCTGGCAGTTGCAATAGCACACCACTGGCCCTGACAAGGTTACGATCCGTTCACAACAGCACTGAACAGAAAACTACACTCATGTAAAAAAATACTGGTATTTCAAAACGTATTTCAGAACAAACCCAGGATATCTTCCCTCTGTACAGATCCAACCAGCTGGGTCACTTTCCTTACCGAAAGAAACAGTAAATTATCTGCCATTCACCCTCATGTCAACTGAGTGCCCTAGGCACCAAGCTACTACCACATGGATGTTAGCATCACTAAATTTTATGATAGAAGTTTTATTCAACATTTTATTATAGCAGTTTTATTCAACAGCAGTTCTGCCATAACTATGATGTTTGCATTGTTGTTTGCATTGAGTAAATAAGATATCTAGAGGTCTTCTTTCTGAAAAATATGTCCTCATTATTCTTTTATAGAATGTTCTTGTGCTGTAACACTGGTAAAAGTCTAGGACCTGGAACTGTTTTATGACATTATGTCTGGACCCAACTTCTTAAATTTATTGGAACACATCTATTAACTAAAAATCTTTATTGCTTCTCCTAAAGTAGCCACACTCTTATTTTTCAATAAATAACTTTTTTTTTTTTTTCTACTTTGTAGTATAACAGCGTAGGTTGTTGCCCGATTTATATGTGTAATTTCAGGGAAAACCTAGCAAATCCTAGTTCTAAAGCTAGGTGGACGCTTCATCACTGCAGATGTCACTCCTGAATGACACAGGATGAAAGTACAACCAAGTATTTGAGGTATTTGCCCTGCACCTTAAAAAGATGGATAGAAAGGTGAGATGTCAATGATTAGCTAATAGAAACATTACATAAGTGTATCAGACTTTTATTCTCTTTCTCAGCTTGCCACAATACAGACAACAAGGCTGTTTAAGATAAACGTACCACCAGGAATAGTTTTACTCACTGTTGTGTTTCTTCCCCACAAAATTACTACAATAGCAGTAATATATACTGAAAATAATCTCAAATATGTACTCAATATTCATTAAGAAATACAACAGTATAATTCTTTTTCTTTATACACCTGATCACTATGCAGAAGTCCAAAGTACAAGTGTCTGATTTTAGCTGCCATCAAAAAAAATTTCAAAATCTTCTATTTAATTCAGCACATAAAATATGTAGTCTTAGTAAGCCTTTTTGGAGTAAATGACTAATATAAAGATGATGAAGTATGCCATTTTATGAGTAAACATTGAAGAAAACTATGTTACTAGTAAGTGACTTCACAGGTTACATCCGTATTTAACATCAAAGCCGCACAAATCCAGACTGATGGTATTGAGGCAAATGAATTGTTGCTGTAATTCCACTGGAATTACCATGGAGAAGTGCTTAAACTTCAATATTTCATAAGCATGTATTTTGTTCTTTTCCCCCCATTTTTCATCAT
This sequence comes from Burhinus bistriatus, assembly GCA_013397275.1. Taxonomy (NCBI): domain Eukaryota; kingdom Metazoa; phylum Chordata; class Aves; order Charadriiformes; family Burhinidae; genus Burhinus; species Burhinus bistriatus. The sequence goes on along the minus strand of VYXH01006790.1, from coordinate 205,544 downwards.
CGAAAATTTTTTAATTACTTCCTTTTTCAGAATTCTTCACACAGAAAAAATACATTTAAAAATATAAGAAAGTAGTCCACAGCTCACAACCATTAATATCTTAAAAGTCAGCATCATATTACGGGTTTGAGATTTCTGTATGCATGGGAGGATCTAAAAGCTTTAATATCAAGGTGAATGTGTGAGCAATTCCAAGCCCTTTTTGGATTAGGGATCTGTAAGGAATTAAAAATATTGATGAGACAGCAGTGAAATTAAATGATCTTCTGGCACAAGCCTTTATCATAAGGGATAATGAGGAAATTTCTATTCCAAGGGCACTTCTTATAAGAATTCACAGTGTGGCCTTAACAGAGATTAAACACTTTACAAAGGAAATAATAGAGCAACCTGAGAAATGCAAGTGCAATGAATCGCCACCATATGGTTCTTGTTCCAATGTTCTGGAAGAAATGAACTATGGAATAGTAGAGCTCCTGCACGGTAACTTAATGAACTTAGAAGCAGCAGCACTTCTTGAGTTTTCAGGCCCTCTTATTTTACCTGAGTCTTCCACAGAGCCAAGAGAGATCTCAAAATACAGAGCCAGGGGGATAACCTTAGTCTGAAGAAGCTACTTGAGAGTCTAATTAAGCATAAAATAGTGTAATTATACTCTAATTGGTACAAATTAGAGCAACTTGTGCAAGAAACAATAATGCCTTTGCAACCAATTAGACGTATTTGAGTAAAGTTAAACACAGTAGAGAGATGCGACTGAACACCTCAACAGGAAGCCTGTCTTAGCCTATGGCTCATCATCCACCCTGCGGACTGGCAAAAGTACCTGCAGAACCACCAAGAAAAATGGTACAAGTTTGTTGGTGGGGTTTTTTCCAGAAAGTGACAGATAACTGATCTCAAGAAATGAGCTGAACAATGAAAAGAGCAAATGACAATTCTATATTGTTAATTTGCATATTCAAATTATTTTAACATCCATTTTAATTATTCCCCACCCAATCAGGTGCAAATTTATCTTGCTTTGTACAGCAAGCCTTTATCTTGGCAGAAGTGGGATGTGTGGTCAGAAAACATACATGCCACTGCTATGTGCTGCAAGAAGAATATCCAAATTCAGCGTATCAATGCATCAGCATCAATCGGTAGGTTTTCCTGCAGATAATGGAACGTTGCCTCCAGACCTCTTACTGCATCCATTTATCCCTTTTCTCTAATTCTTAAGGTACAAAGTTTCAGCTCACCCTTACTATGCATCTGTATATCATCTTGCATAGATTAACTTTTCTTCTAACTCCCTGACAATAACCCATTTCCTTCAGAGAAACTCACAGATATTCCCAGCCAACCCAGCTCCTATTGCATAGCTCTGCTTTTTTTTTTTCTTTAAAATGCAGTTAACTTACGCTGTTGATATACTCCGTAATTCCATAGACCTTGTGTGTCACAGTATCAACTTATCAGTAAAAGACTAGTCACAGGAGAAATCTCAGAGAAATCTCTTCCTTAAATGTTTATTCTGCTACATTAACCTATGAGAAGGGTAGGGGTGGGGGAGCATGACTTTGCAGCCAAAAAATTCATGAGGAATTGATTGACTGTAGTCTTCCAAAGGAAGCGTGAAACAGGTAATTCAGCCTTTGCTTTCAATGGGAATTTGAATTAACTTAGGAAGCTGGTCAGGTATGTCTGTGATGCTGACAGGACTACCCTTCCAATTCCAGACTGTGGCTAGTTGAAACCCAGCTGACAAAATAATCTGGGTTCAGGTCTCCCTCAACAGTAATCGGCAAGATGTTTAATATCCCCTGGAGGATGGATAAATGAGTTATCATTCTTCTTCTTTCCCAAAAAGATTTCAAAGATGATACTTTGATCTTGACACTGGAATAGCATTTTTTAAACATATCTCAAAGTTGCAGGGTATAAAAAAAAAAAGCGTTCTGAACTACTTAATTAGTGCATTTCCAGGACTAGGGGAATTAAAAAGGATGGAATTAACTTAAGGAAGACAGATCTGTTGCTGCTTGTTTTCACTGAAGTCCCAGGAAAATAAATGGTCTTATTACCGCTTTATGAAAACTGTACTAAAATACCAGAATATAGGAAAAGGAGACACTATTAAAAAAGTACTTGAAAAGTTAAAGCGAGGAGAAAGTGAAAAAAACATAAAAAGATATAAAATACCAGAGATTTTCATTACAGCAGTTGTAAAAGGCTAGAACAGGTGCATGATTCAGGCTGCGTAAAGCAAAAGTATTTAAATCAATGAAGAGGTCTTAAAGACTGTTATTAAAAGTCTTTGTGCTTGCACAGGTTCAGTTACAAAAATGTTTGCAATGGAAGGTTATTTAACTGCTTGAGAGCAATTCTAAAGTGCTTTTAATAATGCTCCTTGGAAGCTTCAAATAGCACTAAATCTGCAGTGGAAAAACACCTCTGCTAATTTGGACCTACATGTTTTTAATATTCTTTTACCTATTTTGTCTGAGCATAACTAATATTAACCTGAAAGACATAAGCCTAATTTACTACATTGCTAGAGACTGAATAGAAGTGAGAGCTTTACTTCCAAACGTCTGGTTTGTATATAGCAACTAAAAAGTTTATGTTGATCGACTTTTGGTGTATTGGAGTATTTTTCCTGATCTTAAAAGACTCTTTAAAATGCATGTTTGTGTATCTTTGCCAGCAGCATAATATAATGAAGTAAAAGGTGAAATAAACATTTGTAATAGTAGAAGATAAAAGAATAAAACCACTACAACAGTCCACAAGAATGATCTGACTTGACTTGCATCTTTTGTACAATTCATAGATATAAGCAATACCTGGAATACTGCCTAGAATTCCAATTACTTCAGTGGCAGAATTGTCCTTATGAGGAAAATGAGAATAGAACAAATATTCTTCAAGGACTACTGAGATTGCTTGGGATAAAATTACAGTTCCAAGACAGAAATCCTAGCCCTACTGCAACCAAATAGTAAACTGCTACTGCTTTCATTAATTTAACGTAAAAATATTTCCAGTGAAAAAGCACAAACAGCAGCAGCAGCATGGCACACCCTTGTCAGAAAGAAGCCAGCTTCTCTGTAAAAGCAGCCATTAGGGAGAAATATTCAGCATATAAACACATTGCCTTTCATTGCAGTTTTGCATTGAAGGTTATACAACATAATTCAAACGAACCATTAGAATCCTCTCAAAAGAGCAAAATGATCACTCACTGTGTCTATAGCCAACAGCAGCAAAGAGAAAGATTGGTATGTTGTAAATGTTACAAGAAATTTTTCTGTTACTGAGCATTTGACCTGTTACACTCCATTCTGGAAACAGAATGGTTATTTAAAACAGAAAATATCTTCAAGTTTAGAACTGCTTTCCCAAATCAATAAAGTAATCAAATTTCTGCCTAAATCTACGACTATGTGTAATCCCATTATAAAAGCACTTTTCCTGAACTCAGCTACAATCCACCCCACAAAAACCGCTGCATCAAAATGAAGACCTGAAATTAAACTACCAAAGTGACCGGGTCCCGAGGGCTGCCAGGGAGCATGGGATTATCCCAAGGCCAGGATTCGCATGGGTGTCCTTCCATCATCTGTGACCCTTTACCACCCGAGCGACAAAGAGCATAGTCATAGCCCAGGCTTCAGAGAGCTGGGAGTCCACACAGTCCTCCTGCTCCAAGCTGAGGCTCACCAGCTGCTGATCGTGGACTTCAAAATCCAGTCTGCTATTTCTCTTTCCTTAAGGAGCAAGAGAAGAGGAACACGTGGTGAGCAGAAAAGCATTATTTCTTCAGCCACCATTTCTTCTGCCAGATACTGCCCATTGTGCCCATTTCCCCACCACCCCATCGGCAAGCGCAGAGCATTGGAAAGCAGCAATGTCTGGCCACATTCTCTTTCTCATAATCATTGGGGGGCAAGATTAAAAGGAGAATTTGATTTTATTCCTTGAGGTCTTCAATTTATCTCCCTTGTATGCTTCTATGTAGTACCATCAATCATACAACTTTCACTAGAAATTAATATTGTAACTAGAAGCTAAAGTATTGTAGTATGAAAGCAGAAATAACACATATAACAAAGATTCCATATAATGAATGCTATTTAATGACATCCATCTACAACTTCCATGATATCTGGTTGAGATTTTTGACAGGGCATGAAAAAAAATTTACAATAGCTCCAGCAGTAGTAAGAAATAACAAAATGCTCTGGAGATAATACAGTACACACTTTAAAACGGCACAGCTGCTGCTGGGGCCTCTGAACTGCCTACTAATACTGACTGCTCCAGTGGTCTGTACTGTTCCAACCAACAACACAGATGCATTCATTATTTATTGTTCACCTTCAGTTGACAGAATGACTGGCTTTTTTCTGTTTTGTTTTGGGGGTTTCTTGCCCCTTCAATGACAAAACAGCATAAATCAATGCCCTAAAAGAGTCATTGTGCCCACTAAGTGGCCAACGATAAGGAAGCTTTAACTGGAAGACCCACCCATGAACCTCAACCGAGAACTTAGTAGCTTTTTTATTATTAATATTATTCATGAAAACAATTAATTTACTGAAACAAATACTCATGGAGTTTATAAAAATATACCCTTTTAATTTTCAAAATATTTCCTAAAGGTTTAACATTTTTGGTAGTTTTCAGCTCAAACTTCACGAATGGAAATTTTAAATGTTTTACTTTGACTCTATTTTGAAACAAAGTATATTGCAATAAAAATAACAGTAAAAAAGAACAAATTTTAAGGTAATATTTTGACACAGTTCATAAATCTTTTTCCAATTTTCTTATTTAAAATTGAGAGAGGTTTTTTTGTTTGTTTGCTTTAACCATCCCCACTGGCAAGACAAGTTCTGCTTAAGAGTGAAAGTGCAGAGGATCAAAGAAATCAAAGAAAAGTAGCTACTGTAATCTGTAATAAAGTTTAAGAATTTGACCTAAATTAAAATTCCATTCAAAAAATAAACCTGTCAGGAATACAAAGTAAAAGCAGTTTCATATGCTGCCTGTAAGTAGGAAATAATGAGAATTAAGAAAACTGCTGTGTTATATTGGCAAATCTGAGAAATGTTGGGGGGGGCGCAGGTTTTGCAAACAGAATAATTTAATATCATTTGGGGATCATTTGCCAATTGTGATATTTTTGCAATTTAATGTAATATACCAAGCAATGTGACCTATACAAAATTAACTAATCATCTTAGTTATTAAAATGAATAATTACAGATGTTAAACCAGTGGCCCTTATCACTCAAAGAAATAATTGGTTTTTTCGATCCTGCCTGATACTTAAAGAGCTAGAATCAACACTTATTATATTAGGATTCTGTTTATTATTTTCTTTCCACAATTGTTGATGAAACAAGACAGAAATAGGTGTCTGAACACCAAACTGGGGGCACTGACAGAGCAGATGCAGGCATGTCTTTCCACAGAAAGTGACCTTCACAAAAATTATGAAAACAGAAGAGCATCATCAGCTGCTGGTTTTATGAGTAGTGACAAAAAAGCAGACAGCGGTAGGTGACCAGGAAGGAACATGTCAATTAGGGTGAGAAGTACTGCACGGATGAGTTAGGAAAAGTGCACACACGTCAAAATGCGTGACACTGTCAGAACAATGTGTTTATTTGAAGTGGAAGTACAAGGCTTAGGAGCAAAGTTTTAACATGTAACACTGAAACGTTCTCTCCGGCCCAGATCCTGAACAGCCTGCCCACTGGTGCCAGTGGTCGGGCATTGGGGAAACACACTAAGGAAACCTGTGGCAATTAAGAGCTACAACTGGTGGGAGCACCCACATAACAAAGACTGACGATGATTTTGAGTTCAGGAACCAAAAAAGGGGATATCAAGGTCAGGGCAGGTACAGAGAGTTGAAAAAATAAAAATAATCTACATAGTTTGAATGAAAAGGGAAGCTCATCTGTAAATAAAGAGTACCTATAGACTCAGAAAATAACCCATTTCAATGGAAAAATAATGGTCTGAGGAAGCCTGGGAAGCAAGTCTATATGTGGGCATGCTCTCAGTGGGCACCAGCCTGAAGTCTCTGACAGGGCCTCAAGGCTAGTCAAAAACACCACTTTTCACCGAAAACAACTTTTTTTACCCTTCCCCTTTGGGCAGAATATGTTGCTCAAAGAACTGCTGAATATAAAGTATTCCAACAATTTTAAAAAGCAGACTCACTCAAAGAGAACAGGGCCAAGCTTTAAGGACACAGATATTTAGGATTCAATGAAAGTGATTAGCGTGATTTCCTGATCATCCCTGACCCTCAGACAGAAGTTTCATGACATGGCGGAAGGAATTAACACTTCTAAATTCAGACAACACAAAACCCAAGTGATATATATTACCAGAGAACAAGATTGAGGTTTGAAGACAACATTAATCTTGAAAGTTTATGGAAAATAGTAAAGCGAGATTTGTGAATCATTAGGAAAGCTTTTTTAGCAGATAAAATACTATCCTTCTGCAAGGTCAACTTACGTAACATGCAATACAGGGATTTATTCTATGCAATGTTACATGAAAATTCACTTTTAATTTTGAGAAAGTTTACTAGTGCTTTTCCTGATCTGTTTTCTACTATCCAGTCCCTTTTTTAAATACATTGTTTGAAATATCCACAAATAAGAAAATTATGATTTGCGCCACTGAAATAACCATACACATCTACAACCTGAGCATTAGGTTTACTATAGCTTGACCTTAAATTTCTTTTTAAACACAAAATAGAACGTGATCAGCATTTCAAAACTTGCGAGCCAAATTGTCAGTATTAATATAAATGACATGATTTTTGGAGGCCTGAGAACCCAGCTCATTGATTGGTTTCATCCAGACCGCTAGATGTCTTCCACTCAGAGAGGCATGTTTGCTTTTCTGTGTTTATCTAGTGAATACACATTCACAGAATATTGGCAGAGGATCCTGCAGACTTAACAGAGTCTGAACTACTGAGTTCTTGTGATGGCAGACTCCCACTGGATCTTCCATACATGGACTGGATAAACCTTAAAGCCACAATTACCTTCTACAAGTGATCATTAGCAAAACATGGTTTAGATTTTTAGAGGAGTCTAAGGTGGTTTGGCAACAAAACTGCACCAAAATCCAACAAGAATTACTCAGCTTGATTGCTAATGATCCTAAGAATATGATTTTTAATGGAATCCATGATCAAAGATAAGCTAAAAATTCCAATATTTCATTCAAGAGCAAACCCAAAACCATACTTTGCTGTTCAAGTGAAAAAAACCTTGACTTTATCCCTCCTTTTTATAACAAAGGATCAAGAAATTATGATGAATAGGAAAAAGTAAGATCATTATCATGGCCAGATACAAGCTCATGCCGTCCAAAGGCTGCTTGACATTTGACAAAAAAAACTGAGAAAAAGCCTAGTCTCAGATTCATGGGTCAATTCCAATCAGTCACAACTCCTTTTTACGGCTTTAAAAAAAGTTCTCGGTAATGATGGACAAAACCACTACAGGCTCATTATTTTCACTGCAGTAGAGAATGGGTATTAAAATTTATGAGTAAAATAAAATTGTCCCCAGGCCATAGATCTTGCATGTAATAGGTACTCATTCACTGGGTTCTTCTTATATTGATGAATGCAGAAAGTACAGGTTAGGCTAAATTATAAGCATATAAATACAGTGAGATGGTTCAGATGGCATATAAAATATAACATTACACTCAAAATTATTTTTTATTACTAGCACAGAGCACAGATTTACATTTCTTTATGTTCATTGTGGGTTTTTTTGTCTTTATTGTTGTGCCAATTAATCCATATTTAAAACATCAGCAGACGCTACTTACAGTTAGAACAATGCTGTTAATGCTTTTTCAAAGAAAATTGTTTCCCATCATTCCCTGTTCGTATTTCAGTCATTATCTGTTTTTGACACCAGAGCATTTTTTATGAAAGTCCAGGCATTCTGAACAGATTCAAATAATATGTTCTACTTTATAAAGAAAGTCACTCAGGACTAAATTGTATTTCACAACCCAGATTTAGACTGCTATAATTTAGCACTGGTATTTTCAGAAAAGTATAAAAAGTTCTAAAAAACTTTTCTCAAAGTCAGTCTTTATTCACATAGCTGGTAGCTTGGGAGATTAGACAAAACTCTATATGCACCAAAAAAGGTCAAAAATTCATTCTTCTCCAAAGAAATTTAAGTAAATTCCTTTCAGTTTCTTTTCTAAACTTCCTTCATATTTGTATGCACAACTCTTTTACAACTGTCACATGCTTCATTACAAGAAAGACTTTAACAGGGAAAGCTAAATTCCACATATTTTTTTAATTGGGTATATGTCAATTGTGTTAAGTTTTAGTCTTAAATACACTCGTAGGCAAATAAAGCTGCTGCACAACCACTTGCAAGCTATTAGTTTTATGAAGACCCATAATTAAGATATCCATTTCCAGCTTGAAATTTTTAAGACTGACACATTCGGGCAGTAATTCACCTGTCTTTCAACTGCTTGACTCATTTTAGGTCTATGTTGGAAGCTTTTTTCTCCCCTCCAAATAATTTTTCCCTTTTCTTGCAGATGGCTGGAGAATTTATGAATATTCTAGTCCAGAAAAGAAACAATACTTGGCACTACCCATAAGCCTGGAAAGCAAAACTGCTCTAGAATACAAAGGCTTATAAGTCAGCATAGGAGTCTATTTCTTTTATGAAGAACATGTTACTGTAAATGATAATGCCCAGGAGTCATCTTAACTGAAGACAAGTTACATAAATTAGTAATATGTGACTAGAAATATATTAATTTCAACAATCAGTGGAGAAAATTGAGACTCTCATTAATCCCTGGAAAAAAGATTACAACTCCTTAAACATTTCTGTTGGCTTTAAAAACTGAAGCAGAATCAACACTATTGTAATCAGATGTGCATACCTGGCAATGTCTTAGTCCAATTGTTTCTGCAAGTTTGGGGGGGTTTCTTTTGGTTTAGTTTCATTTGGGCTTGGGGGGCTTCCTTTGTTTAGTTGGTTTTGTTTTTATAAAAAAATAGAACATAATCAATCCTAAACCAAAATTCAGTAACTGAAAGTGAGGATTAGTTGTTCAGGCTGTGTACAGAAGCCTGAATCACTGTATACATAGCTTCACATAGCTTCAGAGATAAGGTGTGCTTTCAGCAAGCATATTATTTTAAAACAAATACAAAAAAAGTGTTGCACAGAACTTATTGAAATAATACATACCTGAGAGCCCATTAGATGCGACCTAATAGAAGACAGTGGTGTGGTACCATGGAATAAAATGGGACGAAAACCTGATTTCAGTTTATCCAGTTGTTATGAAAAGTGTGGAAAAGAAAAAAGAACTGAACAAGATAAAAGATTGGGAAGTAAGATCAGGACAAAGCTACTGAGATAATAGTAATAATACTGTATAATATAATATATGTAATCCTGTACAACTTGTACTGCATTATTACATTGCATAATAATTACATATGATAATAGTAATAATACTGAGATAAAAAAGGCAGTAGGTTTTGACCAATATAAGTACAGTTTGGGGAAAAAAAATAATCTCTGTATTTTGTGTTTTGCTTCTGGAATGACATTTTCTGAAAGACCACCTTTAAAGCCGTATTGTCCAATCAAGCAGATGTTAGTCCCATCAAGGTGTCACCAGCATACTCAAGTACCCTCCAAGTAAGATGGAAGCCACTATATTCCTCTTATGTCTTGTTTACATTTCTAATTGTGTCAATACTACTCAAACATACTGAAAGGATTGCTCACAAATTCAAATATTAATAGCGTATCGTAGGAATAAAATGTTGCTTCTTCACTGTAAGGACTTTGCTAGTGTCGGAGGAGTGCGGTTTTTAACAGGGATTTGCAGAGAATTATGTTTCCTCCCCTTCTAAATTATGGTGCTCTGAGGAGGTTTAACTTAAGCAACAGCAGAACAGCAACTATTGAACTTCTTACAATGATAATTTTAAGGAATTATTTCAGAAGACTAAAGCAAACGGGTATTTGCCAAGTTTGGGGTTTGTTTTATCAAAAAACATATGAAAAAAGATACCAGAAAATTAACTCCCAATCCACCAGCCACTAAGCCCTTCCCCAAAAAACCAACCTATCATGGGCAGGCAGGAGGGAGACCACCAGAAAAGAAATTCACTTGTTTATACCCTTTAAACTGTGAACCAGAAACACCAGCACACCAACCTTGACCTCTGGATATGTTATCCCTAGCAGACTGGCTATTAGGAGATGGAAAACAACAGGGCTGGGTCCCACAGAAATACCCCAACAGGAAGCCACAGGGGAGCACGTGTCATCTTCTGACCATGCAGGTAGCATCTAGCTAACGCTGACATCTCCCCTACTACAGGAAGATGGGATTCAAGAAAGATCCTGAGGGCAAATCTTCAGAACCCACCTTTCTCCATCACCACCACAGCCAGTCTAGCTATGCCCGTGCAGAGAAAGCAGCCATTAAACACTATCCTCCACAGAACAAAGGAAATCGTGTTGCTCAACTCCAGCTGTGCTCTGAAGGCAAAGCAGCCATATACTTTCTTAGATGGACTGGGAGACTTCAGTACAGCCCTTTGTACTTTTTAGATAAAAGTGCATTTATCATTAAGTACATAGAACTCTAGGACGCTACGAGAGGTGTGCTTTTTATTTAAAAGCCTATATTGCTTCACTGTCACCATATGAAAGGAATGGGAGGGTGTGGAATCAGACAAAAATTACAGACTGCATCTTCTGTATTTGACTGTATGTCTGTCTGTCCTTGTTCTCTGCCCTTGGTCACATTTCTCCTGAGCGCCTTTATTTTTACTAGATGGGCAAGTACTTTTT
>VYXH01006790.1:181204-194636 GCA_013397275.1 Burhinus bistriatus | reverse complement strand
TAGATGGGGAAGTTTTTTTTTTTTTTTTTTTTTTTTTTTAATCCACAACTGAAGTGTCTCCATTACTTTTATCTTACCTTTCTTCCCCTCCCTCTTTGGTTATCTTTTCACTTTATTCTACTTCTTCCAACTAGTGGAAAAAACAACCTGCCAAAGGTAAGAGGCAAGTACAAAGAACAAAGAGTAAAGAACAGAGAGTACTACAAATGCTTTGGCAAAGAGATACAAAAAATTTTCAGTAAATATAAAACCCAGAAGTTTTGACATAATCACACTGCAATATAAAAACAAACAAAAAAAAGCCATAAGCGCTACTCCAAATACTGGATTGTTTGTTTGTTTTTTCTATAATATTCCTCCCTGCTGTAAACTCACTCCACTGTCTTTTAACGCACCGCTGGCAGTCATTAAGCTTCTCATTAAGATTTTTTTCAGATAGAAAATCTAAACCATAAAAGAAGAAATCTACAAGCCCGTGAGATAAATTGCAAACCAGCTATATACTGTTTCAAGTATGATCAACCTTAGGCTTAAAGGACTCTGAAAAAATATCTAGTGTTTAGAAATCATGGGAAAGCTATACAGCATCTTAAGAGATCATCTGGTCCATCTCCCATCTCAAAACACATCAGATATTGAAACATTTGACACATGCTTTTCTATCTTGTTCCTTAAACCATGTATGATGGATAACCTGCACTTTCCTGTCTGCTGTACAACAATGATTATTCTTGTAGAAAGTAAATTCCCTTCATGTCTGGCCTGAGTAGGCCAAACTACACTACAGAAAAGACAAGTGGCCCGACAAGCCTTTTCAAAGTACAACATAGCCCAGTCCTGAGCCAAGAAGCTTCACAATCGTAGTGCTAGTTGCTGCAGCCTGCCAAGAGGTACACGCATCCTTGAGCAGGCCTAAATTTCTTGCTGCTGAAATCTAACATCTTGGATTACTGTCCCAGCCTAAACACTGAGGAGTTTTGGAGGTTTCTGAAGTGTTTTTTACTGGGGGATGGGGTGCGGGGTGTGTGCTGTTCTTTTCATGGATTTTAGGTTAGGGGTGAGGGGGGAGTGGGGGGTGGTTTTTGCCTTGTTTTGCTTTCTTTTCAAAATACCAGAGATTTGTCATGCCTCTCCCTTAGCCTTCTTTGTTAGATTACATCTTTTCAGCAAATTTTCAGACTTGAGATTATTCCTGCATCTGTCCTGCTGTCTTTGGTTCATGTCTGTCTTGAAGTGTGGTGCCAAAATGAGTAATACTGCAGCTGAAAGCCTTACCAACACTCGGGTGAAGGAATTACCTTTGCTCATGTCACAGCTATCACTCCTATTTATACATGTATACAAGAAGAACATAAGTTTGATTTTCCATGATTCTAACATGCATCCACAATTTACCATTAGAAAATTACTCCTCCCTGTCCCAAGATACCTTCTAGTGATAAGTGAATAAAAACTTAAAAATAAAGGTGGGAGAGAGAGAGACTCAGATCAAATACTGCTTTTCTTTTCAATAAACTTATGATCCATTGCAGACCCACTCATGTGTTATGAATGTCCAGATAACAAAAGCTTTTACTCTACAAATTAAGACAGAATAAATAGGCTTAAGGCATGTTGGTGTACTCAAATGCTAAGCACTGCTTAGCCCTGAAACCTTTTGGCAGTCCAAACCTCTCATCTTTTTTAAAGAGCTAAGACTTACAAGCTGAGTAATTGAACAGAGGTTGGTAGATTTTTAAATGTTATTGTTCAACTCTAGTCCTGAGGAAGAAACTCGCAAATTCAAAAAGGGAAAAGCCTTGGAAAAATTACTTGGCTTCAACTTTACACAAGTGGTTTTGCACACAGGCCTAACTCTGCAATCTCAAGGCCAACAGTAGTAATTTACGTCAATTGTAAATATTCCCCTTTTTTTTATAAATAAAAGGTAGATCAATACATGCTTTGAAATCATCCTTGCATCTTGTCTGTTGCTGAACCTTTAGCTTGAGAAGATGATGCTACAAAATAAGGTAACTTCTATTTTGTCACCTTATGTGCAGAAGGGAAGAAGAATCTCTCTTTCGTTATCATGGACAACAGGACTTAGTCCAGCCTCCTAAGTATTTAAGAAAGTGTGTTGCTTTCTTTCAGGCACAATAAAAATATTTAAGACTTTCTTTTGTTTCATCCCACTTTCCTTGACACTTATAAAGATTGATGGATACTGGTGTTTACATACCTTATTCTCTAAGGAAGCATGACCTTCAAGGCAGTTATGAAACAGAAGTCAAGAACTCTTCCATCTTCATTAGTTTTATATTAAATGTAATCTGTTGTGGTTTTGCTTTGTGGCTGGGCTTTTTTAAATTGTAGTTAATTATCTCCCTACAGATGTTAAGGGGTTTTATTTCCGTTACCTTTTAACATGGACTTGTTCTTTCATATAGGCAAATAAACCAAGATCATTCCTCACTGCTCAGAGCACATGCAGATATTTCGCATTTCCTGAGTGAGGGCACAGCTGGTGCATCACTCACCAGCCATCACAGACAGCAATGCTTTAGTAAATTGGCAATAAATTATTCACCAAGCACCATGCAAAAGAAAGTTTAGATATCTTTCTGGAAAATGCTGTTAACTTAATACCTAAGGAACCAGGCATATGGAGTCAAACCTACTCAACGTAGCTCTGTGTACGTATCCAACAAATCTACCTAGAATACAATTGCTGTATTTCAACAAGCAAACCCCTGAGGTACCCTAAAACTGAAAGCAGGTGTTTCAGACACTGGTCTTTGTAGGAAAGTAGTTACAAATACATACACAAAGACACATTAATAAAACAAGCAACTGTCTAATAGCAAACTAGTCTCTTAAATTTGGATTCTTCAGCGTAGTTGCAGATTATAAACTCTATGTATGGGTATTCAAAGTGAGACCCTCTGATTTTATATAAAAATAAAAATTACTCGTCTCCTTTTACTACTGCAATCCTAAAACACTCTGAACTAGCTTTTTTCCTTTTTTAGAAAAAAAAAATTAACTTTCAGTCACATATCAATATCATAGGCCGTTTCAAAATCTATAGTAAAATTTTACTGATCTCACAAAACTAGTCAACTGTTAAAATAGCTTTGAAGTATTTTTCAAATCTACAAACCTATGTACATGTATATCTTGCCTGCAACTGCCACAGCAATAACCACAAAACTAGGATAGCATATAACATGATGTAAACAATACTGCATTTCAGAGCATAACTTTAACACAGTTTCTACTTGCAACAGGCTATTTTAATTTTTCTACACAAAATTTTTCCTCGTCTATCATTATTTTATTTCACAGAGCATAAAGCCAAAAGGAGAGGTATCACACTGTCTCATCCCTATAGTCTTCCATTCCTCTCATCCTCCTTTCATAAACAGGAGATACCAGGGCATCTCTCAGCCCAAATTTCACATTAAAAAAGAGGAGATGCAAGAAGGCAGCTTTGTGCAGCCAGTTTCATCTGAAGGGCAATATCTGTTCAGTCTGTTATTTCTTGGCTATCTGAATAACAGTGAGGAATGGCAGGAGATTCACAAGGCCTTGGTTGCATTCTTTTACCCTAAAAGACGAGGGCTCCTTTTCTGAGAAACTGATTTTGAAATGACTTGTAGATGAAGTAATTTAGGACAGGGGGAAAAAAAAAAAAAAAAAACAAAAAAAAAAAACAAAAAAAAAACCAAAGGCAAAGTTACAAACAGGTATTTTGTAATTTCTGTTTTCTCTTTGAGATAGATTCCTTTTTTACCTCGTATGAAAGTAAGAAAACAGAGCTCATTGTCACAGTGCACAGCTAGCTCCGGCTAAGAGCATCACAATGACTTTGCCCCAGCATCGGCAGGGCAGAGACAATACTGCTTATTAACACAAGTGAGATTCATTGCTATAACCAAAGAAGCAACATCCCCTACTCATAAATCCACAGGTAATCTTACATTGTTATAGCTGCAGTGCCTGTGCTTCCTTTTTGTCACTTGTAAAAATAGTTTTTATTACAGTCTATTCTGGGTGAAGGTCAAACGAGAGAGACAGGATTGGAAACTTAAGTCTTTTAAATGGAGACAGCACATAATGCAAATTCCTTTAATACAAGTTTTTCTGCCTGTATTATAAGCCTTGACCTACAGAACCCCTGCTTCTTTGGCTCTCCAGGTTTTGAAATAATTCACTCTATATGCAAGAATTTACCCAAGACCTTTATGACCTCAGCCGCACAAACATTTGTTTCAATAAATGGAGTAGTTCTCTCAGATGGAGTACTTTACACTAGGGCTTGCACTGTGATCACCAGACTCAGTTTATTAAAGAATTGAAGAATGACTTGACAGGCTATGAAAGGCAAAGCCTTTATCTATTGCAGCTCTATTGTTTAGCTTTCTAATTTACAGATTACAGTGGTAGAAAAGGTAATTCTATCCAAACACAGAGAAAGGTGTTAAATTGTCCAAAAAAAAAATATTAAGCATTCTACAGAGAAAGGGAAATAAGAGGCTGCTTGTCTTCCGAAATAGTACCTGCTTGTGAAACAGCCTCAGAGGAACATAAGTGAATCAGTATAACCAGTAAATTTATCTGAAAGAGTGGGGGCAGGCAGGGTCATAATTATTATCCCTGGTGCGTTCCTAATATATGAAAAACAGCAAAAAAAAAAAAAAGTTGATTGATTGCTATGAATTTCTGGCAGCTGTAGCTTTTGAAGCATGAAATACATTAGCATTGTATCCTAATGTCTTTGATAATTGCTCGGAGTTGATGCTTGTCTTCTGAACAAGGCATATTATTTATTCACAAAGAAGTCACTGGCTGTAAAAATTAAACATCTAGAAAATAAGTTGACCTCTTTTTTTTTTCTACAAAATGACATTTCTTTGAAGGACAAAAGAAGAAGTAACTTACACTATTAGTAATTGATACAGATCTAATTTAATGTGCATTGTCCAAATACCTTTGCCCTTTACAGGTTATTAACTGTAACAAGCTCCTGGGTGAATTTATTGCATCATTACACAGCAACTATAGGAATATTTCTAGTAGAAAAACCTACAGTGAAATATCAACTCTGTCTAAAGGAACATTTTTTAAATACAATGCCTGGTTTGTAAGAGTCATTAAAAGAGTTCCTTCAGACCACGTCAGGAAAAGCCTTCATATTGATGTGTACCATAAAGGTTCTCAAATACCATAGATTTAAGAGTGAGCTTATACATGTATGTTTTAGTATTTTTTACTTTCTCACATCTTTCTCCATGTGTAACTGATCACTGAAGAAAGCAAACCAAATGATCTTACTCTTCTCCAATGCTTTAGTTTTTGTTTCTTCCTGATGGCAGAGATGATGTCAGATACAAGGTGCCTAACAGAAGTAGGATTATAAGGATTTAAGTGTTCAGAGCTGAAATGACTGCCCTTTTCAAAAAATTCTGCAAGTGTCTCAAAAGAAAGAAAAAGAACCCTAAGGAAGGCACAACAGAGCGAGGTAAACAGCAAGAGTGGGTACTGCAGTCATCTTTATATTTTAAGCAACAAAGATGTCAACAAATAGCAGTAATTACAGTTCCTGAAACTCAGTGAGGTTAACTGCTGTAGCGCTACTTTCCAGTCAGCACAGACACACCCCAGTTACAGACTGGTTTTTACATTGATGAAGACCCTGCTTTTTCTTCTACTAAGGTTTGGAATAGAAATAAATACAAGATTAGTGTAACACAACTTCTGAAATGCAAGTCAATACAAATTCAGTAGCAGTGCAAAACTAGCAACAACTCTGTCAAGTTGCAGGCCTTAGTGGCATTTACCCACTTAAAGCATCTGTCTGCCCTTGTGTTATTACTGACTAATAGTTGTATTCACACCATAGTTAATCCAGGCTCTTCCACAGCCATTGTTTCTGACCTCTTCCCTGCCAAAATACAGAACTATTTGACCCGAAATCAACGGTGTTTTTAACTCAACTGCCTAGCTCAAGTAACGCCTCCAGTTTGGACTGCTAGTTAGTTCTGTCTGCAAGAAGGTAAAACACTTGTAGACCCTCATTGTCTGCCCATAATTCTTCTACCATTGCTGGGAGGATGGATGACTTCTCCCACAATTTATGGTGAGAAAATCTCTGTGGCTCAGCTTTTTTCAGAAGAAAACCAAAACAGAAACAAAAGCCTATGCAAGGCATTCACATAAATCCCGGCCAGGCAGAAAACGGAAAACTATTCATAACACTTAAAAAAGGGCACAGCTTCACAGTATGCCAACCAATACAGAGATCCTGTTAACACTCAGATCTGGAAAACCATCATCACAGTAAAGACATATCCATACGGGTATTAAAAAAAAAATATAACTGTTAGCTGAAATAACAAGGCAGAGGCTCCAGCTACCACATAAGTCAAAAAACTAACACTCTACAAGCTCATAAGGGCTCTTAAGGGACAATGCCAAAGTCAGGTATCTCAGTTGTGTCTCTTCAGTTCTTGCTCTGCAATCAGCAAAGATTTATTTCTAGCTTATATGGTCTATCATGCTAGCATAATAAAACACAACGATACTCAGATGTATGTGACTGAATTCACATACATCCACCTTAGCACCTGTTTACAGCAGTGTTGAGTAAGAAAGACCCTGGGGTGGGATCCAGAGTGTGGTTCAAATTCATTAATTCATATTAATATATTTTAACCTTGTTGGCACGTTCTGAATCTTGTTTAAACATAAGAAATTAGACTGTGGGGCTAGACAGATGTATACAAAACAGACAGGCCAAATAGGCTTATTTCAGAGGAAGAAACACACATTTTTTTTTCTTGTAGCACAGATGCAGCTTAGCTGACATTAAACCTGCACTTTGTTTTCTGTTGCTTTTAAATCCCCACGCACGCATCACCACTACTATACTGGTATAGCATAGAGGTTCTTTCTTCAAAAAACATGAGTGTCTGGTGGGTGTCCAGGTAAATTGATGGCTTACAGTTCTAGCATTGTCAATTTGAGGCAGAAAAAGGAAGAACTGCAAGATTCTCCCCTAATATCGCATCATCCTGGAGTGCACTCTGAGGGAGAAACAAACAGATGGAAGTAAAACAAATCCTATAAGTTCAATGCTAAAACTTAAATTACCAGCATCACTGTAACCATTACTAGCCTCACTGTCTTGTAATGCATTGAGAGAGAAGAGTCAAGTCAATTAGTATTATATTATGTTTTTCCTCCTAACTTGGCTAAGGAATTGCTCAGCCAGGATAGCTCCCCTGCAGTAGGAAAACATGGTTTTTAGGGCATGACGTCCAAACTGAACAAAGACACTCTGCAGGTGATACTGGCATATGATGATTCCTGGGACAGCATTTCCCAAAGCTCCTCATGCCTTGAAAATATTTCAGTAGACTGTAAGAATCCACGCTGTAGATTTCCCTGTTCTGTAGGACACAAAGCAGCAAATCTCAATAATCTCCATGTATGATGTAGAGATAGGAAATCATACACTTTGTTGTACGGTAATTCTGAGACCTGTGTCAATAGCTTCCTATTAACATTGAGGATTTACAAGGTATTTGCCTTCAGCACAGTCTCAGCCAGAGCTCCACAGGAAGGCAGGTCTGATATTTGCAAATCTGTTCCTGCTCCTTCAGAAGTCACAAAGGTTAAATCATATACCTACGCTGCAAACAAGATTTTCTCTTCTGCAGTCTAAAGGACTCACACGAATTAAGCCAGCTGTTAACAAGATAACGTATAGAGAGAGAGATCTATAATAGAACAGTAAGAAATCACAAAGAACAGCTCTCATTTTCTACTAGTCTCCTTCCTTGTCCTCTGCAGAGAGGGTAGAGTTGGAGAAAGTAGCTTCACAACTGAATCCCATCCTACCCTGGTGGTTCCTGGGTGTGAAGGCAAAACCCTCTGGGTCTTGGAAAGTCTTAGGATTTAGGCAGATTTGAAGCTGCCCTTGGGTGCCCTGACAGTGCTGAAGAATAACATTCAGCAATTTTAATTCACAACTTCTTGAACGATTCAGGTAAAAACAACAAAACAAAACACAAGATAAAAAATAGGGCTCATGGGACTTCTCACACTGACTCTAAGAGGAGGATTAGAGTTTCATAGTCTCATATTTCCCTGTTCTAATGTGCACGGTAAAAGATGTCAAAAAATAATTAATGGAGGATCACGAGGTTTATGACATTTTAAACCAGAATGACTAGTTAAGGAACTTAAAATTTAGGAAGCCAACCCTCCCCAGGCACCGACCCCACTATTTCAATGTCAGCAGTAGACTCTTTAGACACAAAAGAGCCTAAGGCAAACATTATAATTAGCCTTTAATCAGACGATATTTTTGTTATTCCAGGATGTAAAAAATGTAGTACAGAGATCTTGTGTAAGGGTTTTTTGTTGCTGTTGTTTTGTGGTGGTTTGGTTTTCTTTTTTAAATGCAGGATTAAAAAAAACCAATAATTTCCAGGAGAGAGTTGATGCTTGTTTCATTTGTTCTGATTTTACATCTCTGTAATGCTATAGGGCATAGCTACAATCTGCAAATTGTTCTATAAGTGTGGAATAACTTTACCAAAGACAGCAAACTGTAATTTACATCAGTGTAACTCAGAGCTAAGTATATCTGTTAGTTCTTAATGGCCTATCAGACTTATTCTGAATCATACTAAAATGACAAAATAAAATAAACCAAAATAAAATGGAGAATTCTCCTGCCTCTATCTGCACATTACAAGCAGATATTCCATAAAATATATTTATCAGCATTGTGACCAGCTATAAAATGTCAGTGTAGAATGTTTATGTACTGTAGCATAGTAAAATTGTCCCCCTGTTAACTCTAAATCAGCTTCTGAACAGGTATTGGTGCTTCTTCATCTGCAGCCTGGCTCAAAGGGAAATGTCATTTGTGATGTCTGGAATAGCATTTTTGCAATGAAGGATGTCACAGTTGAATTGTGACTTCCTATAAAGGCAAAAATTGCTGGATTTGGTATAAATAAATCTTAGAGACAGATCACATTATTATTTACCTTTTGTTTTTTAAAAGACAGTTAAATTTTAAGTGAACAACTCAAGACCTGTAAACTTCAGTTTGATTAATATAGTGTGTCATCTACATACTGCAACCGTATTAATTCATGCTTTTATCTTATCAGATCTCATAAACAACATAGTGCCAGGACTTGTCAGCATCAGTATGTCTTCAACACACTGGCTGGGTGACTGTCAACCACATCCAAACATCTGAATTATCTTAGGCCAAATACCAGTATTTCCCCAGCAAAGCATAACCCACATTATTGTCTCTTCATTATTCCCCAACTTAATCAATATCTAGAATACATCCCATACTGATCTGATGGAAAAACTAAAACATTAGCGATCAGATCAAACAGAACTCCTCTACATAACAAAATATTCTTTGTGGTCCTGAACACGTTTTTTGGCAGCTTTGCATATTCTCTGGCATCCTCCACGTTTCTCATCAGGAAAACTAAAATTCAGCAGTGGAGGAAGCAATCTGTGTAATACAGCTGCATAAACACCAGTTTCACAGAACCAACAAGTTAAATAAAAGGCTCTATAATGCTACATTAGCTGACAACAGATAAACTTTTAGTAGCAGATCCAAATGCAAACTGACGCCTCAGTTTGTACTGCCCATCGAACCCTTCAGGCTTTTCATCAATTATTCTGTGGGGGAAAGAGCCTCAAGTTTTTAAATTGAATAAAAACTTTTCCCTTTATTTTGCAACAATTTGAACTAGTAATTCTGAACAAATACCTTATCTATCATACCTATATCAAAACAGTAATGGGACCTTGATTCATAAAATTATTTCGATGCTCAGTTCTACTAGAATCTATTGAACTTAATTCCTGGATTTTTAGAGGCATTTACAACGTATAAATCAAATTTAAATATAGTATGATCACAGTTTAATATGTGCATCACTTCCTTTTCACAAAATAGCATTCTCCACTGTATCTAGTCACTGCTGCTGAAGAAAGAGTTACAGTAGTGAACAAGAGACCAAGCACGTTGCTTTTCTGGCTGATAAAAAACCTTCAGTTTTTCTCCAAAATACCATATAGTTTAAAAAAAAAAAAAAAAAAGGGAAAACAAACAAACAAAAACAAATAAACAAAAAAAACTAAAACCAAACAAATCCAAGTTTCACTTGAGAATGCAAAGGATTACCTCAGGAGTTCAGACTACACGCATAACGTGGTTGTTTATTCAATAAAAATCATATTTTGTAGATTTAGAACATATGAAGTTTGCCTTTTTCAGTCATCTAATGCTTTTCAGTACTAATTTCCAGTCTTAACAGTCTTTCCTTCCCACCCACCCTCCTTTTTAATGAAGAACAACATCTTGCTACTCTCTCTTTTTCAGGTCCCTAAGATCAGAAGTTATTTTAAGCCATATATTCTCAAGTATTTTTCTGATGTTGTATGATAAAGAAAGCTTCCTTTTCTATAATGGTCATAGAAAATTCACTTAACAGACAAAGTGTTATTCTGTGTTAATAGTACAAACAGCCAGGCATCTTTGATTTAAAGTGAAAGTTAGTATTTCAGAATTAATATCTTCCTGTTTGATGAAGCTTGCCATCGACTATACATCCATTTATTTCTGTGTCTTAAAATGCAGTTCTAAATATTTTAAACCCAGGCTTGCTAGGCGCTGCCTAGCTCACTTAAGCGAATACATGAACCACCTTCCTTAGCTAAGTTCACATAAAATTAGCGTTCATTTATATGTTCACTGGTTTCCTTTCAGAACTGCACTTGGAGACAACACAGCAAGCCTTACACAGCTTTTGGTGCAGTGAGGTACGACCAAGAAGTCCTACCACATCACTGAAAATAGGGCAGACACCACCACCCACTTTTGTACAGTGAAAAATAAAATGTTTCTATTAAATATTTAATGTCAATACACATAATGATGTTAAAATGGAAAAAGTTACATTAACAATCCATATTTTTGGAACTTCCTGTTGATTTTTAAGGACTTCATAGGAATAGGATAGGTTTTTTTGTTTTATCAAAAAGTATAGTAGTTAAAACATTCAATTTCAAACACAAAAATAAATTGCAGCCATAATTAAAATAATTGAAAATTCAGAATCCGTGGTATCATCCTTCTCTCTCTTTCCCTAAGCCCTTTTTATATACATATAAACAAACACAGCATGAAGCCATGCATGACACAGCTACACAAGACAGATCTATTTTTAACAAAGAGGACAAGTTCTGACCTAAAACCTCATGAACTAAAAGTAACAGGATAAGTAGGTTTAGAAAACCTAGTTTTTAAAGGAAACTAACCTAAGGGAAAGCTCTGTCTTTTCAAACCTTTCATCACCTTTAGTACCTTAGGTAAGAGCAGATACGTGGTCACTACTAGCCCTGTTACAGATCTGAGGCCCAGTCCTCAGTACAGGTCACGGTTTATAAAAAGCGAGCCTCCAAGCAGGGGTTGAAAAGAACTGAAAATGCTTAAAAAAACCAACAACAACAAGAAAACCACAAAAAACCAAACCAAACCCAAACCAAACCCAACCACCCATATTCATGGTATAGATACCAAAGACACGCACTTCAGAGCAACCACAGTTACATTTATTTTCGCTTTTCTTTGACAAGCAAAGTGAAAAGATTTCTTTCCTACTTGAGCAAAGCCTTCTACTCTGCTTTAAAAAAATTGCTTCATTTCTTTGTCAGTCTCGCAAAATAAAACAAAAGGCACCACTCCAATGCTGTTTACTAAACTAAGAGTAATAATTTCCCATGTTTTTAGTGGGGAGAATGCCATTTCCATGACCTGAGAACTTGTGCAGGACAATGGTGAGAAGTGTTCAAATCTTGCTCCAGCACAGAGTCCCCAAGGTGTGTTTCCCACCAAGGGCCTCAGCCACCCATCTTGGGGGGTGTTTCAAGGGACAAAGGTGACTCTGCTAAGGCCATACTGCTCTGGAGAGGCGCAAGGGAAAGCACAGCAGGTACACTGTCAGGCTGCAGAGTGTTTCCCTTTTCTTCCTGTCCTAATTAAAATTTTATGTGACCTTTTCACAGCAGAGACCATCCACTACGCCCAAGCAGGCAGAAGTAACTAGCCGGTGTTTCACGCCATGATCCTCTCCCATGAGACTGAAGTTGAGCACGCCCTGTTCTACACCAGTATTTTAACCAGCAGAATCTTATGGAAAATAAGTGTGATTGTCATCATTTTCTCTTCACTGTTTTAGTTCAGCTCAAGAAAAAGTTTGCATATCACTCTGCCTTTTCTAGTCACTTGGATTTTTTACAGTGTTAGTTATCTTTGTTTGGCCTTCTTTGGGAAATTCACTGTCAAAGTCTCAGACAGGTTCACCTCAAAGCCCTTTTGATTGACAGCCCCTTAAAAAATGAAACCAGAATGCCAACCAGCTCACATTGTCACCAAAACTAACAGTATCTGTTGTGATGTAGCACAAAATGAGCATTCCATGGCTATCCTAACTGATTGAATGGTTATTATGAATTAAAAAAAAAAAACAAACCAAAAAAACCCCACACCACAAAAAACCAAAACCCAGACTTCCTCTGGCTACACAGGTGTATCTTGTTCTCTTCTGCAACTGATGAGAGAGCTTGTCATAACCTTCTTTTTTTTTTGTATGGAAATAATTTGTCTTAAGTAAGTGGCCATTCAAGGTTTGCAGTCATACAGAAGTAGATAATTAGACTGGTCTTTACTTTCTGGCTTGAATGTAGTTTATTTAGTAATAAACTAATTAAGGTCAAAATAAGATACAAATGCTAACTTTGAGAACAGGAAGAATTACTTACATAGGGAGAAAGAGCAGCTGGACGTTGGTCAAAATTCTCAAGTACATCTAAAGTTAGCAGACTGAACGCAATTGCACTGTCAAGGTCTGTCATAAGTGCTTGTGTTGGAGAAATCACTTACGTTATTTTCATTTGGAAAAAGTCTCATCTGTCACATTTTCTGTCTTTCTTTTCTTATGACTACTCATAAACTATGAGCCACGATACAGCTTAGACCTTCAGCACTCACAGTACCCTTCTGTGACCTTTTCAGTCACACCATTAGACTGATGAATTAATCCAGAGGACAACATTGCAAAGGAAAGTACTAAGGCGGGCATATGAGGTGGTAAAAATAATTAACGTACAAACTGTTACATCTATTAATTTAATTCAGTTATTGAATCTGATTTCACGATTCTTCAGACTTGTAAAATGCTGAGTTACAGAACTGGCTTATGTCAAAAAACACACAGGTGTTCATCGCTTGGTTTCAGGTTTGGTTTTTTGTTTGTGGGTTTGGGGTTTTGGGTTTTTTTTTTTTGTTTCTGTGTGGGTTTTGTTTTGGGGTTTTTTTTGTGTGTGGGTCTTTGGTTGT
>VYXH01006790.1:133393-161710 GCA_013397275.1 Burhinus bistriatus | reverse complement strand
AAAAAAAAAAAAAGCAGCAATTCTTGTGTAACAAAATCTCCCTTGCTTTACTTACAACACTCTAATAAAGTGATGATGCATTCCGTATGTGCTATACAATTGGTAAAGTAAAATTAGCCTACAATTCATAAAAATTAAAGTTGTTTGGTTTTGGTTTGGGGACGTTTTTGGGTTTGGTTTTGGCTCGGTTTCATTTCGGTTTGCGGTTTTTTGAGGTTTTGTTGTTGTTTGGTTGGTTGATTGGTTTTTTAAATCATTATCATGCATCTGCCCTCCAGAAATTTTATTTCATAGAGGGCACCATATTTTGCATAATACATTTTTTACCTTGCATTTCACTTTCATGACATGTGACATTAATACACCATTAAAGTGACAGCTCTTTCCAATGATGTATTAGTTTAACAGCTCACATCAGATTGTCCTAGAAAATATGGTACTAAACAGACCAAACTCCAGCAAGGTACTCTGGCCAAAGAGGACTGTCAAGATTGGTTCAACTAGCAAACAGGAGAGAGTAGGATCTAGAAACCAAAAAAGTGTCACAGCTTTTATATACTTGGAACTAGATAGCTTATACGTAGCAGTATGGGTGCAGAGGGGTGGGAACTGCAGGTGCGTCTCTGAAGCAGTATTTTAACATGGAGTTAAGTGTCTTTCATCTCTCTCATCTTCCTCTTATTGCTAACACTTGGCTACTAAGTTGGAAGGGCCTGGGATTTGGGGAGGTGGGGGGGGTGTCTGTTCTGTTGTTGTTTTTAAAGAAAAAAGAACAAAAGGCCTTCCTTCTTATTTGCAGAACCACTAGCAGACTTTGCAAAATGCTCTTGAGTCAAGCACAGTTTTGTGGCCAAGCACGCCCCCGGTCAGAGGAATGCTGTTACCCCTCCGGCCCCTGAAAGGGAACACAAAGGCTTGTGATCAGGATGAGGAGCTGAAAAATAAGTACTATTGAGACTGAAAACAGCAGCATGATATAAAGTACAGCTATGGGAATAATGAAGATATAGTCAGTAAGGTAGATTTGATTCCAGGTCCATCAGGTAAGCTGTTGAAAGGGAGCGACTTCACACGTTTGGGGCACGGTTAGCACAGGCTGTACAAACAGCACGACAGCCTCCTGGGCGGCTCCTAAACCCTTTCAAACCATGACAATTTATTGGGAGGTCTTTTTACAGAGTTCAAAGTTGAAAAGTACTTGCATCTTAATTCCTATCCTGTATCAGATTTCATCACTTGGTTGACAAAGTTGCTAAGAAAACAGAAAATAAAAACATGTCAAGTTCATCTATTAGAGGAGCAGAAGAAATGAACGCAAGTCATTGTAATCACTTCAAGTGCTCTCATTCACTCTTCTGGCAGAATCAAGACTTTTCTTTGCAATCGACTCCTATTATACTGGATTTCTTGGGTAAGCTAATAAAGGTTCAGAGCATTTAGGAAAGGAAGAGGGGAAAAAATCAACATTATGATATAAATTGTTTGCTTTGCTCAGCTCATCAGGCTGGAAGGAATGATTTTTGCATCAGATTATACCATATTGTCTGTAAGAAGCCTTAAGTTCAGCAGCACTAAGTCATCCAACAGTCGTCTTAAACACTACAAGGCACTTTTTTTGCAGAATATATTCTCAAGCACTGAAACTCAGTTTAGCTAGTAAAGCAGAAAGACATTGAACCAGTCTCCCATATTCTTAGCAAGTGCTTTAATCGCTTATATAAAAAAAAGAAGATAATCTCTAAAATCAAAACAATCACCTTCCATGCCTGCTCTATTTTGGGGAGAAAAAAAAAAAATGGCCACCGTTGAGTTCATGAAGAAAAGGCTATCAGTTCCTACCCTCTGTTCCAGGCTACGATTGCCAGGCCAGGGCGGTACCTATCTACATCCTTAGTCAGGTGTCAAAGCACCAAAGAACAAGATTAAAAACAACCCATCTTTTCCCATCTTTCTAAGGATGGCTTTAGGTTCCCCTTCTAAGACGTCAGACTCTTACTCTAAGAAATAAACTCAAGTTTTTGCACTATGAAATCCCTTAGATTTAATTTCATTATGGTTCTTCAAACCCTGTGGCATATTTTTCTACTCCTAAACCAAGTAAGGACTTAAAAAAATTTTAAAAATGTAATTTTTTTTAATTAGAAAAAAAAAAGTTGCTGCTGAACAATTTCCCTTTCATTCTTGTTATGAATATTTCTGAGGTTCCCTTCTCAGTCTTTCAAGGAATTACAATTAAGTTACATGACTGCAGGTTTACTGGAAGTTTAAGACTACTTTTGTTTTCTTTTTAACATAAGATAAATACATTGATTCTATTGATTCTATATTTTATTGCATCTCAAAAATACAGACCAGGTCATGAATAACCTGTCCATTTGCAAGTAGGAGGAGAAATGGCCTTCTAAATACCATTATATTAGCATAGTGATTATTATGCAAACTTTAAGTTCCTCAACTGGACAAAATGAAGTATTAAGAAAACAGTCTCCAAGGAAGAATTCTTTTCTCTGTCAGCAACTTCAAAGTGTCCTTTTTTTTTTTATATTGGCTCACATTGATTACCATGCATATGTCACTAGAAATATTTCTCAACATAAAGCAACACAATGATGACAAACCACCTGTTCATCCTTAATGCAGGGCAGAGGAAACAACGGTTTATCCCACTGCAGTGAAACCACTGGGGGGAAAAAGAATTTTGCATCTTGGACTTTTGAGATGAAGGATTACATACATCCATGATACAAGCACACTGCGTCTAAAGAGCGGCTCTACAGCTGTCATACTACAGTCGCAGAGGCCCCTTTAGCCAGCATCTCCCAGGCAAGACGTATGTCTCGCTATGAACGAGACACTCTCTGGGTCTTGGGTCTCATCTAAGAGCCTTCAGCAGAGTGGCAAAGTAGGGATGTGCTGTGGGAGAAGGATGAGCAGCAATTCCTATCTTCTTTGCTAATGCCAGCTGAAGTCACTTGTTTGATGTAATGTCACATATTAGCTACTTAATTGCTTATTTCCTCCATGGCATTAAACTATTAATACTGCAAGCTTGCTGGCTTTGGTAAATGTACTGCAGTGCCGTGTTTTGTTGTTGAGGTTTTTTTCCTCCCTTCCCTCGAAGCAATTCATTATTCAGCACATGTGAATCCTATAAAACTACTACTTTCACAAGAAACAGTTTAGGAGACTACACAAGCCTATGGAAACCTCCCCAGAATTAGCTTGCCAACTTCTATTCAGCTAGAGGAAAAAAACCCAACCAAACAAGCAAAAAAAACCCAAACAAAAAACCCCCCACAAATATGACGGAACGAGAGCTAGCTGAGTGACACCGATATGGGTCACGGTATCACCAGTCTTTCCTCACTACACCCTAACTAAAGATACGATACACAATTTACACTCAAACCACCTGCAGCAGATGCACTGCTACTGAGCCATGATTATTATTTACAAAGTTTGGGAGGAGCAGAATTGGAGGAGGTAAGAGCACACAGATGTTCAAAGCAGCACGTGAAGGGGAACAGTGATAGTCATTAATATTTCACTTTTCCGTTAAGAAATATGACATTGATTTTTTTCTTGGTAATTCACAAAACTCTTTGAGATCTTTGGTAGAAGAAATACACCTGTGAAGAATTCTGCTGAAGTGAGAAAGTAATACGGGAAAGTTTGTTTCACCATTTTTTATGTGGTAGCTAAAAATAAGTTAGGGAATTATATTTTGATGTCTATACCATAATAAAAGCAATTAAAATTTACACAATGAAAGAAACAGATGGTTGCTGTTTGAGTTTTATTGAAGCTTCTGTAATTTCTACAAATAGGCTAGCAGCTTATCTCAAAAATTATCTGATTCCCTGGAAACACATTCACTTTCCTGAACTTCTTTAATCTTGCACTGTTATTTGAAAAGAAATAATGTACCAAAATACTCGGGCTTCAAAAGCTTGAATTTTGCAGTTTGTTACTAAAATGTTAGCAGAAGTTGACTTTAAAAAATCATTGCTTCTTTGTCCCAAACAGATAACTCGTTCAAGGCAGAAGACTTCTCAAACATTTCACAGCCCCTATAAATCTTTCTCCTTTGGTCCGCATGAAAAATGATGCTAGTGAATATAGCAGACACAAGCAAAAGAGTATATATATGCTACCAGTGATTAAGTAAAGTGTTTTCAAACTAGAATGGATGAGGGGGCCTATTTAATATTGGGACTGCTCTCTGACAGTTTTAATTTACACATCAAAAGAGAAATACACTCTAAGATTTTGTCACCGTAATGGTTTTGCTATTACATTAACTAGCAATTACTACACAATGCAATCCAAGCTGACTAGGCTTTAAGTGCCAAGTCCCAATTTCCAAACCTCCTTAGGCTGTTATTTCGGTGTCTTCCACACTTTGAAGGGAGAAAATTACAAAGGTTACAATTGAATAGATTAATAATGGCTAAGAACGCCTACAAATGCTGTTTTCTAGCCTCCGTGAAAGGAAGCAGAAAAATATCAGTTGTGGGTTACCTTTTCCTCTGTTCTATCCAGTATTCAAGATATAAAGCACAGGGGTGGAAGCTGGTAGATGCGTTCTCTTCCTCTCCTCCTCCTGTGAAAGTGCTAGGCTACCCTGGGACAGCTAATTTTTGCATTTGAGCAGCTTCACAAAAGCACATTGCATTGGATCAGTGCCTTTGGTTAGGGGAAATACAGCCACACATCCTATCTTCTGTGCACTTGGCAAACTTGAGAAATAGCAATCCCTCTGAAGACTCCCTGTAATTCCAAGTTCGCAAACTCCAGGGAAGGGCAGGAGATCTCCAGGGCAGGAAAGAGGAAGGAGAAAATTAGTGGGAACACAGAGGTTTCTGCTTGCTCTTCCTCATCTGGAAGGTTGTTTGGTATTACTGCAGAGTTCAAGAATATTCCATGTCCCTTCTTTAAAATCAGAAGTTTACTATTTCCCTCAGTGGTTTATTATAAAGCTTTACATGTAAAATCTTCAAGATTTTCAGACGGAGTCAACCCTAAATGTGATGTTCACTTCTGTAAGTGCCTAAGAATGTTTTCTTTTATGAGCTATTGCATTCGTTTTCTTTGAACTATAAATACAGGACTTACTAGGAAGAGCGGAGAGCTGCAAAAATGCTGCAGAACTCTGTCGGAAACACAGTTGTCACTTCTCTTATGAAGGACATACATCTGCTCTCATTTCTGGCTGCAGAGAAGCAGAGTCAGGGGTATCTTTCCCGAATTATTTCAAGTTGATTTGTATAATCCTACAACCAAAGTTGTAAAGGCCAAGACCTTTGCAAATAAAGTAGAACAGAAGAATTACCTCCACCTTGTCTCCACCTACATTTCCATGGGCCCTAAACCAAAGCAAAGCATGTTCTCACCCAGCACATCCCCAGTACAGTAGACTCTTCAGAGCCAGACCCTTTTACCTGGGTGCCTGTAGTAGCAGGCAGCATTTTTTGTCATAAAAAAAATTACAAAAGGCAGTGCAGATGTTTGCTTTTGGCACTTACTCTTTTCCCCTCCTCCCCATTCTTTTAACTCCCTGCAGCGTCTGTCAAGTCAGAGCTAGACCTGGGAAATCGGCAGGAACACAGAAGTTGTCAAAACCCTGCACACATCAGGATCCGGACTGATGAAGTCAGATGAACTGAGGAAAGCCACTAAAGAACAAAAACCAAAAACCCCATAAAAACAACCCTACCACTCAGCCAAGAGGGCTTCTAGGCTTCCACTCATCTATATCAAGCTATTTCCAAATGTGAACTGTTTGTGGCACGAGATGATGCATTTCCCCAATTTTTTTATTTTAGTTTTGCCTTTCATAGCTAAGAGGTATTGCTCACTGCAAACTAGTATCTATTTTGCCTGCATTCCATGGTAGCCACAATTCTGACCTGGCCAACTGCAAATATTCAGCTTTGATTTGCTGTTTCACGCAAAGGTTCAACCCTGTTCTGACACAGCTGGATTCTCCTTCGTTTCCTTCAATTTCTTCTATGTCCTGGTTCAGCTCTCCCACTGAATGCCTCCAGAGCGCTTAATTAATACATTGCTAGACAGCCCCTCACCCGATACAAATCAGAGTTCAACTGTAATTTGCTTTAATAGAATTATGTCTATTTACAGAAATAAATAGATAATTTCTCCGTTAAGGAATGCAATAAGCATTTGGGCATGCCTTTCACTGCAATAACATTTGACATCGGATGTCTTTCCTTGCAATCACTGCATTTTCTTTTCTGTGGTGGTTCAAGTTCTTTTTAACATGAATCCAGTGCCACCTGCTAAGGTGCATAAGCCAAATACTTCAGTACAGAGACAGAAACATCCTAAAATAGAGACAGGTACTGAAGAGTTATGCAGGCTGGTCACACAGCTCCATAATTAATCCTTCAAAGAAAATTTCAAAGGATTGACATCAATTTTTAGTGAACACATTTTCCAGGCTACTTGATGAAATAAAGTTGGCTTCTAATAAGTTTGAAACAGGAAAGAACAAAATAGGCAGATAATACAGAGTCTGAAGGACTTCACGGACTTTATTGTGGCGATTTATGATTCATAACCAGTGTAACTTTACATTCAGTAGACTTTCTTTCAGTTGTTCTCCATAATCATTGTATATACGATGCAGTTCCCACTCAAAAAAAAAAAAAAAAAGAGAACATCCTTAGGTTCCCTACTGATATCGCTTCCCATCATTAGAAAGATTTTCCCACTCATCCTATAGAAATATGTTAATTCATCATCATAGACCAAATCTAGAGCCACTGGGACGCTGGCAAACAGGCAGGGGATCAAGACCCCTGGGTTTTGCAGTAGTGACTGTCAAGCAGAGCTGCTGGCACGGAGCACTCGCAAACGCTCCTTAACTGTTCCTTAATGCTCCTTAAACGTCCCTGCGATTTCCTTCCGCACTTCTCATTGCCACTTAGTATTCAAATTCACTGGGCCGAAAATACGACCTGTAAGGAGGTACAAATTTAAGCAATCGAAATACATGTAATACGGTTTTCTGCCTAGAACAGGACTCTGAAGAGGAAATAAATATAGCAAATAAACGTGTTACATATACAGACATCCGTGGGCCCGTGTTAAATCTCTCTGTGCAAGGAAGTCTTACTCTTCCTTTTGGAAAATCCCTGACAAAAGAAACTTTTCTGTAATACATAGGTTCAGCTGCTATTTCTAGAAAAAGATAACAGCATTTCTTTCCCTCTCGATCCTCAACACGAGGAATTCATCAGCTGGTTATGCAAAATACACCCGTGCAAATGGATTTTTTTTCCCCCTATTCGCAAAGATTTCTGTGGTTTAGTTTTTCTCCTCTTCAGCACCAGTATGAGAAACATCACATGACATTATTTACCTCGATGTATGGCTTCAAAATCTGTTTATTAGACAGCAAGACCAGAAGATCCCTCCGGAGAACTAATAGCCCCCCTTGCTATAAATAACTGGTAGGTTTCCGGGGTGGGGGTTTTTTTTGGTATTTGTTGACTACATTACTTTTTTTTCCAGTTTCCAGGAAAAGTTAATTGTTGCTTTAAATTGACTTTAAAAGACTTGTAGGAAGACAAGAGAACATTTCCCTTGATTTTTTTTGCTATGAAAAAAAAAAAGTGACTTCCACTAAAAAGAGATGATGTACTGATAAAAGGAGCTAGTAACTATAGTGCTAACCACCTGCTTTTGGATTTAGCACTTACTGGATACAGATCTATATTTTAAAATTACACTAAGAAAGCCGGGAAAAGTTAAATATTTTACTAGGAGATCAAATTATTTATTTTCATTATCTTTCTCCTTCCCCTTTAATCCTAGAAAAGGAATCCGTTTAACCTAATGAGGCTATTCAGCTGGGCCTCAATTTTCTTGAATTATTCAGTTCCTCTAAACAAAAATTCCAGGCTCAGCATCTATCCAGTCCACAAAATACAGAGCAGGAGATAAGAGTTCACTGTATCATCTTATACCAGCTGAAAGTTTCTTCTGCTCTTCCTTTAGTGTTTTCACACCACC
The DNA here is from genome assembly GCA_013397275.1 of Burhinus bistriatus. NCBI lineage: Eukaryota > Metazoa > Chordata > Aves > Charadriiformes > Burhinidae > Burhinus > Burhinus bistriatus. The sequence continues at coordinate 153,673 of VYXH01006790.1, read as the reverse complement.
AGGTCCTGAAGTTCAAAGAGCAAACCAGCTGCCAAATTTAGTAAAAAGAGCGACAGAAAAACCAACAGCTCACCAAAGTAAAGTTATGTATCTGAACAGCTAGCACTAAATCTACTGAGGTGCAAGGCACTTGTGGGTTAGTGGTCCTCATCATTCAAGCTCCTCAGGGTACCCCCGTGCGGAGCCTGCTGTGCAGCCAGCCCAATCGTTTCATGCCCCGATGTGTCAGCCAGGGCTGGAATCACAACTGCAACACACCACCCAAGCAACTATTGCATCTGACGGTGCTGAAGGTCTTTCTGAAGCTTTGGGGGAAAAACCGTATGCAATGGCAAACACAAGGAGAGGAATATTTTACTTCTAAACCAGTGAACACTGGCGGTAGCGAGTACTTTATAAAATACAACTGTGTGTTATCTGCAAGCACGGATCATGAGCAGACTAGATGTAGGAATTCAGTCATCTGCATTTATTCACTTTGTAATTTTTTTTTAAAGAAGCTGTAGATTCCTATATTTATCATTTTATTGTCCTTTAACTCACTTATGCTTTAACAACTGAAGAGGATTTTGCGGTTTGGGAGTGGGGGAATAGGCTGCAGTTACAGTTTTAAATAATTTATTTTTCAGTTAAATCCAAGCTATTTTAATGACTTATTAAACATTCTGCAGCAGTTGTATTAAACAGAGTCCAGGAGAAATTAATGATTAGGTGATAATAGCTGGAAATCCTATCACTGTTACTCAGCTAAATTGATTTTCTTAGAATAGCTAAATAAAAAAATAAAAAGCTACATGGCAATTTATGAAGTTTCATTGTTAAGCACACTATGTATTGATAAATCCTAAAGGAAAAAACATTTTTTTTCCTAATTTTTCAAAACTCAGAATATTTTTGTTTTTATTGAACTCTTCTACAAGAGGCAGCTCCCCTCTTTAGGGTAATTTGTATTGTTTAGTTGAAATTCTTTTTTTTAAAAAAAGAAAGTGCTAAGCCTCTCTGATACAGCTAACACTAAATGCAGTATTTATTCACGGAATTTCCATGTTCTTTTCATTGTCTTTTCCTTAGTGCATCCCTCTGCACCTACAGCTAACCCAGCAGTCTAAGATGTCTTATTTATTCCCTTCTCCAATAAACTTCACCTTACAGTACATTCTTCATAAGTTTCTCTCCCTGTAAAGACAGGCAATATAACAACATTGGGACGTCAATGCCTAACAAAAGCAGAGTCGGTGCAAGTCTACAAGCGACTGCTGAAGGCAGCTGAATTTAAGCAGCAGCAAAGCCTGGCATAGATACCCCTGCAGTGAAACCAGCTGAGCAAGATAATGCCATCTCCAGCTGCTCATCCAGGCTTCTGCTAAAAGTTGCTCTCCCTGTAGCTGGGGCAGAGGAGCAGAACAGGTGCCTCAGCCACACCAGTTTGCAACTCGGGCTACCTCACGACACTTCAAAAGCTTGCCCATGGTCATTCTCTTCTGCTTCCCCTTGCATATAGGTAGAATAGTGGGAGCAGCTAGTAAAAGCCATCCAGTTCCCCCTTAAATGATGCTGCTGCCCCCCTTTCTACAGGTGCCACTTTCTCTTCCCACTAGAAATGTACTCAAGTTGGTTAAAAACACTGGTTTTGATGACACAATCATCTGAGAACCATGTATCATACCCAGAGTTCTAAAACTGTGATGTTATTTTCTAACTCTTCCCACCATGATAGTACAAGTGTAATCCAGTCAACCTTAAAACAGCTATTACATCTTTTCTAGTCCAGCAACACTGACGTGATGTCATCACCTGCTTTTCCTTGAAATGTCCATGGAGAAGCATCCTAATTGTAAGCAAGTAAACTTTGCTACAGCTGCACCAGAAATCTAAACTAATCTGGAGAAGTTACACCTCAAGAGTCTGAAAATCCTCTGATTTAAGTAAAAAAAAAATAAAGTAACATATGTTCATTTACCAGGCTGAGCATCAAGTCAGAGGTTGCCCCCTAAATAATTACTGTCATAATAAGTTCTTAACTCTCAGTTACAAAGAATCTTACAGAAGAGGTCAGCAAGCTGCAGAAGACTAGTACTCAGAGGGCAAGAAGGATTAAAAAAAAAAAAAAAAGAAAAAAAGACTGTCCCTCATGCTTTCTTCACAAAGAAGACACGGCCACTAATAACTTGCCTAGTTCAACGCACTATGGAAATGACTTTTTTTTTATGGAAGATTTCATTTCAGAAAACAAATTTTTCAATTCTATTATAGCCTATTTATTATACTTATTCAAGACTTTAAATTTTTGAAATCCCATTTGCATTAGATTAGCAGACAAGCAATTCGCTAAAACTTCGCATAGCTCTTGCACCTTAGCACGTATAGTGCCAAACACAGGCACACGTCCAAGATTCAGTGTGCATCCACGCAGTCCTGACAAATGATAAATACAGACTAGTCCAATACCATAAAGCACCTGAAATATCTCACAGAAGGTCAAGTAATGAATCATGTTAAGAAAATAATTCTCAGAACAACTGTGTTTAAGTGCAATCAACTCATATCATCAGAAATGCTAAGCACACAAGTTTAAGGTAAGTCTGAACTTGTAGCGTAGCCTGGCCAAGAGCAGCACAGGTTGTTGGGCTGCAAGCTCTGGACCAGCACACTAGCGGAATATCTATTGTGTCTAATGATTCTGTTCGGCCTTGAAGTCATTCAGAACATCTTCAAAGGAAACTATTGCGATAAAAATCTAGCTGTGTCCTACTAAGAAGTTATCTCTGTGCTATAATCTGTAAAGTAATGAGCAACACAAGCTGAGCAAAATCAGCAGAAGATGAAGGCCACTTCACCGAGGCAGACAATACTATGTATTCTCAGGACGTAACAGAATTTTTACAGCAATGCATAAAAAAAAAAAAAAAAAAGGTTTCTGCCTGGAGACTTGCCTATGAAAAGTGTTTTTTTGTCTGCACAGATTTGATTACAATCATCTTGGCCAGGCAAACAGCTCAAGTGCTAAGATGGTATGTGCAGGAAATAGATCTCTCTAGAGATCTCTCAGTGCAACTATTCCACTGGAAGAGGCTAAACAGTCTAAATTAGTTTTCAGATGAAAACAGCTGTGACTCACAGTTATTAAACAGGGTAAACAATAACAGTAGAAATATTTATTAGGGCTGCTGGCAAGGGACCCTACAGGTTCCATTTAGAAATTGCATCATGTGGTCCGCTTTGAAGTTTTGCAAGAGTCTTATTGGCAACTCTTGAGACAGATGTTCCATGCATATGAATCAGATTTTTTGATGTTTCCCCCGTATACTGTTTTAATAACTAATCCAATTTTCTCCTCTTTTCACAATGAAACTAAAGACTACATCCAGACAAAACCTACTTGTTTTATTACCATCCAACTTCCATTCTAGGCAAAGTCAGAGTGTACACTTTTGAACTTCTCTTTCACCCATTGAATCAGCCTATTCAATGCCCAAAATCCTTACCTGCCTCAGCATACCTGTGTATCCCAGCTATATCCACAAGGATGGTGCTAAAGCTCTGTGAGAAAGGTGCTTGGAATAAATTATACCTCTGTCATTAACCACATAATAATATTTCATTATTTAATAAGTTGACCACATCCTTCAAAAGGCGCGACAGCACAGTACAGAAGAGGATCACTAAGACTACCCTAAAACCTGTCATTCCCATGTAAGAAGAGTCCACCTCAGCCATTTTTAGGGAAGGCAGAAAACTTTACATAATCTCCCAACATTTTATCCAGCATAAACTGGATTGAGAATAGCTGAGGACCTGATACTTTCTGTACACAGCTCAAGTCTGTAGCCCCGAGGTTTTTTTATTTACTTTAGCTTTCATTAGAGCAACTGCTCTATAATCAAATTATCTAAACTTTTATAAGTAAGATTAGAATCAGGTCTTATTAAGCACAAAAATTAAATAAGAAAAGCTCTAAGTCTGAAGAGAAGAAGTCTGGTCTGTTTAAAGTTTTAAAGTTGCGTTCTGTAAGACTTCGTGTTCTGAATGTACTCACATATTGGATTGACTGTAACAATAAACCTAAACACCCTATCCTTCTTCAAATACATTATACCCAAAATTCACTCTAATTATCAAGTGGGTGATTTGATAGAAGCATGATACAATTTAAGAGTAATCCAAATTATAAAATAATTCTTAATATTTATGTAATCATCTTTTAACTTTCATATTGCATAATATATTACCTCATATACAACTTTAAACACCACAAAATTTTCTTTGTCCTATACACCAGAACTTTAGTTACTGCGTGTAGCATTGTTTTCTCAGGACCTCAATCAGCACCATTTAAACCCTTAGCATTTTGAATCCTAGAAAGATATTATGATGCACAAAGCAGCATTACTAGGCGGAAAAAAAGTAATAATGAATAAAGCCTACATTCTCAAACACTCCTGTTTGGAAAACTGGACTCAAATATGACCTGTTCTCGTAACTAGCTGGTTAAATGTATCCTTCTGTAGCAATTTATTTTGGAGACAGGATGGTGAAAAATTAATTTATAATTAGCAGTGGAGTTGGGAAGAGGAATTCAAACTCACTTTACTGGACTGCACAAATTTATTTATTTTATTTAAGAAAAGTGAAGTGGTTGCCTAGAGCAAGTATTCTTCTTTTATGTAGAAACAGTCTTATGATGGAGATGTATTTTTGGTCCCCTCTCTGAAGATATACACGTATGACACAGTACAGATGCCTTGGAACAAAAGTATGCTTATAGTTGCAGATAATCCTTACCCTCTCCCTGACTACCTTTAAGCTACTCATCATATCAAACAATGGAACATTGTCATACTTTAGATATCAATTTTCTGTAGATTAGGTACGTCTTCTCTATATATACTTCTTTAGGCATGCAATAAAATATTATTTTCAAGGTTAAACAAAGTTATTTATATTCAGGGTCTCTCCATAAATATTGTATTCAAATAGAGAGACCTACATTTTATCAACAGCACTAACTTTGACTATGGCAGATTTATAAATCTTCTCCACCCTACTCTTTGGAGAGTTGTAGGGAGACATCTTTGGTTATGGTGTAATAGCTCGCTGACAAAGGTTTTTTTAAAAGTGTGTATGTCCTTTTTTCTCCTCTTTTTCTCCAGTTAAAACCTAGTGATAAGCAGATGAATAATCTAACATTATGCATGTCTGCTTGATATTTCCCATCTAGGTTGTATCTGTCCGCTTAGAACAAGATCAGAATTCTGGAAAAAAAAAATAAAATGTTCCTGCAAAACATACCAGTAATTGTGCTCTAAAAAGGTCACATTACAATGCTGCAGGCTGCTTCTGTGAATAAGATTGTTACAGATGTATGTATGATTAATTTGCCATTTTACACAATTTTTTTCAAACTGAAATATTAAAAATGCCAGATAATTGAGAAAATAAAGTGGTTATCACTTCGTTGAACTAGAGACAAATTTTAACAAAAATCTAAGTGACATAACGATTATCAAAATAATTGCTAATAAACTTCTACGATCAGAAATTATTCCCATAGCTTCCCATCAAAGGAAGAATGCACCATGATGACAGTCAAATTAACCAATTCATCTCATATCAAACATACGTAAGCGGTGATTGTCTCAAACCTCACTATAGGATTCATTAAAAGTAATTATATGACCATATAATTTTTTCCATGAGGAAAAAATTTTTCACTGAAAGAGTTATCAAACATTGGAACAGGCTGCCCAGGGAGGTGGTTGAGTCACCATCCCTAGAAGTGTTTAAAAGTCGTGTAGTTGTGGTGCTTAGAGACATGGTTTAGTGGCAGACCTGGTAGAGTAGGGTCAATGGTTGGATCAGATGATCTTAAAGGTCTTTTCCAACCTAAACGATTCTATGATAATTTCCAGACACACACATTCAGAAGAAGTTTTTCTGTAGGCAGTATGTAAACAAAGAAGTTTCAATTATTTTATCTTTTTCCTTGAAAAAGAAAGTGTATTTCTGCATGAAATGAAGGCACCATGTTATCACTGTATCAACAACCTGTAACCTATGCCACTCTGACTTGCGTTCCTCCAGGCAATATTGAGAAGCTTCAGTCTGGTACATGCCTTAAGCTAAAGTACCAAATCCTGACACAAGTGAGACGAGGAAGCACACGGACAACTCGCCTACCAGTTTTACCATTTTCAGGTAGGGCTACCACAGGATTAGCTGGAGAAGCAGTAGGAAAATGGAACAGACAAAAGGACACATTCAATTCTACAGGTATGACCTCTAGGAAAGCCCACTATTGTCATCTTCCAGTCTAAGAAAATCCACTCGATGGATAACAAACTTCAGACCAGATCTCAATCCTGTCTTTGAAATTGAGATCTTAACAACTTTCCAGGAGTATATACATCTCTGGAAGGTATATTACAGCAGTCCTCACCCTGCTATCAAATAATACCATATATTGCCTTGGAACATTCAATGCGCTGCTGATGTTTGCTGCACTTAAGCAAGTGGCACTGCACAATGGCCACCTGAACAGGGAGCTGATGCACACCATTAATACTTCACACTCTCATCTGCTTTTCACTCGCATTATCACCACCTCTTGACAAAAAAAACCCCCTTCTACTGAGCAGTGAGACCAAAGCCCTGTACAAAGCAGATCTACATTTCCTAGCATGTTAGTGCTCCCCATTTTTATGCAAAGTAATGGGAGACTATTGGCATAATCGTAAATACAGTCAATACAACTATCAGCTAACTCTATCAACTAACTCTTTTTAGAAGACTTGATTCAGAAAACTCATAATTATCATCTCACTAACTAGTATGGATCCAGTTCATAACCAGCCACAGTGTACTTTTGCATTAGACTGACTGAATTTTAAACTTCTGTTTATGGCCTATCACTCTCTCCACATTTTGCATACTAACTGACAGAATTTGCTATACAATTAACTAGGCTTTTTTAGTTCTAGGTACTTTTTGCTATTCATATCTTTCAGAAGTTGATATCATAACGAAAATCTCCAACATCAAAGGTAAAGCAGCTTTACATGGTGAAATTCTTGCAATTAAAAGAAAATTGGACTCATCCATAACATTATCTTTTGCTTAATTGCTAAGCATTCTTTTTTGTCCATGGCAGAAAGACTCATCTAGATGCAAATGTTCCTCCAGAGAACCAGAATGGTTATTTTTATGGCTATTTTTGTAATTAATGCATTACTAGTTATGAGGTGGGTTTTTTTCCTCTTTGGCGTTTTTTTTTGTTTTGTTTCTTTCTCTCAGATTAAGAGCAAAAGCAGCACTGTAATCTTAATTCCTCAAGAAAAAGGAAGCATCTACAAAAGATGTTTTTCTCTGTGGGTTGTCAGGGTGTTTTTGAGGTTTTTTTTTTTTGTTTGTTTGATTTTTAAACCTGCACTGATGACTGACAAACATATCGTCACCTCAGTTCACATTTCAGTTTGTTACTGGCCTATGAAGCAAGTCATTGTCCTCAGCCATCCCCTTGCTTCCTGACATGTTACAGCCACAATATGTCAGATTTTGTCAAAACCTCAAAGCGACAGTTTTGATATAAGGTCATTCCTTGTAGGAACAGGGGTTGAGCTACATCGCTTTAAAATATGTTGACTGTGTAGTTTCTATATTAGCTTGATACAAATATGCTGAGTGACCTACTTTGCTTATTTAATGAGATTGTGCAGAGAACGCCTTGCATTTCTGACAGGATATTTTTTATTGCCAAAGTAGGAAAGAAAAAAAATGACAATTCAAAATGTGAAGGTTTATTTTAATTAGAGTAACACAGCATGCATTATAATAAAAACAGATTATAGTTGGCATATACAAAGAGTCAAATAAGGCAATTAAATATTTGGGAACTAAGATAAAAGTAAAGATAAGCATGAGTCTGTGGGCTGTTTTATTTTCAAGAACCATACAGATTCTACACATTTTAGTCTCAAACTGTACATAGCAAGGGCTACAAAAATAACTGTAATTATTCCTTCTGTTTCCTATCAGGACACTGAAATGCTTCAATTAGTAAGGTAAAAGGTTTCGAGGCAATAGCATTAAAAAAATAAAAATCAGTACCAGTACAATTAGGTTCTTTGTCCTTTTCAATTAATGGTATTACTAGTATTAGAGATTTACTTGGCACTTAAGTACAACTTAACTAAACTTCATAGGTTAAGGACAAAAGCTACAGAGAGGAAACAACAAAAGTACAGACTTATTACTGCCCTTCCTGCAGCCAGGGTAACCACGTAAGTTCTGTTGTACCTGTATTATAGGCAAAAGAGATCAGATTTGTCCAAGTCATCCCAGAGGTGATGCACTGTGAAAACCATTACTGTTTCACACCTGGAGACTAATTATAGATGGTTTCATAAACCACTTCTATTAGGTCTGTATGAGGCTATTTGTATTCACTCTTCAGTCCCAGCTTCAGAAGTTACCTAATTACCATCAACACTCTTAATAACATCTAGTTTTCTAAGGACTGAGTTCACACAAAAAGCCTACAGAAAGCTGCTGCAGGAACTCTATATCCAGCGGTGGGATGACACTGATGTCTTCAGGGTCTCCCAACCACTTCATTATCCTGCAAAACCACCTAGGACTCACCAGCTGATTCACATTTCCAACAGAGTTCCCTAAATACAAAACACATACAGGACTGAGTTGCAAAAAATGCCAAGCTGAGTGTCCCTCAACGTCTCCAATATCTGGGGTTTGGTGTGGGTTTTTTTTTTTTCCTTGGAAGGATCTTCTCCATTACAGCTTCTACATAAGCAGACAAGATCAAAATTCTAAGGATATTTGTAAATAGACGTTTTGTTGTTGTATCAGACTTTTATTATTATTAAAGAGCACTTGTCATCTGTGACTTCTTGCTTCAGGTTTGCCATAATACACATTTCTTTTAAAAGAAAAACACTGACTGTCAATTGTGTGACAGGCTCTGTCATAATTCTGACATTCTTTGCAAATATCTAAAGAACTACAATGAGAGATGTAAATTATCTAAGTGGAGCCACACCTAGAACAGTGATAAGCCCTTTGGTAATGTCTGTTCAAGATGTTTACGAGCAGCATTCTGCGTTGGCACAACATAGTACCTCCCAAACTTTATACACTAGTCCAAAACACCGAGTCAGGCAGATCTGATTCACGCTATACCTTTCTCCTCAACACTCTCCAGCTGTGCTCAAATGGTGGGGCAATGGCAGACTTTCTCATCCAGTCTCCAGTCCTGTTGCAATCATTTAGGGGAAGGAAGGAAGAAAGAAAGGAAGAGCCTTGCTACAAGGAGCAAGTTCAGGTACTCCATGATGAAAAGTTCAAATTACCTCAGAGCCACTGGGGCATCCAAATTCACAGGATGTTTCAAAAAGACTATTGAAATGAAACTGATGTGACATAAAGGAGGCTCAAGCACATTAACATTTAGTCAAATTATGTCTTCAGCAAAAGTACAGCCAGAGAAAATTTCTTTCCATCAGTGTAAAAAAAAAAACCAAAACAACCAAACAAAAAACTTAAAAAAATCAATTGGTACTTAAAATACAGTGTATCTTATCCATATTCACCTGGTCTCTGGCCCAGGCAGTGTTTTACCATTCCTAACCTTTACACTGAAGAGTTTAGAAGATATAACATATTTTACACAGTTATAATGAAAGTACTTTGAAAAGACCACAGACCATGTATCTCAAGAACTGAGAACAGGTTCAAGTGTGATTAGTGACAGCATTTCCTAAGACTAGAGCAAACGCTCTGGAACATAGCAGCAAATAAAACCCACATGATCTCTACCTTAACCACAATAGACCAGACAGCCTTTAAAATTTGTGAAAGTCCATAACATCAGAAAGACTGGTTGGATTACAAGTTGTAACCTTATATTGCAAACTAAAAAAACCTCTCTGATTGTCAATTGACCTTTTGGATAATTTGGAGCCTTCTGGAACTCCTAGATCTTGTGTTGATATATCACCTCATATCAACATAAAAATAGTATTATTCAAACACAGTACCAATTGATATTACCAGGAATTGGAGATCCTTCACTGCTATAAATAAAAACATTTGAAATAGCCCACTATAGTTCCCCATATAAGTTGCACTATATAGACAGCTAAACCAGCACGTCAGCCATTTAGGCAATGCAAAATATAGTAAAGATACAGTTTCTTTACATATATAAAATATTTGTTACTTCCAGAACTACTATAAAGAGAATAATGATTTTAACACAAACGTAAAATAGCTACTGATGACCATTTCAGATATGTGTTTGGCTTTCCCCTTTACTGTATCACCTCAGCTTACATTTCTGGAACAGATGGTACAAATTTGTCTTTTCTTATGAGTTCCTCCCACTCACTTCTTGTCATTGCCTGGTAGCAATCGTATGAAAAAAATCTGAATAAAGCCTTTATCGGCAGTGAAGGTTGCTTTATTGAGACATTAAGGCCACTCATCAGACCAAGCACCTCATCAAAGAAATTGCTTGTAGCTTAAGTTTGCCATTTTTGCATTTATAAGCAAGAAAATGACTGTAATTCACAGTAGGCTGTATATGAGGTTGACATTTCACTGATGTCATTTTCAGCTTTCTCCATTTGACAAAATACTATATTTTAAAGTTTCTCAAAGAATAGCATGCCTATATTCAAAATAAAACCTTTCACTAAGAAAGGTCATGATTTTAATGATATCTTGAAGAGACGTAGGGCAGAGACCCACTGAAAACTGCCTGACAGGAAGGCTTCAAAACCCACTGGGTTTGCTGCCAGTTTGCCTGCTGGCAGCCAGCTTCAGCGGCTTCTGCAGAGCCTGAGCTGTCTCGGCTCTCTGCTCTTCAGCAGTCCATCAGCAATGAGATGAGAAGAACAAGACCTGGACTACCTTTTAGCGGCAAACTCTTCATGTCCTGAGCTCTTGCAGACCAAAGACTTTCTGGCTCCAACTTTGTGCCAGCCCGAAGACCTGGTGCCTAAGCTCCGTCACTTCTTGTGCTGCTGCTTGCCAGATGCACCATCCCAAGCCAAAATGATTTTGAAGTGCTCCATTCTCATTCCAGACCAGGAAGAAACCAGATTTTGACATGCTGAAATTCTCTATGAAATGGAAGTAGATTTCTCCACCCAACTCTAACAGAATGACACACAACTTTTTCTATCTTTATGGAAGTAAATAGGAAACAAACAAACCAGGATTCTTAACTGGACTGACTCTAGCAGGGATTCGAGGCTCCAGAGCAATATCCCTTCTTCTTGGGGTTTCATAAAACATGATTAGTATGAGGCACTCTTAAAATCAGTCACAGAGATAAGACAAAAGAATTACATTTTCCTGGACTTTTTGTGGTCTAGCAGTAGCCAAAAGCTAGACAGAGCAACAACCCAATCAAACGATAACAAGTTCCTTTCTTCCTTTCCCCTGGAGCCCACCCCCTGTTCGCTCCCTGGCTCTCACACAGAAGCTGAGGTAGCACACCTGCGCTGTCACACTCACACGGCTGGCGTAAATCTTGCCTGCAAGTACTAGCAGGGTACAGATTACACAAGCAGTGCATGTAAAAAATACATACCCAGTGCCATCAATTAACAAGTTTAAATGTAATTACACTCAGTATAATGAATGCATTCGAGTCTGGAAAGATCTAGCTTTCCTGTTTTAAACAGAAATGAGTAAGATATCACAACGCAAAACCACATCTTGAATTACAGCCATTAGTAGCAATACTAATTTGCTGAAAATTAAAATTAATTGAATACAGCATTGTTCCAATCCATTTATCTAACTCGATCAAGGTATCATTAACTAATTAAGTAGCAATGCTATAACATACAGCTTATTTAACCACAAGGTCATACAAAGGCCACACTATCAGTCTCCTTGCACAGAAAACACGGTTAAGGCAGGCTATATTTAGAAGGGTTTAAATAAAAGTCACATAAGTGCACATTTACCAAGCTCTTTCAGAATCGACCAGTCAGTTAAAAAAATGCAAATCCTTATTTAGAGGTATGAAACTGCATAATAATGCTATTATATCCTCTAACTAGCTTTTCTCATAAAAGAGTTCTTTTCAATGCAGCACACCAGTGATCTTGGCACCCTTATTCCTATATTTCAAACACAGTACTTGAGGAGGGGGAAGGCTACGTAACTCGCCTATAAGCTACAATCAATCCAGAGCCAAGAGCTGACAGAAGTTCATTCAGAATCTTTTCACAGACCTCTAAGTCAGCAGAGGTATCACTAGTATTTACATTTCAGCTAAGATGGATGTGAAAAGTTACCTCCTTTTTTACGTAATTATTACCCAAATAAACAATTGCCTGAAACTAAAGGAAACTCATGTTAATTATGTTACTGAATATTACATTAGCAGGTTGCTTTGCAAAAAGCCTGAACAGAAATCTGCAGTTGTACAAACACCACAGATCACACTGATTTGCTGTAAGAACTGAACCTGGAAACACTCTCCTCGACTTCTGGGCTGCTATTTAGCCAACAAGTAGACTCCAGCTTTACCCCACTAGAATCCTTTTACTCCTCTCTCTCCCCCAGCCCACCACAGACAGCAGCTGGAATTGACTCAAGATCAAGAAAGATTTCTGAAGTGCTATGAACTAGTGTGAACTAACACAACCCTAATGTGTTAGGTAAACCACAAAAGCAACTAAGTGATGGTCAGCTGCAACTGGCTTAAGAGATCTAAGTTCCATGTGAACTCACAGTCAAGACAATTTAATTCCTCTCCTTTTTTTTTTTTTTTGGTATTTTTTAAAACTAAAGTACACAAGAAAGTCCAACTATTTCATCAGAGGTGACTGATGTGGTATCCCTGCTACTCAGCACTGATTTTCTTCCATTTTTTATTGGGTTTTGGGATTATGGGGCATGGGGTTTGGTTTTTTATTTTTTTTTTTCCCGGGGCAGGGGGGGGGGGTTTGCTTTGGTTTTTTGGCTTGCGTTTTTTTGGAGGTTTTTTATGGGCTATGTTGAAAAGTAAGGGCTCAGTGAATGACACAGTTCCAGTAAACCACACATTGTAAAAGCAATTCCAGGAAATATAAACTTAAGGAATGAAAGTAGTATAGGCCCTATGACAAGTAAATTGAATGACTGTGGGGTATAGTTCAATTCTACATCAAGAAAAATTCTGTTACACAGCTGAAAAATTCATTTCATTCCCTATAGCCTGAAAACATCTTTTCTGACGTTTGAGAGAATTGTAATTGTAAAAGTATAAAACCACATCTATCTTGTCATTTGCTTGGTTCTGATGTGGGCAGAATATTACCACATAAAGCCCCACTATACCCTGAGTAGCTTCTTGGGAGAGCTGGGATTGTTATCCCCCTCCTCATGCAAAGATAGTTTTATTTCATACTTTTTTCAATGAGACAACTTGAGAAAGAAGGTCTTTCTCTTTGTTTATAGGCCTGGCAAACAATAGCTTATGTATTTGTGATTCACAACCCCCTTTTTTAATGCCATTATATATTTTAACCTGTGAGAGCTTTAAAGCTAGAGAGACCATCACTGAATACAGACCATCTTTGTTGAGGACCAAGATCATCCATTGGACTAGGTAGGAGGACTTCCTCCCTCCTTTCTGCTCCAAGATCTAGAGCAACATTATGAGAAGCCTCTCCTTTACCAGCTCCTAATGCCCAGCAGAATACAAAGCTCAAGAAGGATAAGAGAAGGATGTTGGAGAATCGAGTCAAATCTATATTTGACTCCAATAACAGACCTAATTTCTTTACTTCCCCTAGCCTTCTAGTCAGCTGGTTTTTTTGTTATAAAATGAGAGAAGTAAGGAATTACGAACCATGTCTTAAGAGAGAGGAAAAAAAACAAAGCAGAGAGTCCAGCCCCAAGTATAACATTTAACTGCATCTTAGTCAGAAGCCAGCCACTGCAACCACTAAAGAAAAAGCTATATAAATGGTATGTCGGATAAGAGAGACCATAGCAAAGCTACAGCAACTACTTTTTATATAAAGCAGCAGATATGGACTGAAAACAGGAATTGCCTTATTTTAGAGGCAGATCTAAATCCAGATAATTACTACCCAGAGTGAAACCTGGAGATAATAAATAAATACTCTGGTTTAGAAAAGCACCAAGTACCCAGCAGATGTTTCTTTGCCTAAAGGCAAATAGTCATATTTTAAAATTTCATTGCAATCACTAAGCCAAAAAGTAGAGAAAGCCAGGAACTGTGGAGGACGATTTAATATTCAAATCTGAACATTTTTTCTTTCTTTCCATTGTCAGTAACTACAGCCCTGAAAGCAGTTAGTTGGCGTTTCTGCTCTTAATATGAAATATTTGCAGCCCAGCAAAATTAGCGTTCTGTCTTTGAGTCACAACAAACACAAAGTAAAATAAATGATCCTGATTTCCCCAGCATAATGAAATAAAAAGAAAACAACCAACTTTGTACAACTTTAAACAATGATCTATTTTGCCTCTATGACTCTGCTCTTTATATTAGCATCCTACCTTGAATACAAATCAAGATTATCAGTCAGATTTTAATCAGGAAATTAATTAGTAAGAAATGAGAAAGTGAATGAAAGAAGAAAAACACCATCATGTTGTGCACTAGACTTTTTAAACCCGACAATTGCACTTTACGATTTCATTTCCATGGTAATACAAAATATCCACTTAGCTGATTGAATCAGTTGGCAGAAGCAGATTTAATTCCTTAACAAAATAACTCTAGTGCAATGATGTAGATGATGTTTAGCAAAGGTGCTTTACTTTTTATCTCCAGGGAGTTTTAGTTTTGTTTGGAGGGATTTTGTTTTGTTTTGTTTCTTTTAATGAAAACTTGATTAGGAATGACTTCAGAACAAAGGTGAGAGACTGATTGCCACATTCATATTGATCAGCTTGAAAATTATAGAGATTACATTTTCAGATTTCATAACAGAAAACAAGCTGGCCGCTCATTTAGAATACTGTTTCAGAATCTGTATAAATGTTGTACATTTGTGCTAACTTAAATGGCAATGTTCCTAGTCCCAAAAAAACCATTTTTGCCATCCTTTGTTCTTGTCTGTAGCGGAATTTTTGTTTTTTTAGTGACCTGCTGAAAATTAATGACTTAGTTCTAGTTTTTCTTATGTTCACTTTGCAGTCTTTTTTTTTTTTTTTAATTGATTTATAGATTTGCATAAGGAAGTTCAATGAATAGCAAATTGCAAGGAACACACTTCCCCCCATCTTTCATGGGCAATAAGATCCTCTTCTTCCCCTAAGAGAAAGGCAGGTGATATCACTGCTGTGTTCCATGATGCAGGTTTTTCAATACATGATTTTGGTCGTGCCTTACTACCAGCATTACATTTATTGCCATAATTTAGTCTTTATTTTACATTTTGACTTCTTGAGAATAAATTAAATTATCTTTCCATTCAAAGGGCCATTTCATGGCTTGAGGCCCTCAGGAGGTAAAAAGCTTAAGCAAGAGGCCAATGAAGTATAGTTTTTGTGCCTTTTCTTTGCATAAACATGATTTTTCAGTCCATTTACGAGCATCTAAACGCGGGACTGGATTTTGTTTGCAGAATATTCATGGAACGATTTTCCCTGCTGTGAATATTTGTTTAACTATAAAAACTGGATGCTTCATCACAAAAATGTTTAAGAACAGAACTGATATCACAGAGATTACACACTCTGCCACAAGTTAAAAAAAAAATAATTCCTGTTTAAAAGTTAAACACATTTTGCCATTATTCATTTAATCAAGTTAAACATCAAAGAGCAATTTGGAATTTTAAACAGTGATAAAATTTGACATTCATGGATTATTTGAAACTAAAACCAAACCAGCTTGATGTTCATTGAAGTGGCGATGTTCTTCACCACTGTGAAGAAGCCAAAAACCCGACATCATTGTCTTGTTTATGGTATATAAAATGCCACAGTTTGCACAAAACAGAAGAGCTTTTTCTCTTCTACTAGACAAACATGACAGCATTTAGGCTCTGGCAAGGCCAAAACAACTTAGCCAATTAGTTTCCGTAGGCTGTATTCACATCTGAGCTGGGAACACTGCCACCGATTGGTTACATTCAGCAAAACACAGTTATTATGAAGCTTTTATTTTAATTAGTAAAGTTTCATAACAAGAATCACTTAGTCATTTTTCTGGACTGATTAGCTCAACTTTAGTGAATGATTTTTTTGTTTTGTTTGTTACTCTGCTCTTCTCATTCTTTATTAATAAAGCAATAAATAAATACCATAGGTATTGAATGACACAGCTGAAAAGCAGATTTGTGATAATGCATTCTTATTGGCTCCAATGAATTACATGGATAGGGTTTATCTATGCTGCCATTTCTTCCAGTATTTCTATGCCCATTTTCCCAAAGACAAGCAGACTTGTTACGATTTTTGCTTGTCACTTTGCTCTTGAAAGCAATTTTTACAGAGCAATAATAGTGTCAAAATGAAGTTTGATTATATTCTTTTAAAAAAAAGGAGCGGTAACCTTATTTCAAATCCAACCTAAATACTCATCCCGAAAAAGTACATAAACACCTAAAACAGACCTTTAAGATAAATAGGTAGGACTCATTCACTCTAAATGTATATTTGATTGTTTAAACATTTTTTTAATTAATCTTGACCAATTTTCCAGCTTCCTGCTTACATTCGGGACTCAGATTAAGATGATCCCAAGAGCCCTCATACCAATGTCAAATACAGAAACTACTACTCCTACTAAATAGTTCCCTTTTTATAAATCTAAGAATAGAATTAGGGTTTTCAGGGCAATTTAACCCCGAGGGATCATAAACTGTTAATTAGCCATCATCATCCTCTTGCTTTTTTAGTAGCTTTATTTCCCAGAACTCAGTTCCCTTCCTCAAACGTTTAACTTCTATTGGAGTATGACCAAGTTAAAAGCCATGAAGAGTGTATGTGGTTGACTGAATTCAGCTGCCCAAATGATGCAGAATGGCTAGGACCTGGACTGATTATTTAGTATTCTCTATTTTTTCCAGAGATCATCTGTAAATGCAAGTAATGCTTAAATATTAATTTTACTATTGCTCCAAACAACCAAGACCAACATTTTCTGGAATCCAGAACTATTCAAGTACAATCATCACTTCCTATTTAAAATTATATTCTGAGATCACCATAAGCTGCTACTTATTCACATAATGCAAGCCCGGTTAATTTCTGTTAATTTAAATTGCGTTACAGTGTTAAGAATCCCTTATGTCTATGTTCTATCTTATTGTAATAGTATTTTTAATCAATTAACCAAACTTGAAGTTGAGTGAGAATATCTTATGAAGTTAGTTTGACACTATTGTCCATCAAAAAATGATGCTAATTGTCTCAAATCTATATCCCCCTTAACTATGTTCATCAAGGACCATATTAGATAGCTCATTATTTCCACGGCCATACTGGCTGAGTCTAATATACAGGTAAATCCTGTTTACCCTTGCAAAATACTAAGGGAACATCAATCTTCTTCCAGAACTCCAAAACTCTACTACCCCAGGAGCTCTGTGGGAAAGAAACACACATCAAAAAACCACCCCAAAACAGACCCACCAACACCACGATGAACGTTCAGTTCCAGAGAACTCCTTTGGTGATTGTCTGAATCCCTTGGATACCTGTTATCTGCATCTGCTAATATGAAAAGAACTTAACTTTAGCAGCTACAATTCAGTACCACGAATCAGTAACTCACAGTAACTGAGTGTACTTTGTTACTGCCATATGCTAAGAATATATAATGATATATCATGTGCTTCCTCCCCCCTTCAAATCAGAAACTTTTATATTCTATAAACTGTCTCCTATACTACTATCAACAGTTTTATCATGTTTGACAACAAAATAGTAATTGTGATTCTATTTGTTCCAAATATACTTAGAAACTACTTTTTACAGTCTAACTCTGCTCATCCTGGATTCTTCTTAGTACCATCTTGCTTATTTAATTGCTATGGAGAATTGATAAGAGCAATGAGAAAGGGAACAAGTTTACATGAACAATGAGATGTGCATTTACAATAAGGTTAAAAGACTCAGATGTGTGATATGTAGATGTGACAGTGTCCTCAAACCAGGACAGAGTGAATGAAGCAGAAGTTATCAGTATGACATCGAGAACATGATAAACTGAGTACCATTTTTGGCTTGACAAGCCAGTAATCGGGTCCATACTGACTATGACTACTAGGCTCGGAGGTATAGAAGTATTGACGAGGCTTCCAGATAAGTCTAAATAATGTTAAAATGCATGTTAAAAAACCCAACAAGACAAACCAGCCTTATTCTATTCATTTCTTACTCACGTATGCAAAGAAAGCTACGATTTTGCAACTGAAGATGTTTTCAGTCTGACTTTTTCATTTGTAATTTAAAGTTAGCCTAGGTCTTCTTTCCATAACTTCCAAATGCAATGAAAGCCATTATGCATACCATGCTTTGCTCCTTCTAGCACAGCTAACACTGGGAAAAAGCAGGGAAGAATCGGACCGCATTACACTCACCTAAGGACAAACATCCTCATCCTCTTCTATAATCAGTGGAGGCAGACAAGCACCTTGCAGAGCATGCCTCAGTTACCAGAACATCTGAATAGCCTCTGAAAGCACCTACCACTCCCTACTGATTTAGTAAATGCTCCTAATTTAGGTGCCACAGTTAGATGCCAAAATTTTGGTGGTTACTGACATAAGTCAGTCATTATCAGCCCTGGGCAAAACGATTCTGACAGCTCTGATAAATGCTCCAGTAGATTTGCAATACAATTTTCTTTAAATTGCACTATTTGACATGTCTCTATTGACCACAACTTCTCCTGAAATGTATTTTCCAGTTTCATCATAGACAATGTATAAGTACAAATACTAAATGGAAGTTCAGCCTCTAGTAATGAGAATATCAAAGATCGAAACCAACTTTTGTTTTCTGAACACAAGTCACAAGTGTACTTCCTCCCAAGTCTTGTTTTGTTTTAGAATAATAAAAAGCAAGCACCCAAAGTAACTCCTTTTTCAATGCACAATCACAGATCTGTCAAGGATCTTTATCCACAAGACTGTTTATATTAGATTAATCGATCTGGGCTCAGAATCCAGTCTCTCCAAAGGCTGCATATCTGCACAGGCGTATGTAAAAGTCAGTTAAGTCTGTGAAAATGGAAAACATCCAAAACTGGCATCAGAAAATTCTCTGCCATGATCTGCCTTCTAAGCAGGTTCCACATTTGGATGCATTAGGAAGGAAATTGCACTCTTAAATAATTAAACCTACCCCTCCCTCTCCCAGCAGGCTGAAGACAGTACGCAGAGATTACACAAAACCATATTTTATAAGTTTTATTTCATGTCAGCATTTAAGAAGAAAAATGCTGCAATTTGACGACTACTGTTTTCAGGTGATTAGCCTCAAAGCATAAAATAACTCTCCTGCACCCACCCCCCACAAGTTATACTGCACTCACAGTCTGTTCTGCCCATGCCTGAAATGGCACTTTATGACTCAGTTGCGGAACAAAGACCGGCTGATGCCAATTCAGGTAGGATGAACATGACAGTATATCTCCTGATTTATATGCACAGCCTGTTGAGCTGAAAGGGACCTATTGCTCAGCATATGCTCCATCCAACCACATCACACTGCACATAATTTTGTATAAACCTCAAACTATAAAGACTTTGCAAAAAGGGGGAAGGCAACACAAGATAGAGCAGTTGATTAGCTGTCTGCCTTCTCTTTTCCTACCACAGCTTTAATGCCCTAGCAACCTGTCCAGGCTCAAAGCAAGTAGAAAAGGGAGACAGGTACCTGGAAAGAGCACTGGGTATGATGTATCCAGGAGACAGAGGAATAACAGAAATACTGCAAGGAGAGCGAACAGTTCTATTCATAATCAGCTTGGTTGGAGAAAGACGAGATTTCATGTCATGTGATGAGAATATAAGAGTTAACGTTAGAAAACTTTCCAAATTTTTTCTGTTCACATATTCCCCTCATCCTCTCCCCATCAGTATTCTCACTCATGCTCATGTGCATCATTTTGTCTTTGTTTATTTTCTTCTAATTCTCAGAACCATTTATACCAACAAAAACTGCATTGTATTTCAATAATGTTAAAGAATGTTCCAATTTTGTAGCACTGAAGAGTGAAATAGCATTTTCTTAGTAATTTTGAATGCTTTACACAACTTTTTTTTTTTTTTTTGGGGG
>VYXH01006790.1:121343-133359 GCA_013397275.1 Burhinus bistriatus | reverse complement strand
GGGGGGGGGGGGGGCGGGGGGGAAATCTATCTCAGCTATTTCTGAGGCAATTCACATCCAGGACAGAAACAGCTTCTATTTATGAGCTCATGAAAGCAATGTTGTAAACACAAAGTTTACACAAAGAACCCCACTTTGACTTGGAGAAATCAGTAAGCCCAATATTCATTCTCTCACAATATGTACTACAGTACTTTGCAGCAGGTAGAGTACAGTATCGATTCACCTCGTCAGTGCAAGTAGCTCTTGTACATTAAGCTGGCCAGAAACTCTTAGTTTAATTCAAAAGCTTCAAACCTGATCTTAAAACCCAAAAAACCAACCCCAAAACCAAACCAAAAAAAACAACCACCAAACTGAAATAGCAAGAAAGCTTTATTGCAGCCCCCCCTGCATAAGTATAGGAGGGCCATAAGGCACAAATAAGCTCCTATCTTCCACCTAGGAAAATTAGTCAGCTCTTCATATAGACCCCAACATTAGCTGGAAAACCTACCATACAAAGACATATCCAATACTCTAGTTCTCTGAGTGAGCAACCATCCTTTCATCCCTTCATTTTGCATTAATACCCAATAGCACCCACTGCTGCGAAGAGCCACCATTGCTTTACTATCTAGAGACATCTAGCAGGGAAATGAGCCCCAACCAAGACACACTAAGCTACTTCAAAAGGAAAACACTGGCACCAGACCAGCAGAAACATTTATCTGGATTAAAATACTTTCATTGAATACTTTCATTGCTAGGTTTAGTGAGAACAAGGGTTGATTTCAGAGACCTACCTTTGCCTAGATGCAATGAAGCCCCCCATAGGATGTTCCTTTACTGTGCTAGTCTGTGGCAGCGACAGCATGAGCCAAAAGAACTGGCTAGAGCAAGAGCAGATGATCAATCAGTGCCAGCCTCCACCAGGAGCACAGACCAAAGCTGTTCTGTGCTATATCACTGTCCTGAGCAGGTCAGGCTAAGTCATCCCAGCTGAGGGCAAGACATGGCCAAAGGAGGTCATTGTTTTGTTCATGTACATGCCTAGGAACAACGAGTTTTTACAGAATCTTCCAAACGATGCTACACCTTTCAGTTGTTGTAATTACCATGTTACCTGCAGGCTTACAGCATTGCTTGGAGTGGCACTGGAGTTCCCAGTGCCTGGGACAGCAACCCAGAGAAAGCCATGCCACATCAAAAGCAGAGAAATAACATAAAAGGTCCTGCTTTTATTAGAAACCAGATGTTCTGAGAAATATCAGCACCTTACTCTAAATATCTGTGCTTTGAAATCATTAAATGTTTGTTAAGGAAGCAAAGTATTCTGTCAGAAAAGTACCCTTCCCTGTGCTTCTACTAGAATTCATTAGCAGTCTTTCTGTCTTAACACATTACTGCAGGAGCATAAAGCAGCGTATATAACAAATTTCTCAACACCACAAATACGCCCAATGTATCTAGCCCACAGCGTGAAAGAGACATCATGTAATTTCTTTTCTTCAGAGTTTAAGACACTTTCTAGCTGACTCGTCTTTTTCAGGCCATAAAAACACTACTCCCCCTACCTCTACAGAGATCATAAAACATAAAAGAGGAAAAGTAGAGTGAGATAGGAATGCAAGAAATACATCTCTTCTGAGTAGCACCAAGTCAGGCATCCAAGACCAAGGCTCACGGGTACTAAAGCAGTGCAATAACCAGGCAGAAATTCAGGATAAGCTTTACTGACCATGATGAAATACCAGTGTCATGAAAAGAAAAGAGTTTGTGTTTAGTGAAAGCCTACCCTGTTCCCTCATTCTTAGGAAGAGGATAAACGAATTGCCTATTTGAAACTACCAAAGCCATCTGCATAGCCAAGTTACACTGCAACAAATTACACCAAAAAATTAGCTGTAGGCTGAAGATCAGTAAGTGCATAGGCATGGCTAATGACTGAGTAAATAATACTGAAAAAGCTTGGAGGGAAATTTGGAATAGGGCTCAAAATTTCTGTTTTATTGGTTATGTATCTGTAAGATTATGATATGCATCTTAGTGGCAGAGGCAGGTTTTTACAAAAACTAAATATCCAAAATGTTTAGACACAAAAAATGCAGTCTGTTTAATGAACTCAGATCACAGCCATTTAAAAACAATTAGAAGTCATTTTAGAAGACTGGTGCAAGTATAAATTCAATTTAGGAAGTGTGACATTTCAACCAGCTTATTTACAATTAATGAATACAACAACATAGCTACTGAAAGCCTACTACCAATAGTAAAAAAGAAGTATCATAGATATCAGTGAATTAGGCAGCATTAGAAACACTTTACCAGGAATACAAGTTTTGACAGTGGTTCTACCAGTAAAGAAGGATCTAGCTCACTACAAGTTAGCCAACAAGGTCTACACACAAAAAACACTTTAGCCTTACCGCTCATGAAGATACTCCATCTCCAAAACTAGATCCTCAAAACTTTGCTCAGTCAGAGGCTCCTGGATTTCTAAAAGCCCACAGTCATTGTCCTGGTTCTGTTCCTTACTGTGACCAGCCTTGAGACCTCCAAGCAGTTAGTCCCTGCCCCAGCTCTGGCCCAATTACACTTACAGATGAGGTTTTCCATGTCCAACCATGCTCTTCAAGGCCACCTGCTGAAGAAGTTTGCATGCTCACAGGATCAGGCTTTACACAAAGACAGGAGTATGGGTGAAGAAGGGAGGAGCACAAAACCACCCAGAACAAACAACTTAAGGCACTCACACTCCGTACTGCAATTCCTGCCTTGAAAGCAATCTGGTGACTTAAGGAAATACAAAGCAGGATCATACCAAGGGAAAACAGCTGGAAACTGCCATCTCATTCTTCTCAAGAGCAGGTCTATACCACATGAGAACTACACTCCAGCTTTGTAAGTGTTGCTGCTGATTGAGACCAGAGGAATTCCTGTCCCCCCCTCCCCACCTTCAGAGAGGATGAAGACATTTTCATTTGTATTTGCCTATTTCTAGTCTGACTTCAGGGAGGAGAATGTTTCAGTCTGAAGGAAGTGTCGAACTTCCTTCCCCTGGAACACTGAATTTGCTTTTAGTGTCAGATGATTTGGTGGTTTTTCTGAATGCTGTGAGGAAAAAAAGCATCAGCTAAATTATTGTATACGTTGAAACAGTTTCTCCCCATGTCAAGGCTAATGAAGAGATTCTCTGCAAACCCTTGTGGAGATTTAGTGGTGACAAGAGCAGAGAGCTTTCTGACACATCACAAATTTTCAGATTAGAATTAAAAAAAAATATTTGGAAAAGGAAACAAAATTAAATAAAATTATTAAAGTGAGACTCAAATGGAAGCTTTCTCCTTCAACAATTAAACTTGTATCAGCAATCACAGAGTAAACTGCAATTGTAATTACTATTTCATATGGTACTCAATGATGTAGCCAAATATTAGCTGCCAGACTCTTGGAAAACACTGTTTTTCTGCCAAGCTT
Organism: Burhinus bistriatus; assembly: GCA_013397275.1. Lineage (NCBI taxonomy): Eukaryota > Metazoa > Chordata > Aves > Charadriiformes > Burhinidae > Burhinus > Burhinus bistriatus. The sequence goes on along the minus strand of VYXH01006790.1, from coordinate 129,900 downwards.
TACTTTTGTTTTACAAAGTTATGAATAAATATTGTAGAAGGATATACAGAATGGCTGTTTGATAATATTTTTTTCTTGATAGACTTAAGTATCACCAGACTCCTTCAAATGGTATGGCTGGTATCTAAGAAAAAAAATAAAATGCAATTTTGAACAGAAAAGTCAGACAACAGTTGAATAATTACTCTCAGTTTTTCTATTGCACTTTGTTGTATAATCTTTTTTAAAAAGAGATCTAATTTAAATATTGTCTTCCAGTTATTTTTCTAGTCATAATACTCCTTACTAATTACGTAAATGTACACTTGTATATTTAAAAGGTTTAAAATTATAGAAACACTAGACTAATTTGTCAGAAAAATATATATTGTTAGAGACCTAAAAAGAAGCTATGGGAACATTTCCATTCTTGCTCTGCCTGCTGAGAGACAGCAAGATATAGAAGACCAGGAAGAAAAGAATAGGTGGACTCACCTGCAATTTATCTAAAGACTAGGTTATTAGACTGTCACAAATGTGATCGCAAGAAGGGCACTGAAAAGAGACAAAAACTGGCTTAGACTACTAGAAGATAAATCACAGATGTGATTGTGTGGTTTTTATTTTTTCATTTGCAGATATTTGCTTGTTGATATTACAGCTGCGACTGTAATAACACAGAGCAGCTGAGAGCTATTACCCTCTGTATCCATCTTCATTTTGTCATGAAGGCTCATATATTCACACCATCTAGAGTTAAAGGCACCGTTAGAATACTCCAGTAAAACCAGATCTCTTCTTTATTTATCAAAAGCAATTAATTTTTCTTGCATACATCTCTGTACTGAGCCTATATCTTCATTTGTCCAAAGGGAGAAGCTAGATAAAACAGCCTTCCCTTGGATGAAACAATATAGGACAGAAGTCTCTTCACCAGTTCCTCCATAACCATGAAACAATACACAACTTCTGATGAGAAACAATGAATAAGCATTATCAGAGCCTTAATAACGCTGAGCCAGAGGGCAGCTGCCCTGGATGATATAAGAAACTGCAGGGCAATGACTACAGAAACAACACACTGGCTAAAGAGTTAAACAATGATTAATTACTCTTTATATTTTTCCTGTTGAACCTTGTACAATCTTCATTCAGTTAAACATCAGAACTTTGGTCCATTTTACAATGCTGAGAAAACTAGGGTGAGGAAGGTCATTCTGGTCCCTCAGGCCCAGGACCAGCCCTAAGGTCCCAAACAGCACTGGCACGGAAAGATCCCTGGTCTTTCTAGGGAGATCACACCCAAAGGGGACTTAAGCAGAGGCCAATGAAAACAATGCCCGATCCTTTTCCTGTTAACTACTAGTTACCTCCCAACAGCCTGGTGAAGCGTCTATGCAGCTTCATACCTGATAGTTTATAAAATAACACCAATACATTAAGCTTGCTTTCAAAGCACGAGCTGAATGCCAACAGCCCACGAGATACTTCATCACCTCTGTTCTGCTCTAAGGTAGAATAGCCAAAGAGACATTTAATAACTGAATATATTGGACTGGATTTAACACATTTTTAGATTCATGCTGAGTAGTCTGCAATACCCCATACAAAGCAGAGCAAAGAAGCTGAGATCCAGGTGGAACATAAACTCCCAAGACAAGCACCAAACCAAAGCCGCATTATGTGGCTGATGGGAGTTCCTCCCTTCCCAACAGGGGCCTACAACCAGCTGTTTTCAGCTGCGTCTTCACCAGAACTGAGCTATTTTCAGACACTGTAAAGGATCAGGACAAGTATGTTTTAGTCTATTAAAAACTATAGAAGGAACAATCTAGCCAAAGAACTCAAAGTAAAGGAATAAGGAAGTTAAAAAGAATTTCCTTGTAATTTATTGCAAAGCATACACTTTAGAGAAGAATCCTGATTTCATGAAAGTAGGAAACATTACAAAGTTATTTTTATTTATGATTTAATAACTGAAGAATTTGGTCTGTGCTTTAATGTAACTATATTAAATGGGTAGATTCATATTCTAACAGAAACATTTAGAGCATAGTAACTTCAGAGACCATTAAAAAAATATAAAAGGGAAGTTGAGCTGTCTCTGCACACATACAAGATATCAATAACCATGCACAGCTTTTTTAATTTACTTTTATAGCATGACAATATTTTCCACTATAATTCCGTAAAAAAAATAAAAATCACACTATAATTTTAACAAAAAACTGCTATTTTTTTTTTTAGGAAGTCCTAATTGCTAATTTTATTAATAACACAAACAGGACAAAAAACCCTAATAATATCCATCCAATGATTGCAGGCAACTGATAAAACATGACAAGCTAATGTATTTGCATAAACAGATGGAGTATTTTTAAAGCACATTCAAAAACTCACCGAGAACACACTAATAAAACATCTTCCACTCTAGCCTTAAAAAAGTGCTAACAAATAGAGTATTCCTGAGCTATTGCTTCACCTGTAGCACTGTTTTGCATGAGGCACTCGCACAGCTTCCTGATGCAATCCCCCACTGCACCACAGCTGAGGAGGCAAGATGTAGAAAGTGGTGGAAGGTGCAAGAAAGGATGGGTTACCCCCTGGGAGGAAGGGGTAAGCAGCAGGAGACCTCACCGTATGCAGGTTCTGTACTGCAGCAATCACTAGCTCCCTAACTGATATTGGTAGACGCAAAACACGCGTAAACACACTTAGAAAACCTCATCTCTTCTTCACTGATGGCAAGAGGAAAACTAGGTACTAAACAGTTTTGCTAGCACGCCTGTTCATTGGAGCAACTTTCTGCCCTGCTCTGTAGACAGTCTTTTATAGCAATAAAGACCTGTAAAATGGGCAACTAAAAATTTTTATTTGTTGCACTGTATACCTAATTTCAACTGTGCAAATACCTTGAGAAGTGCAATCAAACAGGTATTAAGGCCTCATGTAACTTACATAAAGTTTTATTCTAATTGCTCACCTCCACTAGTTTATTTCTACCTATAAGCTACCTAGCTTAAGTTTAAGATATACCAAATGAATATTTGCATTAGAACAACCTCCTACAAAACAATTTGCTGAAGAGGTGAAATTCACGGATATCCAAAGAAGGACAGCCGCCCTACTCTTGTTTTCTTTCCACTATGTTCAGAGAAAGAACACAATTTTGGGCATATTCTTTGTAAGTAAAGAACACTCCCATCACTTTTTTGTTTTTATTATTTTATTTCTGTAACAACCCAGAGCCACCAAAATATTTTAGCTAGTGGCTCATGTCCAAATAAGTAATATCTGTGCAAAGGTATCGATTTTTTTTCCTCTTTGAGGGTCTCAGAACATGTATTGCCTAGCCTAGCTTATGTACGTATACAGATTTACACTGAGGAAATAAGATACTTGCTGAAGATCAACAAGACTCCGGTCTTGGGTATTTAACAGCCAAACAGGAGAATACACATTGTACTGGCAAAGAGAAATTCATAAATAAGCATTCTCCAAGCATGATACATCCTTGGATATGAGCAATAATAGAGCAGTCAAGGCACAGTAATGAATTCGTTTGCCTAAATTCTATTAATACTTAGAGAAAGTCGAGCATCTACCACTCAGGAAAGTGCTAGAGGTGTTCAAAGCACCACCCCTGTAATTACTGCTTAATTGCTGGGACCTCCCACTCACCCCTACCCCTTCCCCCGCTTCAGTCTAGGAGCAAACACACAAGATAAGTCTTTGCACTGGAATATCTCGCATCCTTATAATTCGTAAGTGTTTGCTAAATAACATATATGCAGAGATATCTTAATAATAAATGCACCAGCTGTTTGCTATGTTAGGCCCTAATAGAGAAACAGTGAGAAATTATCTGTTATCTTTGTGTTACAAAACAAATAAGACTGGAGACAAAAATAAAGGCATAATTTGACACAGCTTACAAACAAAATAACGTATTTCAGCGCTTTCTATAAAAAAATTGGGCAGGTAGAAATCCACAGAGGTAGTGTCCTTAAATAATCAAAGCAGTCTAGCAACAAAAGAAAGTCTGCTTTTGACTATGTGTTTCTAAATGCCTGAATGCAGGAGCTGTTGATTTTTTTATATTCAGGATCATACTTCAATCCCCATAGACTTGAACATTAGGGACAACACAACCCATCCTGGTGATCCTAAATGCACACGTGATATCTCAAATGGCACGTTCAGTGCAGCCACCTCTCAAAAAAAAAGTGTAGTGCATAGGTCTAGAAATAGGTTTAAAGAAAGAACTCGAGCTTCATCTTCCTTTCATAATGGAAACCACATCTGAAAGTTTGTTTCATTTTCCCTTTCTCAGGTCATAGTAATCAATGACAACAGCCAGCAAAGGCAGAGTAAGATATTCTTCCAAACTTCTGACTTCTCTCAGATGCTGGAGGAAAAAACCAGCTACAATTTCCACAGAGTTTGTATTTTCAAATATTTCACAGAGAGATAAAGCCCAAGCTATCTTTAAAATGATGCTGTCAAGAATGGTAGACGTAAATTAGACTTGCCCGACACGATCCTAACTATCGATTCATGCACATACACCACATTTTAGCTACAAAATACACAACTCCAGCTCTTTGAAGTGTTTCAAAAACCCAACATTTTCCACAATCTCAGTATCTTCCTGCCTGTTCAAAAAACAAAAGTTCTGTATAAATTGCAATAAATATATTCAGATCCACATTCATAACAAGAGAGTATCACCTTGTCAGGTTTGTCCATCTCACATAATAGCAGTCTGGAGCTTATAGAAGGCCCAAGCCAGAGAGGGTACCTTTATCTTGGCTTAAAGTATGGAACAGTTTTCTTCCTTTCTTTTGTTGCGTATTTGGTAGGGAATTTAGCACGCATGTGCAAAGGGGCCACTTGGTTGAGTGACTATAATTACACTGTAGGTTTTAAATAGGGAGAAAGGATTTTTATAAGTCATCAGGGCAGATTAACAGATTCCTTTGGGGGATTTCTCCCTCCCATTTCTTTACATAAGAGGTGCATTTTAAATACAGTCTAAAAACAGTGTCATTTTCCTCCTATACAAAGATACCTACAATAGAGACAAATCCACTTACAGCCACACTAATAGCAGCCAATGTTTCTGGCGATTCAGAAATGCCAAAAGAAATACTGTTTTCTACATAAGAGTTGCAAGAGTAAGTTCCAAATGGTTGTGTAATATTGAAGTGGCATTTGGGTGGCCATGGGATCAATACACAAACATCTAAGATTTAACCTCACTTTGAAATCACACAGTTCATATGAAAACACTGTTCGGACTAGAATTTTGATAACCAATCTCTATGCAGAGACAATGCTATGCAGGCTTCCGCAGGATTCTGTGAATGATGTTCAGTATAGGAAAAACAGTACATCCAAAGGGTCCTTAAAGGCCATCAGCCTTGAAACAGAAAATATCACCCATTTTATATGCCTTCCTCCAAAAGGGGGAACAGGCAAAGTGTGACATATGTTGCAAGTCAAATTCACCACATGAAATGACAATTTCATTTACATAAAACCACCATTACAAGGTTTTAATTAGCACTAATGATTGTTAGACCCACAGAGAAATCCAAAATATGGTAGAAAGTGAGGAGATACAAGTAGACAAAGTATAATATGCACTGCAATATGTTCTTTGCACATTTGACAGGTATACTTTAGTTTTTACTATATTCCATAACATGATCTGAAGTGTTCTGCAGCACCTTTTTTATAAAGAGTAATCAAGTTCTAGTACCATTATTACAGTAATCTGTATGCTGTAAAAGTCTTTATTAAATTCCCACTGGCAAGCATTTAAGACCACTACATTTTGTTTACGCAATACTATACAAAACACTACAGGGGTGAACCTGATGGATTTAGGACTCTGTTCCCCTTGCTCCAGAGCAGCTCAAGTTTGTGGCTTTTCAGTAGATGATTTAAGAGTCATCGCTTTGAGTTGCTAAAGAAGGCTGAGACTCAGGCCTGAAAAGAGCCAGTATGCGGCAATATGTGATCCTGTGTTCCCCACTTGGGCAGCGAGGCTTCAAGCAGACTTTTTGAGACTCACCTGTAGCTGTTCTCTGCAAGAGGGGTGTGGTACAAGACAGTTGCGGCTACTTAATAGTTCACTAACGCTGGAAGAGTCTCCTCTTCCTTCCTCCCAACCACACTGCACTCCCTCTGGAGGCAACCCTTTTGCCAAGCCAATTTGATTCATTAAACAGCAATTTTCTCACTGGACAGTTTTCTGCCAGTCTAGTCATTTCAGTCAGATCTGGGCAGGCAGGCAGAGACAAACTGCATCCCCAAGATTTGGTCTACTCAGTCTTTCAAGACTGAATTTAAAGTACTACACACCAGTTGATGGAGATATCTGAAGATCACTGTTGGCTTGGAAAGCTTTTCATAAGATTGGTGAAGGGCTTGCATACAAGGATCGTACCCGTGACTTGTAACTTGTTAGAGGTTTTGATTTTACAAGGTCTTGGTCTGTCTTAAAATACAATGGCCTCTAGGTATCATTACCTACAATTATCTTGGAAAAAGGTAGGCCCTTGAGGTTTCAAGCTGTCGTATAGCAAGCTCACAAACAAGAGAAAGGGTTTTACAATTACTGGCAACCGGGGATAGCTTGCCTTCCCCCTCTTTCCAATTTTTAAGCCTGTGAAGACACTGATTCATATCAGTCACATCCTCCTCTCTTGACAGCACAGAAAGGAGGAATAAATCCACCGAGAAAGACAGACATTAGGTTTTGATTATCTTACTCCAACAATGGTTTTACAGTATTATAACCCTGCTGACTTGCTTTCTGGTCCCTTTGAATTTAGTAAAATTACATAATCATGAAACTCATGTCACTGGCAAACATACCAGGCCTTAATATATCACTCTGTGTTTTAAGAGTGTTTGAGAAGCATATATTTCATCAGTCCTTTTTCCTCCTTCCTCATAGAAAAAAAAAAACCCACCCCAACCAACCAATCAAAACAACCCAAACAACCCTACACGTCCCACTCTGGGACATATTTAATAAAAGCAAAGAAAGATACAAAGGGGGAAGATGACCTGATTTACTTAGTAGAATACCAGGAGAACGAGGTGGTGGAGAAAGAACAGAGTTCATGTATAGAGGACTAAACCAGAGCTAGAAAATTCAGATTTATTTTTTTTTAAAGCACAACAAGGGTTGTGAAACACTGGAACAGGTTGCCCAGAAAGGTAGTAGATGCCCCATCCCTGGAAACATTCAAGATCGGGTTGGACAAGGCCCTGAGCAACCTGATCTAGTTGAAGATGTCCCTGCTCATTGCAGGGCAAATTGCAACAGATGACCTCTGAAGGTCCCTTCCCACCCAAACTATTCTATGATTCTACAAATCTTAGTTTGCCAGCACAGAAGAGAAACTTGGATCTTCTAACCATTTTCACCCTGTATTTTTAGAATGCGTTATCTACCATAGGTACATATCATGTTAAAAACAAAAAATGTTCCTCTTGCATTTGAAGACAAAAGCACATTTCCAAACAATCTTCTGGAATAGGTTATCTTGATTTTTTTGGTAAACAACATATGAATGAAAGATGTCCCAACAAACATACTAAAAGGATCCATTAATGATTTTCTGCAAATGCCAAAAATAAGTTAACCTGTGCCTCAAAATTACAGAAATCTGGTTCTTAAGAAGTACTATTGAGTAAAAGTTTCAGAACTGCTTTGGACCAAGCTAACTCAAATCCTCTTATAATTTAGTAAGAAAAAAATCCTGTGACCAGGAGGAAGAGGTAGGCCAAAAACTTTCCAGTCTTGGACTTTAAAAATATCAAAGTCAAACCAAGTACCATAAGGCAAGCTGATACACTGAAATACAGTTTGGTAAACAGTCTCTTCTTTTTCCATCTTAATATCCCTCCTTCTGTATTTTTGCTTGTGCCTAGTTATCAGCCTTGGAAGCCTTCACAAAGCAAGGCTAAACATGGCCAGTGCCCTTTGGCATTGTGTCCTCCCAGCCTTTGCCAGGGCACCACAGCCCACGGTCACCCCACCAGCCCACTGTTCAAGGAGATGCTGCTTTTCCTGGAGCTCCAGGGCCATCATGCTGTCCTGAAAGTTCCAGAACAACCTGTACAGTGATCCTCCTTTATCCTCTACAGGTAATAGCTGTGCTAGTAAACCTAAGACTCAAGTGTTTGCGTTAATTCAGCAATTAGTCTTAGAATCATAGAATTGTTTAGGTTGGAAAAGACCTTTAAGGTCATCTAGTCCAACCATTGACCCTACTCTACCAAGTCTGCCACTAAACCATGTCTCCAAGCACCACATCTACACAACTTTTAAACACCTCTAGGGATGGTGACTCAACCACCTCCCTGGGCAGCCTGTTCCAATGTTTGATAACTCTTTCAGTGAAAAATTTTTTCCTAATGTCCAGCCTAAACCTCCCCTGGCCCAACTTGAACCCGTTTCCTCTTGTCCTATCACTAGTTACTTGGGAGAAGAGACCAGTGCCCATCTCACTACAACCTCCTTTCAAGTAGCTGTACAGAGCAATAAGGTCTCCCCTCA
>VYXH01006790.1:83334-113901 GCA_013397275.1 Burhinus bistriatus | reverse complement strand
TCAAAAAAAATCACTTCAAAAAAAAAAAAAAAAAAAAAGAAAAATCAAGTTTTGCCCCCTTTCCTTGCAGAAAGGAATGAAAAACAAAATCAGTATTCTGTACTTGAGTGCCTGTAGCATACACCTTTACAGAGTAATCCCTTGTGTGCCGAGACATTTTATTAGGCAAGTAACATTCCAGAAGAGAGCAAGAAAAATCCAGTGACACTAAGGGGTCACAGTGGGACAACTTTCATTGGGCACATTCTTTACATCCTTAAGGCACTGAAGCAGTTAAGGTTTTAAGAACCTTTCAGTCCTGTCATTATTTACAGGAACTCATTCCCCTTACATTGCAAACCCCAGAACAAGCAACTATCAAGTCCATGACCCTCTAAGATAAGAAAGTACACATCTGATATCTCCCAGATGCAGATAACCTTTGGTAAATATTCAGCAAGTGTCCTTTGACTGATATGCTGTGATTTTGCTGGACTACATCAGGAGACTACAAGGAATTGTGTGCTTAGAGATAAATTAAACCATTTCTCTTGCACATAAATGGGGGTTTCATCCCTTCCTGCCACCACAGTCAGAACATAAGCTTTTTCTTTGATGTAAACCCCAATTTTAGCTAGATTGATCTGCACAAGTGTTCTACCTTCGATGCTTGTTATTATGTCTCCAAGACATATAATCTGCAAATTTTAAAAGCAATTCTTTCTCCAGATCAGGTTTTTTTGTTAGAGTTTTAAAAATAAAAGCAATAATAATCAATGAGGTGGAAATAAATAGGAAAGTCACTGCTGATAAAGTGCATAGATGACTGAGCAATTAGTGTAGTACCAAATATTGAGATGGGTAGGATAACCATAAAAGCAAACCAGCTTAGCTGGCAAGTCAAACCTATTCACAAACACAAGGTCAGACATTTGGTAAAGGAATTCAGAATAGGGGACTGAATCCTGGAAAGCAGTATCTAAAAAAAGATGCAAGCAACAGATTGGGCAAACATCTGCACTGCAGGATTCTGGCCCCATGCAGAGAGAGACTGGAACTGGTGAAAGCATCTCAAACGGAGCTGAAGTCTGGTTTTGTCACGGTATACCTTATTACTGCCTTCTTTAATTGAGAATATGTTTCTGAAACCTACTTAAAAAAATAAATAAAAAAACACTTACAAGCCTGAAAAATAATCAAGTCCCTGATTCAGCAGTATTTAAGGACACGTCTAAACCTCAATAAACTACACTGTGAGAGACAGCTAAATGTTTTCCTGTTCTAGAGTCTTCAGGCATAATTCTGGGCATTATCATTTTTAAAGCAAGACATTTGCTCTATAATTCAAGCTGGGCATGCTGCATTTAGGCAAAGAGAACTGCTGTCCACACTCTCAAAAGGCATGTTGAGCCTAGCATAAATAGCTTACAGTTCCAAAACAAGGTCACATTTTCACCAGAGCAGACCATGGCAATGCCAACAGATCAACATACTTTTCCTGAAAAATACATCACATTCAGCTCAGTATTTTCAATATTTCTTTTGTATCCCATGAAAACAAGAAAAACTATTTGTCTACAAATATGTGATGTTGTTAACAACCTTATACAGAATACTGCATGAAAAGTAAGAATTGCTGGTTGCATGTATCTCTCTGAGCTTTTTTTAAATAAGAGGTTTTTTAGCCTTTTAAAGTTATATATAAACTTATCAGGCTATTTTTGTAATGAGTGTTCTCATTTTTTCTCATTCATATTAAAGGCCACATGCATAGCTAGCAAAGGAAAATAAGCAGTAAACCCTTACAGAGCTGCAGGCAGGGGAGGGGGCAATGCATTTTTCCCCTAAATGTTCATCAAAACAAAACAACTGACTCATCCTATTCAGGCTGCACAAGTACATAGGTTCGCCTATTAGAGCGCATTAACAAATAACATTTCAATATCGTAGCTTCAAGGTTAAGTTCTGAGTGTCCCCCTTGCACGTCTAAATTCTACCTTACACAGCCAAGAGTTAGGAAATAGCGCCTTTGTGAGATCTTAGTCAGTTAGGTTACAGAATAACCCACCCAGCTACAGGATGTTTCTCAGAATTTTATCAGAAGATGTAGAACAGGGTGAAAAAGAGTATTTCTTAAAATTTCATACTCCAGTTACAGTCACTATTCTACTAGGAGAGGTATTATGAATATTTGCAGTGCTCTAAAATATCCATGGTTTGTATCTGAATAACTTGTTTTCAGGATTTATAACAAACCAATTAAATCCTGACACTTTTTATTTGGGGTCTTTCATTTATGTAAGTATTTTCAAGTTAAAAATATTTTAGACATTTAAACAACAGAACCCAGCAAACCCCAAGATCAAATATGGCACAAATACAGGCTGGNAGAACAGGTTGCCCAGGGAAGTTGTGGAGGCCCCATCCCTGGAAGCATTCAAGGCCAGGTTGGATGAGGCTTTGAGCAACCTGGTCTAGTGGGAGGTGTCCTTGCCCATGGCAAGGGGGTTGGAACTAGATGATCTTTAAGGTCCCTTCCAGCCTAAACCATTCTAGGATTTAATTCTTTTACAGGTCTCTGAAAAGTAGAAAGAGCACAATTATCTTTAATTAAAGGGTCAGACCTTTGCTTTCTATAAAAAACAGACAGATGAGAGAAACTCTCAACGTGGCCAGAAGAATCCACATTACTTGTACCAAAAGCATGCCTAAAGCAGGACTCTCTGACCCCTCCGAGTAAGGTCTTGGTTTTGCTGATATGAAGGTTGAATGTTTGTGACATTAGCTGCATCGCTTCACTAATTCTCTGTGCTGTTAAGTTTATCACTATATACCGACCATTCAAAGGTCTACAAATATTAGTATTTATATGCTTAAGTCAGGGAAAACAGAGAACAAATGAAGTTTTAAGAAAGTAAACCTTTCGTTGAGCAGTTCAGAAGTCACGCATTCACTGATTCAGGGCTAACCATGGAGTACAAAGGTTTTATGCATATAATACCAGAGCTCAGTGACTTGATTCACCTGCTTTGACACCAAAGAGTTCAGCTAATGATAACTTTCAAAACAAACATATGCATAGGAAAAGGACAGTAAGTAGTTCTCCTAGGAATCACAAGAAGTCTGCTTCACATAAGATGACCACAGCTAAATATTAAAACAGAGTATAAGACTCAGTGTATAGAGCTCAGAGTGTTGTGGTTAGTGGCACAGAGTCCAGTTGGAGGTCTGTGACAAGTGGTGTTCCCCAGGGGTCAGTACTGGGTCCAGTCCTGTTCAACATAGTCATCAGTGACCTGGATGAAGGGATAGAGGGTACCCTCAGCAAGTTTGCTGATGACACAAAATTGGGAGGGGTGGCTGACACACCGGAAGGCTGTGCTGCCATTCAGCGAGACCTGGACAGGCTGGAGAGTTGGGCAGACAGAAACCTCATGAAGTTCAACAAGGGCAAGTGTAAGGTACTGCACTTGGGGAGGAATAACCCCATGCACCAGTACAGGTGAGGGGCTGACCTACTGGAAAGCAGCCCTGTGGAAAGGGACCTGGGAGTCCTGGGAGACAACAGGATGACCATGAGCCACCAACGTGCCCTGGTAGTCAAGAAGGCCAATGACATCATGGGATGCATCAAGAAGAGTATGGCAAGGAGGTTGAGGGAGGTCATCCTCTGCCCTGGTGAGGCCGCACCTGGAGTACTGTGTCCAGTTCTGGGCTCCCCAGTTCAAGAAGGACAGGGAACTGCTGGAGAAGGTACAGCAAGGGGCTACAAAGATGATTAGGGGGCTGGAAAGTGAGGAAAGGCTGAGGGACCTGGGTCTTTTTAGTCTGGATACATTCAAAACCCACCTGGACACCATCCTGTGCAACCTGCTCTAGGTGACCCTGCTCTGGCAGGGGGGTTGGACTAGATAATCTCCAGAGGTCCCTTCCAACCCCTGTGATTCTGTGAAGACTGACGTAGGACAAACTGCTGCTAAAATAGGTAAAGAATCTTTGCTAAAGAACATCCCAACGAAAACCACAGGCAACATTTATTCTTTATATTCTATTTTTTTTCAATAACCTGCTAATAAGAGTCTTAGAGAAAAGTCAAACTCATGGTATCTTGAAATATCCATTTAAACTTTCCTATGTATTTCATTTTTCCTCAGCGATTATAGCTTTAAATAAAGCTTCTTTCAAAGAAATGACGACTGGTCTCAGAAGACTTGTACAGTCCTCTGTACAAGTATAGTACAGAGAACCCTGTAAGACAGTTTACTAGATGCTGGGGCTTCCGTCCATGAACCAGAAGAGGCAGGCATGAAAGGTGTTTGTGTTTAAATCTAAAATTATAGACAAGCATTACACTAATTAAGCAGAAACCAAGGGATCAACGTGCTTCACAGAGTGTTCCCAGAGGCTCTTCTTTTACCAGTGGCAACACCGAAGATTTAGCTACAAACTTCGTGAATTATTCTGGTGGCAGCTACATCCTCACCACCATTTTCCCCCTCCAGCTTTTCCCCCAAGATTCAACAAGTACCCGCATAGTCACACAAGAGAAATGAAGCCCCAGCATTTGAGGTGGTCTGTGAAACAGCAAAAGCAAACAGTTCTGTTGGCAATCATCAGCTCCAACCTGCTTCCTTGTCTGAGGCGGGGCAGGATGCAAGAGCCACATCTCAATCCCATGAGCTGTCACTCTGCGGCAAGGCCAGACCTATGGCACAGGTCAGAGTTGGCCCTACTGTGTGTGCTCAGGTCTTTCAGACAGAATCTAGTACAGAAACCCAAAACGTGGTGCTCTCCTGCCTTCAGAATTTGTTTGTCCAGATTATCTAGCAAGTCAGGCATTACTCACGCAGAGTAGGAAATGCTCAGGCACACCCTGCAACTTACAGAAGTATCACAACCTGGGGATTGTCACATAAACTTCTTTCCCTGTTGCCTTCTCTCTACATGCAGTCTGGCAGTACATTATACAGCGATTTTCCCCTCATGTCACTAGAAGCATTCTATTGAAAACACATCTCTGCCGTGCATCAAGTCACGTTACCCTTGGGGACACTCTTCACTTTTATAGATAGGAAAAAGAAAGGAAGATGACAAGGAATAACAACTGCCCATCATGACAGCCTTACAAGTGTGCAAAGTTTTCTGACAACATGATTGTCATTAATGCACTACAAATCCTAATTAAAGTGGAAATGCATGCCTTGTTTCTTCTTGCTTCCTCTAAAAGCAGTCACCATTTTCAAGTGCTGTCAGAAGTGGCACCATTTAAAGGTCAGAAAGTTGACAAAAATGTGAGCAATTAGCTGCTGCCAAGTAAAAATTATGGTCTAAAGGATTATACTACTAGAAGCTTGCCATATTCACAGAAAAATGAAACTAAATCAAATGAGAAAGCCTGGATCTTTCCTTATTCCTTTTTTTCAGATGTGATGGTTCACAAGAGACCAGGTCCTCTGTTGTTGTACTACCCCTGGAATCAAACTATCCTTCTTCTGGATGCTGAATCACTACCAATGCTTTCTCAAAAGGAGAAGCAGTATTTGGCAGATTGCATTTGTACAGGCACATTTGCACACCAGGCAAACTGAGGAACAAAAAGATAAATTGAAGTGATGCAAATTGCTTGGCACAGCCTATCACTGTTGAACTTGGTCCAAAGACAGCTTTGTCAGTCAGCTCCTGTTCAGAGGGAGCTTCATGCCACAACTTAAGTACAGGAGTGGAGAGGGTCTCCTTTCTGACTACTCTTCCATGCACAGAACTTGCCTGTATACATGGTTTTACAGGCCATGAGTTTCATAAAGCTTCCTACACAATACTCCAAGTACATAATGAACAACACATTTCCAAAATACTTTGAGCTCTTCAGATAAAAAGCAGCACAACCAGAAGTTATTACTTGTGTGATTATTATCAAACTCAACTTGAACTTTTATTTTCAGAAACAATTTAGGACCAAACCACTAACCAACATATAAGACTAAATCACACTTAGATATCTACTGAGACACAGATAAACATCTATAAATGGAATCTAAAAAAGGGAAGGAGACAATAACTGTTGTATCTTTTTAATGTTACTTGCAGTAGTCTAAAGACAAAGTATATATGATTTATATAATAACCACTATAATAATTCAAGAGAATGAGAAAGAGTCTGATCCAGATTAGTTTAAATAGAGGTGACATGTAATAACGGTTACAGTCTCACTTCAACTTCTGTTACTTTCAAACATATTCATGTTCCAGTGAGGCACTGGAACAGGTTGCCCAGAGAAGCTGTGGATGCCCCATCCCTGGAAGTGTTCAAGGCCAGGCTGGATGAGGCTTTGAGCAACTTGGTCTAGTGGAAGGTGTCCCTGCCCATGGCAGGCAGGTTGGAACTAGATGATCTTTAAGAACCCCTCCAACCCAAACCATTCTATAGTTCTATGATATGAATTAGCTTTTTTTAAAAAACAAAACCAAAAATAGTAAAGCATCTTTGATCAGCAAGATTATTTGCCACATTGAGAACATGCTCCAGCACAGGAAGGAGAGAAGAATCACCCAAAGAGCTAGCATTATAGATTTTCAATGCTGCAGAAGAAATTAAAGATTCTGCCCTGCTTTTCACCAGATAACATGGCAAATAGGTTTTGTTTGCTCTATTACAATTATTTTTATTTACCAAAAGTAAGTCTCCAGATAGCTGTATTGATCCTGCTACACTCGAGGCCATTTAATCTAAAGAAAACTGTTGTAGAGAAAATGTTTAAAAAAAAACAATAGCAGCAAAGGGCATCTTGGGGAGCTTTAATGAGATTTTTCTCTTCAGTGCAAGTTTAGCATTCCCACAGAACAGATCAATACTACTTGTTTCTCCCAGATACATTGAGGATCATCCTGCACTTGAACCCATCCAAGAAGATCAATTCCCCCTTGGCCTTTTCAGCTTTCTTCTCACTGTTATGCAGCAGAGGGGTGGTCATCCAGCTGGCAGGAGTGCCAGAGATAAGACAGGTATTTGTAGGATCCCATTCATTTCCAGTCTTGGTCAAAAAGGAATTTTTTTCTGGAGAAGGAAGTACTATGTAGCACGACCTGAAAAGCATGTTTTCTTTTCTGTTTCCACACATACAAATATCTGTGGACATAAAACCTTATACTGCACTGCTGACAGTAGTTCTCCCATCATGAGTAGTGCAGGGCTTTGAGAGGGCTTTTAACTCTTTGCAAAGTTGAAATACTACGGGTAGCAAAAACTGGCACTATTTGATGATGAAATTGTGCTGTTCTCAACCCATTCGCTTAATATCTCCTGGCTACTTTTAAACTTCCTTTAAAGCTTTTCATTTTCCCATTTCACTTTAACCTTTCTACCACTAATACTTTGTCAGGACAAGATGTGGGAATTAATGAGTATTTCTCTTCCCCTTTCTTTAGCTGTAAACATAGCCTTCTGAAGTTTATAACCAAAGCTGGCCAAAATTATAGGAGACCAGCTATTTGGTCTTGCTTCTTAAAGTAGACCCTCTCATATTTCTGTGTTTCATAACAAAACAAAGCCGTGAAAATAGCAGGTAAAGAGGACTAGGATTAAAGCCGCCCACAAACATACATTTCCATCTGAATGCAGAGTTGGGAATTTAGGGTTTTTTTAAATTTTATTTTTTGAAAACAGAGAAAGTATTCTGAAGTGGATTGACTGTCCTTGCGCCCTTCCACCCACACCCACCTTTTTTTTTCCTCTTGTTCTTGGTTCTCATTTTCATGCTGTATTAATACAAAGTGTGTGAAATATTCTCCGCTCCCCCCCAATACATACTGGTACCCCCATCTCCTAAAAAAAACAAACCAAACAATCACCACCAAAACAATAGATAGCATAGACATGAGCTTAAATCAGACTACTAAACACAACAGAAAAATTCAGAAGCCTCTGATGATGCCGGGTGGCTCCATTTTCCAGTTGCCCAAGAGGTCATATTTTAATTAGCACATTTCCTACCTGATGAAACCAGAGATTCCCTCACCATGACTCAGAAGTGCCAGGCCACTTATAACATTTGACATAGGTGGTCACACAAGATGTAGAAGCATAGCCAAAGGGTGCTCCAAAGGTTATCACGCTGGTGGGTGAAACCTACTTCTGAAGGATGCTTGCTGGCGTGGAATGAGCATGTTCTGGCTTCACACTGCCACGGCCCTCAGCCAGCGCTATGCTGTTAACCCAGTCTACCCACTGTTTGCAAGATCTCCTCGAGGTAAATGTCATTCCTTCATCCAAACCACACAGTAAATGCAGTAAGAGAAATCAAGTAAGTAAAAACAACAAATAGCTGAATTTATAGCTGTTTTTTAATTAAGATCTCTTAGCAGTGAGTTTAAGTTGTTTTGTAGTGTCAAGGAAAAAAACCAACCACACAACAAAAAACCACACAACATAGTCTGGGTTTAAAACTATCCACAGCCTCACAGCATTCTCCATACGCTTTTATTTCCAATTTGTGACATTTTCAGAAACATCTAAAATGGCATAAGGTATTATTAGATTAAAAAAAAAAAACCCACCAAACTTCCTGCAACCCCCACACCCTCTCCATTTGTGCCGAAACTGCTACCCTCATTTCAGTTCATATGCAGCTTTAATTGCAGTTGTAATGGTAAAGGTCAATATTGATCCATTAACCCACCTACCCTGCAAGACTTCGCAAGCTTATTCTCATTCATACAGAATATTGAACAGTATTAAGAGCTATTGATGGGTGAAAACAGGATGAAGGACTATGCCTCTGATGCTCGCTGCAATATTATCTCACTACAGGCATTTTAATAAGCTTTTGGACTGGGCAGCAGAATAAACCCAGAAGATATCCAAAACTGCAGAACTTCTTAGATTTTGCTAATTAGACACTAATTGTCAAGCATTTGCAGTGTTTGGAAATGCAACTCTGAGTCAAGTGGTAGTATAAATAAAGAGTAAATGGACTTGTTTAAACAAGAACTGAATAAAAATCATTTCCTAAATATAACAACTGGAAAAAAACCCCACCACTTTTGTTTTAGTATAGGCACAAGGATATCAAGCCTGTGCCCGATGTTTCTCTTACTGCGAATTAAAGCTGAACCAAGAGGGCATGCAATTCTTGACACCTAAGGAGAAAAAGCTTTGCTACTGCAACAATAAGGAACCTACTGAGCCAGAAGTCATTTGAAAGAAGCAGCTTTTTCTGGACCCAGCTCCCATCAACTTCCCAACAGAAGGAAAAAAAAAAAAAAAAACCCACAACAAATCCATTCCTCCACAGGATTCTGGTTGCCACAGGGTGCAAAAGCAGCAGCTTCAGCTCTGGATGCCACATCACACCATTTGGATCAGAGCTCTGATCCAAACCCCAGAGACACACTACAGCTCTCACAGTAGCATTTGAAGTTTTCCACCCAATTAACAGATTTGCTCAGGTTTGAGTGGGGGCCTATTGCATGAACCTTTTCACTGAATAAGACAATACCAAGCAGAAAATTGCATGCCTGAGTTGTGCTGTTTGATTACTGCAGAAGTGCACTATCACACATATGAGACCACCAAGAAGAACCTCAGGCTGGCCAAACATGACAACGTACAGGCATGCTTTCTAGATTAAAGCATCTCAGATAAGTAAAAACGCATATGTAAACATCGACTATAAAAAACTAAATCAAAGTTTCAGATCAATTCAGTCCACTAATGATGAACTTTAAGAGCTCTCAAAGAACTTTTAGGGTAGACCAGGCACAAACTCAGAGCATTTCTCAGTCTGGAAAACATGACATGTTCACAGCTAGAAGAGAGGCAAGGGGGTCTTGGCATGAGTTGGAGATGCCTCGTGCTACCACACATTCCCTTTGAGCACACTGCTCAGAGGGCCTACACTGCAAATCATTTGTTTGATGACCTGCAACCAAGAGCCCTTGTATCCTATTTCATACCAAAAAGCACTAGGAAACCAGCAGCAAATAAAGCACAAAAGTTTGATCATTAAAAGCCAAAGTAATAATGTAAACACATTTGATATAATCCAAGCTATTCCAGACACATTATTAGAAAGATAATGATGCTGAATCATTCACCACTAACCACTGACAACATTCCTATTACTTTCCTTTGTGTACTACTATTTTGTAACAATTAAGAGGGGGCAGTCAGTTTTTACCAGTTAATTCAAGTTATGTCAGTTATATGGAACTGGCTGTATTTACGTCATCTTCTCTGCTTAATAAGCCAGAGTATACATTTTAACACATCTTTTCAGAGGTCAGCTGATCACTGACTAGCACCTACAGTGGTCCTTCAGAAGCCTAGCCAGTCATTATGCACATCATGTGACCGATTATTACTGGTTTATCATCCAGTACACCACCTAGGGCACTTGCATCAATGACTTTTCCTTATTTATAACAGAATATCTGTCAGGAGCCAAAAACCTGAAGTGTTTTGGGGAGGTCAAAATTAAATCACTTCCAGGAAGGCATGGGAAGCATTTAGCCTGGAATCGGAACCAGTCCACTATCTCCATGTATTTCTAGACCAAAGCCCCAGCTGAAAAAACAAACTGCTCTATAATTCATAAATTATTTATTCCTATTATTACAAACACCTGCAAATGACTTGCTTACTAGAAAGAAAGTAGGTGGTCATTATCTCCAATGAAGGGTATCAGAAGTAGGTCACTCTAAATGAACATTTATTTTAGAAGTACATAACTCAAAACAGTTCAACACCACCTTATACAAATTAGTGCTTTGGCATACATTCCATACATAGCCACCATCTTAAACATTAACAACTATCAAAGACTTTTAAAAGATTAAATACTAAACCCAAAACTAACAAGAACAATGCCCATTCCCCAGGCAGCCCCTGAGCCTGAGAGCCTTCAGAAGCCTGGGAAACCTTTTCCTACCAAACACTCCCTTTTTTATCCTGAAGGATTTAAACCCCTCCTACTGATAAGAGAAGAGCTAATTCTTGACACCATCGACCAGGAGACAAAAGCCCCTGATAAGCTAAATGTCAGCATTGCTGCTGTACAGAGTGTTGTTTGTTCCTTCTTCCACAATATTTTGAGATAAAGCTCATGTTCCCTCCTTACAACTATTTACTGCTATGCAGGGCTGAGGCATAAACTGGCTCTACCTGTAGATTTCCCATCTCCTTTCAACTCCTTTCTCTGCTGTACGATGGTTTGCCATCACCTCTCCCCAGTCCCAGAGCACCCGTGCAGCACCACGAGCGCTTGAGACCCACGTCCTGCTTTGACCACCCCTGTTATTCAGCTGCAGGTTTCTCGGATCAGTAAGACACCAACAGCAACAAGAAAGAAGCTGTTGCTGGGATAACTTCGATATTCAAATGTATGACAGCACTTTATCAACAGAGACAGACCACTGGGCGGCAAGCACTGTGAGCAGTGGGGTGGGGTGGCCCTGCCCAGGGCCTGGCAGCAGGTCCGCGAAGACAGGCCAGGGCTGCCCCGCACTGCCAATTCCACCTAGTACTAATGGCCCCACCACAGAGCAGGGCTGAGCCCAGCGGCGATGCTGCTGGCACCTCTGGGGAGGTGGACGTAAGGAAGGGTGAAACATTCGTGTGGACTGAGGGGAAAAACGGTGTGAGAAACAAAAGTCTTGGGATCTGGCTGCAGCCCAAGGTCAATGCATCACATGGGCTCCAAGTATATTCACATCCCTGGACATGGTTATTCAGGAAAAAAAAAAAATACAAGTCTCCCAAGAAGAGCAGGAGGACACAAGCTCAACCAATTTCTATAACAAAGCACAGGTCACTGACAGCCATGACCTTTTCAGCTGGGGCATACACTTTGGTGTAGTTTGAATGGAGATGGGAGCTTGAGAAGAAAAAAAAAAAAGCCTGGAATGGTCCAACTTACAGACTAACGGACAGGAAGCAAAGGAAGCAGGTTTTGGGTTCAGCACTAGCTAAGAAATAGGGGAATAATAGTTATTAAAAAATACAGTTATGAGTACCAACTCAAAAACTCACATTTGGATCTTGCTTGTGCTTAGGGCTTTGTGCAAATTGCTTTCAAATAAACAAGTCTGTGTTAGTGAAAGGCAACCTTATCACCAATTTCCCTCTTTAAGGGGAACAATATGCAAGGTGTTCCATGTTCACTACCCATTTGGGTTAGAAGCAGGGGTTTTTTTGTTTGGTTGGTTTTTTGGGGGTTTTTTGTTGTTGGGGGTTTTTTTTAATATATTTTCCTGGTTTAAAGAAACCAATAGAGTTAGGAACATAGTAATAATTCAGGCACAGATAAAATGGGATGTAAAAATCTTTCTTGATTATAGCCTTCCAGAGTGGTGGCAGCAGAGAAAGAAAATACAAGTGACTTTTAACCTCTCTTACTTAAGCCAGGACACTAATAAGATGTGGCTGTAACATAAGAAAGAGGAAAAAGTGGTTTATAACTACACACAAAAAAAAAATCCCTTCTTGTAGCTTTCAGTTAAGCACATTGTTCTGCTCTCAGTAGAGCCCAAACATATGTGCAGCGGTCATAGAAGGAAAAATGAGATATTGGAGTAGAGTCAACATATTGAGCAAATCCCCGGAGTTTTTAATTCCCCATCATTCTCTTCCCTCCAGATGCTACTCAGGATTTTACAAAATTAAGTTACATAAAAATGCTTTCATTCCTATGAAATAGGAATTTCATTTCATCCTATTCAGACAACCTAATAGCTGTACAGATTACCATACCCCACGTTGCATAGGAAACCACTTTAAAAAAAATGAAGCTTTCTTCACTAAAAGTGAAAAAATACATTTCAGTAGATTTACATTTGCAGTAGATTTGCATCTGCTGCTGTAGCAAAGTGAAGTGTCACTGGTAGAAGCAGAATTTAGATAAAGTACCTTGTTATAAAATGTGTATCATACCCATTTACAACAGGAAAAACTTAATAAATCCAAGACTGAAGAAAATTATTATTCATTGAAAAGAAGCCACATGATCAGATGTGTAAAGATAATCTTGACATGAATGCAGTTATCTTCTATGAGATAGTTTAAATTTAATTCCTTTCATAGAAGACCCATTAACCAGGTATAACAAACCCTATAATTAATCTGCAAACAAGAATGCAACATTAAGTTTCCCAGCACCTCAAGTTTTCTAATGAAGGAAACATTTCCTGCTGTCTTTCATCAGAAGAGAAATCTAATAAAGTTTTATTAAAATGTACAGTACAGAACAGATAGGTTTAAAGTACAGCCTCTGTACAGTGTAATGAGGTTTTGGCTCATAAAAATGCTTAGACTTTCATTAAAGAGATCAATGAACCCAAAAGAAAATTAGTTTAGCAAAAATATACGTGCAAGACCTGCAGAATACCATTTAACTGAAAATGTAGTTTGTAAGCTTCACTGTGAACCAGGGCATCTTTCACAAAGGAATATAAATGAAGGAAACACCATGGTAACAGACTAGTAAGACTAAAAAACCTGAGGTCTTTGACAAAGGACTAAGGGGCAGCCCTGAAATTAGCAATAAACTTTAAGTGAAACACCTTTGAGCAAGCTCAGTAAAGAGCGAAATGTGGAGCGTGAGGAAAGGTAGAACATTGCACGGCCACGGCACCACCAGAAGGAGCAGTGGAGGGTGATGGAGGGAGAGTATTGCTTCCACATAGGGATGTCCTGCACAGAGCCAACAATTCCACCTGAACTCTTCTACATACCCAAATGTATCTGTTTTAAACTGGCTATGCACCTCTGTATTGCTCTGTAACAAAATACATAGCTCATCTCATAAGACAACATACTAAAAAAATAAAATTAATCAAGTCTAGGACTTGGAAACATTTGTATTTTCCTTCCAGTTGCAATGATATATAAAAATTGCCTTTAAAGTTTCCTAGGCAATAAACGTAAGTGTTTAGTAATAAATATTACTAATCAAGTAATAACATTCATGTTGTAACAGCCGGGAGTCCCTCATAGATCCAAAATATGCTTTCATCTCGAGACCCACTGCAAATTGCTGAGGTTGCCAAGTACCTCTCTTACTCTTCCCACTAAAGGAACCTCAGCTGTCCAGACTGTTTTCCTCACTCCAGAAGTATCTGGCAGTAACTTTGAGCATTACTGTTTAGCTTCTATTGCACTCTTTGGAACTAAGGAGCACAATATGTATTTATACACACGCACAGAGAAATATACAGTTATCAGATTCCTTCAGGTTTTCATTGAGCTGGTTTTACCTGTTCACTTGATTTTCATTTAATGGTCCAACTGATATAAATATATCTTCCAAAATATCTTGCTAGGGTGCCCCCCACTCCCCCAAAGGAAAATAAACATTATCAGTTAAAATTTAGGTCTGTTTTATATTCAGTGCTTGCATGAACATTGAGAATAGCCACTCTTAAGTTATCAGACATGATTAGTAATTTCCAAAAGGAATAACATTGCACAAAAATCACTTTGGAATAGCCATGTGTTAAAGAAAAAAATAAATCTGAGAAGCAAATACAGTTTCTGAAAGCCAAATCTTGCTGAGGAAACTAGCTAAACATGAGTCTAATGTAATCTGAGGCAGAGAAGTTCACGATATTACCAAGCAGCAGCAAGAAAACATTGGCCTTTCAGCTGTATCCCACTTCTAGTCTATCCACTGTAGCCCCTTTTCTAAAACTATGGGCAACAGTTTTTTAAAGTTGCAACACCAAAGCAAAAGTTTTCAGTGGGTAATGTCATATGCTGCAGGGTAACCAAATATTTGTTGATGCTCTCAGTCTTGGTACGTGTTAATCTAGACTAAGAAAGGGTGGGAGAAATTGCTTCAAATACTCCTACAGCTATCAGTAAGACTTATGAATACAATTAGTTTCCTTCTGATCATAGCAAGATTTAAGAAACGTACCCATAGTCAGGCAATATATGGGGGGCTGGCATCCATGAGAGATAACAGTGTTCAAAAAAAAAAAATTACTCTTACTCAAAACGCTCACATAATGTTTATGTGGATCGCTTAAGGGGTAACAGATATACTGAGCAAAAGGTTTCCAACTAGAAGAGCATGAGCACGAGGCTTTGGAATAGCTGTGCTTGGGGTTCCAGGCTCAGTGGTGTGCAACAAGCTCCTGGCTGGCCTTAGTCAAGCAGATCTCAGCAGAGGAGAATTTGCACTCTTCAGGGATCAACTACATTCAAAGGATTGCATGAAGTCCCCGAGTTACACCAGATCTGCATGACATATGGCTTTTCAGCTGGATGTGTTCCACTAAGCCACTTTGTTGGCCTACTGCACTGTCTGGATAAAATAAAGTGCTTGGCTGGCCCTGTTCCCTCAGTCAGAAACAACAGAAACAGCAGCCATAAAGTTGCCTGCTCCCACGCCTCTACAAACCAGGCAGGCATCTGGGGCACTCCACTGGGAACCATCCGCAGCCAAGTGGGGCAGGACACACAGGGGGGAACCGAGACTCTGGGGCACAGCAGTTGGTGGGGCTATCAGCAAGTCACTGGGAAGGAAAGCCAGAGGTGCTACACTGTGGAGAGACAGGAAAACTACAGAAAAATGCAGGTAAAGAAAGCAGTCCTTGCCTGGGATAATATGGTCAGCAGCATTCTCTATCCATGCAACCCCAATTCACTGCCAGATCAATTACCAGTCAGTTATCCACTGCCTGGGAAAGGGAATTTGTAGCAGCTGATTAGCAGGGACCACTCATCAGTATTAACTGCATATTCCTAAATGGTTTTGTCCAGTAAGACAGCGCTGAGGGAATGATTGTTGTCCATGAAGATCTACAGACAGGGGACAACCGAGAAGGGAGAGGAGCCAAAAATAGATTCAAGATTGCCAGGTTAAATCTGGAGGTGAATAACAATAGCCAAAGAAGCAGAGTAGGATTTCAACCATGAGAATAGTGAAGCCATGGGAAGACACGCACGTGATCAAGTAACATGAACTTCTGAATAGCACCAGATATAACAGCTGCTTACTATGGCAGGTGATTGTGTTTCAGGACTTGGAAGATCCCTTCCAGACCTCCCTTCCTGTGAAAGAGGGTCAAGAGAAAGCCTGCCTTCCTCCAAATCAATAGTACTCTCACTGTCTGCAAGGCAGCTAGATTTCTCCAGGGATTTGCAAACTAGATGCTCAAAGTACTAATTTTAAGGACATTTTTACTCAGCTGAAACATTTTTTTGGAAAAACAGGTCAGTTTAAAACAAGACAATCCCACGCTTGGAAAAACTGCTTGTTGTACAGCCAGTAATTGATATAACTTCTACGGTTGTGTTATTTTTTTGCTGCACCAAAGATTAAGCTGACTGCCAAAATATTAGCCTTGGGCTTCCTCAAAGAGTGTAATACTTCCATATTAAAGAGTACATTGTATTTTAAAGCGTCAGTTAAGTAGTTTGTTAAAAGACTAAATTTATCCTTAATTCACAGAAATGAAAAAGTGTAAATCTTTCTTAGCTTTGTACACACCAACAAAATTACTTTAATTCAGATTTTCCTACAGCATGTACCTCTGCAGCAATCTATGCCATAGTGCGGTAGAAGTAAGAACATTTCCATCATTACAGTAATTTTGCTACAGATTAGTACATCCAGTTTCACAAAGCAATGTTCAGTTGGGCACCCAAGGTGGGGGCAGGGGGGAGGGGAGAAAAACTTAAGTTACAGATGAACGTATTTAGAGTCTAGAACAACACGCTAAATGGTCAATAATATAACAGATACCCTGCTTATTCTACTGATTAAGAGCACAGGCAGCTGTTAATCCAACTTTGAAGCTAGATTCTAGTATGTTTCAGTTTTAAATCAGAAGAGAACATAAGAAAAATGGACGTGAGATACAGAGTTATTATATACAATGTTTTGTGGGAAATTGGGTTTGGGGAACAGAGTTACATAAATTTTCTACAGTGCTGCAAGATGCATTATTCCACTCTGGTACACAGAATGGCAGGATAAAACAGTCAGGAGAACACTACAGTTTGAGATATATCCCAAATATAACAAGATGTACTCTATCACTTTTCAAAAATGAAAAAAGAAACCCACCCCAAAAATCAAACCACAAGCTAGAGGGTTATGGCTGGCAAAGATTCAGAACTTTGACAACTTCAAGTCCACGTTATTTTGCTCTCTAGTTCACTCAAATCTAGGATTAAATACAGATTAACCCCCAAAACCAGGGAGGAGAGCTATTCCTCCCCCCACCCTTAACCCCTCCCTCCCGTTCAGGGCTTCCCCATCACACAACACAGAATCTCCCAGGACGGTCATTAAGGCCCACCTAGGAACACGCACTATGTCCTTGGTGTTTTTGAGATCACCCAGACAAACCTTTCCCATTAAGAGAACTCAGATTTCCCACCTTCCCCTTAAAAGCCAAGCAAATAAATTGAGAATCACTTGACCTAAGCAGCAGAGGACACCCAGTGCAGCTGCCGGGAGCAGCCAGGATGCGCAGGCTGCTGATCCCTGGGGAGGGCTGAGCACCCTCGGGCACTCTCCAGCCTGAGGTTCGGGCAGCGCCCAGGTCCCTGCTGCAGGGCAGGCTCCGCACTTACCTCACAGCACCCGAGCAGGCTCCGGCACGGACACCCGCCGGCCCACAGCACCCTGCCAGGGGACGAGCCGTGCCACCCGGCGCCTTCCCCCTGCCCGCAGGCAGGCTGCTTTCACGGGGACTTTCCCCTCTCTCCGGCCCCCGCACCGCCGCCCGACAGCGCGGCACCACCTGAGCTACACAAGGGCCAATTCACCCCACCCCATATGAAGGGAACGAGAGCCCTTTTCACCTGAAAGCCATCATCACATCCACGGGCAGCTGTGCTCTGCCTTGCGGCCTTTTGCCCCTAGCGCAAGGCTGCAGGACTCTCCCCAGGAAAAGCCAGGAGGCACCGGAACCCAAGGGGTTGTGTTAAGCTGAAACAGAGGGAAGCAGGCTCCTGACCAAGCTCAGCTGCTCTCTGCGCCATGGCAGGCAGGGCCCTGCTTCCACATCTGATTCCCATTACTCAGCAGCAGCCAGGGTCAATCCCCAAGGATGGCTCCCAGCCCAGCTTCACCTGTGCCAGGCTCCGCTCACTGCCCCGAGGTGGCCAGCAGTGACCTCTGCCAGCCCTCTGCAAGGAGTACAGCTCACCCTGAGCCACCCTCGAGCAGCTACACTGGCAGCAGTGCAGAGTCCAAACGACTGCAGGGAAAGGGGGGGAAAAGACTGTTTTAACCTCAGCAAATTGATGAATGAATATTTTATATGGCATCTACATCTTCTGTAAATGGATGCACCAAGGTGATAAAGCGGGCAAGCGGCAAGAATGGAAAATCTTTCACAAAATCCGGACGGCAAAATAACTCGCTCAAGGCAAATTTAATTAATTAAAATGAATGCCCAAGAATGGTGGGGGTAGGGGGATTAGCATGATAGATTGTCACCTCTCAAGAGAAGAGAAAACTATTGCTTAGGTCAACATACATGGCAGAAGAGTTTTATTCAAATTGATTAACTGGTATCTTCCAAGTAGCTTAAGGTTTGGATCTCTAACCACTTAAGTCAATAGGATTTTTGACATTGATTGTAGCAACCACAGGAATCTGCTTTACAGACTTGCTCACTGCACATCTGTAAAACACTGTACTTCTCAACATCCATTTATTTGACCAGACACTCCCCATGTGACATTTTCCATTTACTCCTGGAGAAAGAAACATCTTAAAAGTTCTCAGACAACACAGGGCTTCCTAGTAAATACCCTTCGGGGTGAAAGTTTCCCTATAAAATCTTAATACAGTCAATGAAAAATTAGTACTGAAGGGAATTTTAATACATGACTAAAAACATTCTCCTGCCCCAAGGAAGGATTAGCTGCTCCTTGATATTGCTGACAGATGCTTATTTCACTTGCTCTTTAAAAGTACCAATGGCAGAAATGCCACATTTCCATGATCAATCTGTGCTGTGTTTCGCTTTCCCGACTGTTATTTTTTTAACCTATCTAACTGTCTTACCTATTGGGTTATTCAGGTTATTCCCTTCCTTTCCAGAGTGGCCTTGCATTCCTTTCCCTGGACAAAGGAGATGTGGCTGCCCCTTTCTAGAATAAATAACCCCACACCCTCATACCTCATGTTTTCTACATCCCTGTTATTTCTCTTTACTTTCTATCTGACCTTCTCCATGTGGTCCAGTTCCACGTGGTCCAATTCCTGCTTAACATGCAGTGAATGGAAAAATGGAAACAGTTTCCCAGCCTAGATCTTACCAGTTATCTCTGTTCCCTGAAGTAATATGGCTCAGCATCTCTTGACATACTCCTAACACAAGCCAGTGAAGCCTGTTGCAAAGTATCCTATGCAGAGGAGACTGGAGCCCAAAAGGCAGTAGGAGTCAAGATGGATACAATTTTTTAGAATTTTGTTACAAGGCAAAAATACTAAAATGTTTTTCTGAATACATCTAAGTAACAATGAGGCATAATGTTACATTTCATATACCTTAGCAAGCACTCCTGTATTTAAATGCTGATACACAGCAATCTTGGATTCCAAGCACTCAGCCCTTATGCACAGTAAGTACCTTTGACTTTGCCTGTCATTATTCTTCCAGACTGATTTGTATGGTGCACCTGAGCAGCGAAACATGGTCAAGAATTGGTTTGGCTTCAGAGTGAGAAATTAGAGAATAAATACATTGAGTACAAAATCTAAAAATAAAAAGCATCTTCTAGTCTAAGAAGAACAAAAGAGGTTATACCTAGTCCATGCTACAAGACAGAGAGATGCAAAAAGAAATGCCTAGAACAACCGGATGACAAGATGAACAAGGTAATATAGTATCTGATAGTAAGCAAAGCATGGTTTTCGCTATTTTCTTCTGTCCAGGACAAAGAGGAAAATGCAGGTATTACCCCCTGTGCCTTTCATATCATGCAGCCTACAAGTTTTGTTGTGATATTTCGTTATGGCCTACCCCCCCACCACTGAATATAGCATACTGCTCTTCTGAAACAGACATGTAAATATTTCTGTCAGCTACAAACTTCAAAGCTTCCAATTGCAGAAAAGTGAATCCATCTGGACAAAAAGAAAAAATAAACGTGAACCTGCAGAGGAAGAAGCATTAAAATTCTTTGTTACCCGTGTGCTTATATTGATCTCTTCTAGTTTCCCTTCAGAGGTTTTAATAAATAATATTTCACTAAGTAGACTTCCAACCCCAGGCTGCGTGCTAGTAGGAATCTATGCCTACCCTTAGGACTTCCTAGAGAGAGATTGCTAAGATTGATGTAGACACCTTCCAAAGTAGATACATAATACTATAAATGATAGATGAAGACTACTATATAACAACATCAACCCTTGGAATATAAATTGTGGATTTGACTATGGATTCGATACAACATCACTTTTTTCACTTTCTTCTCAAATGCAGTCCTAGTTTGTAATCATTTTTTGCAGACTGTACCTTGTACTCCAGGTGTTGTTCATGCTAAAGGAGGGTGAAGCCAGATTCACAGGGAAAATGTGTCATCATTGTAGTCAGCCATCCTACAATAAAGCATTCCTCTTCCACACTAGTCATTCCTACTCCCTCTAATTCAGTATAAACTATGAAACTTCAGAATAAAGCAATGTCATTAGCATATTCTTTCTGTAGGTTCTGTAACACATGACCAGTTTTGTGAACCTACACCAGGAGCGGGAATGAGCAGAGCCTGCACGTTCACAGGTCAATCAATGCATGAGATCACTTTCTTGCATTCTCGACATGGCAACTGTGCATGTTCATTTACGAAGACTGCACATCCAGTGATGGTGCAGCATATATTAAAGTATATTTCTAGTCAAGGCTCAGTGAACAATTAACAACCTTGCAATGATACTATAGTTCAGTAATTCATGCAGTTTCAAACACCTCAAACCATCTGTGTTCAGAAACGTTAAAGCTCTGGTGTTAAAAGTGTTCTTATCAGCAGTTAGTTAATCCCATGATAAATCTGAGCAGTGAACTTAATAGTTTAGAAGCAGAGTCAAAAGAAGCAATGTACAATTTTTATTTCAACACATTTCTCTAATTGCTAATTGGACCTTCCTGGACCATGAAGATAATTAGGTTATTTTTTCCTCTCATTTTGTGATATCTCCACTTTTGCATACACTGTGCCTGGGAGGACACAATGTTCCAGCTGAGGGAAAAAACACTGAAGGATGGTAATTAGAGAAAATAGCAATGCAGAGTTGTGACCCACATCACGAATATTAACGTGTACTCAGTGAAGAGATCCCACTAGAAACAGCCAATTAATGACTGTATGAGAAGTGCCTTAAGTTATTCTGCTTCTTGAAAAGGTGCAAGCTACTGAGCAGGGTAAAGTGCTTGCTGGCAAACTGAAAACGGAATTTGCAGACAGGTCCACAGTCAAACCTCACATCAAGTTTGACATTCACAATTTGAATACGTTTGTACACTGAGAGCATATAGAGGAGAAGAGCTGCTCCAAGTATAGACAGCATGTCTGGTTTAGAAAGTGAAGAAGCTCTTATTTCTTGTTTACTTAAAGTGAGAAAAATTAATTTCATTATATGGATGTTTAGAATCTTAGAATCATAGAATTGTCTAGGTTGGAAGGGACCTTTAAGATCATTGGGTCCAACCATCAACCTAACACTGCCAAAACCACCACTAAACCACATGCCTATGTACCACGTCTACCCATCTTTTAAATACCTCCAGGGATGGCGGCTCAACCAGTTCCCTGGGCAGCTTGTTCCAATGTTTGATAATCCTTTCTGTGAAGAAACTTTTCCTAATATCCAATCTAAACCTTGCCTGGCACAACTTGAGGCCATTTCTTCTTGTTCTATCATTTGTTACGTGGGAGAAGAGATCAACCCCCACCTCTCCAGACTCCCTTTTCAGGTAGTTGTAGAGAGCGATAAGGTCTCCCCTCAGCCTCCTTTTCTCCAGGCTAAACCACCCCAGTTCCCTCAGCCACTCCTCATAAGACTTGTGCTGTAGACTCTTCACCAGCTTCGCTGCCCTTCTCTGGACTCGTTCCAGAATCTCAACGTCTTTCTTGTAGTGAGGGGCCCAAAACTGAACACAGTATTTGAGGTGGGGCCTCACCAGTGCCGAGTACAGTGGGATGATCGTTTCCCTAGTCCTGCTGGCCACACTATTCCTGATACAGGCCAGGATGCTGTTGGCCTTGGCCACCTGGGCACCCTGCTGGCTCATATTCAGCTGGCTGTCAACCAATAGCCCCAGGTCCTTTTCTGCCAGGCAGCTTTCCAGCCACTCTTCCCCAAGCCTGTAGCACCACATGGGGTTGTTGTGACCCAACAGCAGGACTTGGCACTTGGCCTTGTTGAACCTCATACCACTGGCCTCAGCCCATCGATCCAGCCTGTCCAGATCCCTCTGTAGAGCCATCCTACCCTCAAGCAGATGGACACTCCTGCCCAACTTGGTGTTATCTGCAACCTTACTGAGGGTGCACTCCATCCCCTCGTCCAGGTCATTCATAAAGATATTAAAGAGAACAGGCCCCAATATTGAGCCCTGGGGAACACCACCTGTGACCGGCTGCCAACTGGATTTAACTACATTCACCACCACTCTTTGGTTCTGGCCATCCAGCCAGGTTTTTAGCCAGCAACGAGTAGACCCATCCAAGCCATGAACAGCCAGTTTTTCCAGGAGAATGCTGTGGGGAATGGTGTCGAAGACTTTACTAAAGCTCAGGTAAACAACATCCACAGCCTTTTCCTCATCCACTAAACAGGTCACCTTGTCATAGAAGGAGATCAGGATACTCAAGCAGGACCTGCCTTTCTAAGGTAACCTGCCTGTATGAGGTAACAATATCTATATATTTTTTAAGATACTGTACATATTTTAAGATGTCTGTATATATTTTTAAGAGACAAAAAGTATTGCTTGGCAGTCTGAGTATTGGACTTTTATTTGGGAGACTGTGTTCATTCCTGACCCTTGTTTGTCTTATGAGTTCATTTATCACCCTTCACATCTTTCTGTAAACTTAGTCCCCAAAATGAAAACAAGGATAGTATAGTTTTGTCTACTTAGTAGTTCCTCAACTCCAGAAAGTTCAGCTTCAGCTATCTTGTACCCACACATGGAAATCTCAAAACTTTGCTTGAGCTGTGATGTCCAATGGCATACTAAAGAGTAGCTAGGACTCCAGGCATGAGCAGAAACCTCTCCAGATTTTGTTTTGTTCATGTGAAAGTCAGCCCCCCCCAATAATGGCCAGCTAAAATGCTCACAGACAGCACTACCTCCCCTCCAGTCCAGGACTCGTGGGGGCAGTGAAGGGGGGTGCATTCAGAGTACAATTTCACACCAGAGGAATCTGTCTTCAGCAGAAATCTTACAGACTACTTTTGCTTTAAAAATATAATCAGAAAGACTCCTCAGCAATTTGCTGTGGAGACAGAAGATGTTAATGTTGGGATGGTAACTGCTATTTGCTTGGTCTTAATCTATGAGAAGATACAAGGTTTGTACTCATATTTGTTGTCTCTTATCTCATAACTTGAAGTCTCATTCATGCAGACATGACCACTAACTTAAGGGCCCTCAGGGACAAGGAGGGCCCCATATAAGAAGTAAATACAAACATTCAATTTCTGCTGAAAAAAGTGCTGAATTCCTTTTCAGTTCTGAAAATTTTATATGGACTTGGAAACTTATTCCTGCTGCAGCACTCCTAGCAGATATTATCCACTTTACTCAGTAACTGCAGTGTTACATGGAGGACAAAAAAGGTTTTTAGTTTGAGAGTTTTGAGAAAATATGCATGAAAGAGACAGCAAGAAGGAACTGTTTTAATACTAACATGTAACCCTATCAATACTCCATCATCATAGTCACCTCTCTGGTTCTAGTGAATCTTCAAAAATTATTTGAGAAGTTTGGGAACCGTGGTGTCCCATCAGTCCTTACAAATTTAAGTTCATACTTCATCAGCCAGAGAGTGCTCCACCAGGGAAATCCAACAGCAAATCCGTCTGCAGAAAAGAATCCTTTGGCATTTTACCTCTTTGCAAAGCTCTCAGTTACATACCCCACCAAACACAGGTGCTGGGTCATTCCTTTACATGTGGCTTTTAGAGCTGTCTAATAAAAATGACAGTCAGCATAAGGTTCTGACTCTCCCCCATCAGTGGCAGGCCTGAATTCAGTGGGAATGCTTGTAAAGAACAGGACTACCCAACATTGCATTCAGTGCTGTAATGTAGAATCTGGGTGATGCACACATGATTTTATCTTCTAAAACTTCTAACCTTTAAGGAGATTTAATGAAAAATTCCTAAAAGTATTCTATTCATCAATTAGGGTAGAAGAGACTAGACATACACCTACTAAAAGAGAAAATGGACTGTAAAATAAATATGCTTTTAAAAATTATTTTTCAAAGCAACAAATAGCCTTCATAGTTTTAACAAAGGAAATGCATTGTAGAAGCAACACTTTATAGAGTAAAAAAAAAAAATTAGCATGTCATATGATAGTTATCCTGAGTCACACATTGATGATTCTAAAATGTCTTACATGACACTGAAATACTAACTGGGAGAAAAATGTGGTAATTTAATACAACTTAGAAGAAATGTCTTGATAATTAACAAATAACATATTTTTTACGCTCTATCAGGAACAGCAATGGCAAATTTATTTCACACGGTTTTTTTCTAAGTAACTTGTAACATCTATAATCCCTGTAACCTGAATTGGTCTGTATCTGTAGAGATAAAAGAAAAAAAAACAATATGGAAACTTAGTAAGGATTTTATTCAGCTTTCTCTGAGGGCTTTCAAGCAGTTTCATTTATAGTTGTGTCAAACCTAACACTCTAATGGTCCATGTATGCATATTATATCATGTATTTATAATCTGTGAAATTACTGGTAGAAAACAAGGACCAAAGTAAAAAGTTCCTAGCAAACCATGACTGAAGGCAAGCTTTAGATCAATTACACATCAATTACAATTCTATTATGTAGCTATTACTGATACAAGATGTTCATGTGTCTGAGTAAAACACCCTCATTGGTGCAATTTTCCAAGTTGTACGGGCACTCCAGGGTGCCAACCCGGTAAAAGACAGGATGCAGAAGTTGTTGGATTTTCAGCTGTGCTTAAATTTAAAATCTACTAAATGCCTCCTTTCATTTTTAGGTGCTGGAATACTTTTAAGAATTGCATATGGCCCCAGCTTAAGCTGATCTTCTGTTTGAGCCAAATCCATACACTTTTTCTAGTGTTTGGTTTTAGCCCTTCAGAGATGCTGCTTAACTAATAGCAAAGGGTATTCAGTAAGGCTTTACATCCAGAACACAGGGTAAATAATTTCCAAAACCTACTGGAAGACACTGGGGATATGACAGGGCAAGAATTTAATTGTATAGAGATAGGCCTTGTAGAAAATCCATAGACTGATAGGAAGAGCAAGCATAATTAGCAGGAATAGGTGAGACAGATAGAAAGAGCAAGACTAAATAGCAGGAATAAGTGATGACATAGGCCTATGCAGCTACTGGAATTAGAACAATATATGCACAGTTAACTGTTTTATATTTACATAGGTCATATAGATACTGTACAGACTTGGTGTTGACTTCATTAATGTTTGAATTAAAATGTAAAACATTTGGGATTCATGGCAATGGGCATCAGCAATTAAGTTAGAAACATGAAATATTCAGTGCCATTGGTTTGCAGGTTGCTCAACTTTTCAGTGAGAGGTATCTCAAAACACTGAAAGATGGATGTTTTGAAAACATCAAAGAGAATATTTGACAATGAGATACTGATTTTTATCAGCACTACAATACGCTATGCTCACTGTATCAAAATAGGAAAAAAAGTCATTCTCATGTCAAATTATGATTCAGTTCTTGTCAACATATTACCAATTAGGCCAGAGAAGCGTATTGATATTCATATTTTGTGGAACTAAAATGCACTATATTTATCAGCTTCAATGCTTTAAATTAAATATTGACAAGAAAAGATGGGGAAAACTTATTTGTTATCCCATCTGCCGCTCAAAATGTCAAGTCTGAGCAATGCCATTTTCCAGTCTTTCCTGATATGTGAGCATCATCAGATATTGTTTATTTTTGCGTGTGATGGCATTAAGAAAGAACAGTCAAAACCATAAAGGTCAAGTTGTTCCTTCTGGTTCGTCAAGCTGTTTAATCCTCTTCCAATGGACTTGGATTTTGGGATACATGTGGATGACAGCAGTTTTAAGAGAACGGAAATCCAGTTCTGACATTGAAAAGCTTTTGGAGGAAACAGAATTTATTGATCACAGGACAACAAATAAAGTCATGTTATAAAAACTATTAAGGATTTATATAATGCTACACTTGTCATCATATGTTACTAGCAGTTCGCAAGGATGAGTATGGCAATAGGGACCAGTTAGGCACATTAACAAAATGGCTGGATTCAATTTAAACAAAGCGTCTATAAATTTGCCCTGCTTTGAGAAATGGCCCTTTTACACTTCCACAGGAACACAACTTTGCATTAGTTCCGATGATAGCTAATGGTGGTTTGGAATCCAAGGTTTAAATTAGAGTCCCATAATAATGACTCTGATGATTATAACAGGATTATAGTCCATATATGGTGGGATAATATTATACAGACTATATGTAGCTAGTACTTGGGTTTATTAAAGGATCATATCCCACTTTTATTTCTGTATGAATGAAACTCATTGAGCCCTTTGCAGGCAGGAAACGCAAAGGAAACTTTTTTACATTTACTTTTGAACTAGATCATTTGGGAGGACATCGCTGAAAAACTATCTACCTGTGTGTTATCTGATATCAAGCTTAACAGAGGTGCTTAGCCTGAAAAGAATCTTCTCTTGAGGGTTGGTCATTATTAGTTTGGAGTAAGAAAATTGTCTTTCAGTGGTTGACTGATTTTTTTAACTAAATTTTACTTATTTGAAACTGCTTAAAACTTAGAGCTGTGAAGACAGATGTCACTGAGTTGGAAAGGCTTGCTGTAACTGTCCCACAAATTCAGGACACGTGTATTGATTATACAACTCTGCAAGTTAACCACACTGTTGTATTTTGGGGGTAAATACACATATATCTGCAAAACAGCATTATGAGAACCATTGCTAGCACCAAACATGTTTAATGACAAAAGAGCATGACTTCTGTAGGCTCAGCCTTACATACGCATTTGCAGATGTTAATGAGGTGGAAAATTAAAAAAGACAACAGTATGTGGGACTTAATAATTCCAGCCACTCAAGTAACTTATTTTACTTGTCTAGATCTAAGATTTTCTTGGCCAGAGATCACTATACTCCCAATTGAAATCACAGAAAGTGTGAAAGTGTAAATTATCAAAATTTGTTTTCACTTGGGGCTGTTTGGTTCATCTGTGAAGATGTACAAGTTAATAGTTTTTATTTTATTAGAACACTATCACTAATGAGATGTGAGCAGAAGGGAGAAGGGGCATGCAGCTGAAGTTATAGTCAGACTTTCTGCTGGTATTTCACCTGTTCTTGAGAATAAAATAACAAGTAGATCCATGTAAGTTAAGAAGTCGAATTACAGGTTTTCTCAGCCCACTTCACATAATAAATAACATGTTCACCATAAAGTCCAAAACTACATATCAAAAAGAGCAACAGATTTGAGTTGACTAAGTGCCTGCAACAACAGAAATTAAACATCAAAAAAAAATGCATATTTATATCTCAATACTATAATAACGCCTCAATTTATAGAACTGGGACCTTGGCTGAGCAGTCATTAGCTCAGTACAAACCGAAGTATGCATTTTGTCACCCTTAGCCAAGTGGCTGGGTAAAAAGACACCTTTTCTTTCTTCAGATAAACCCCTTTTTTTCATCTTCTGGGCAGTTTCACAGTTATCACCATTTACAGAAGCATGCATCACTGGAAGAGCCCTGCATGCCACAAGTACCATACATACCCCTGTGCTACAGCTTCTGAATTCCAGTCCTGAGCCCAATACAAAATCCAGTGAAGTCAAGGAAACGACTTTTACCAAGTCTCACAGCCTCAGCTGCTTCATGGCTTGAATTTCAAGGTTTGCAATTGCATCTGATGTCTTGTACTAGGCTTAACTTTGTTGGTGACTGAAACAAGACAATTGCAGACTTTTTTGCTTTTAATTTGCATGTTTGCTTTCAAGTGTGTACATAGGTCTCAGTGTTCAAATGCTGCTTAACAGTTTCTATTGGTTTAGACACTGGGTCACGAGAGCAGAACTGAAGTGACTAAAATGGATGCAAAATATTATGTTAACTCTTTATACACATATTTTAATCTTTTTTTCATTTAAAATCCTGCAAGGTAAAGAAAGAAAAAGTGCACGTGACATTTTCCATTGACATTATAGTCTTTCCAAGTCCTACAGATATAGTATGACTTTAATGACACAGTTACTATTTTTTGCCTTCCAAGCAATCATGGTCTCAATGGAAGTGGCAGTAAGAGATGCTCCCACTGAAACTGTGTCTCGGGAGACAGAGCTTTAATGGAAGAAATTCAATACACCTTTGACACAACGAAAACATTATTAACAGTAACTAAAATGTATTCATAAAAGCAGTTTCTTTTCAAAAGCGAAATCCTTGGTATTTACAATTTTAAAGAAAGAAAAAATATGTGCGATGCTTTGCATTGACATTGTGTTCCCCCTCCCTGAAGCTCTGCAGATGCAATGTGACTCTAATGGCACAGCTACTATTTTTCTTCTCTTCTGAGAAATTTTGATCTCAATGGAAGTGAAACTAAAAAATGCTTCCACTGAAATCATATCTCTGGATATAGGGATTTCATGGAATCAGTTCAATTCACCTATGGTACAGTGAAAACACTAGTAAGAGTAACTCAGGCATATTCACAGCAGTGGCTACGTTTCAAATGCAAAATCCTTCACAGCTGAGACTTCAAAGTAAGGACAGCAAACACCACAGCTAGAACAGAGCCCTAACATATTTTGCAAAACTGAGCATGAACAAACAGGTCTGCCATCAGTAAGCCCATATTATATTTTGAAGAGAAAGCTAATAAATTTTCCAAAATTCAACATAGCAGAAAAAAAAATTTTCATTCCATTCCTAGTCTTTGAACCTAAACTCTGTGGCAGAAAAGATCTCCATAAACTGCCTCTAATAAAAGGACAGTGTTTCTGCTACAATTATAAAAAGCAGAGGGGCCAAAGTGACCGCAAAATGCAAACCTAAGATATGAGGCATGGCTACAGGAAAAAAAAAAAAATCACTGAGTCTACTATCAAGATCACACTCTGTGGTTTTAATTTACTAGTCTAAAGATTACTTCATGCAATTTAAGCTCACAAGAACAAGAGAGGAAGGACAAGACTGACAGTATCTTTCATTTTTCTGTGTCTTGTCCACATGAGCTACATCTACACTACGATTACAGATCATGCTTCCTGCAGATGAAATGTTCGAAAATTTTAGCAGCAATCAGCTACTGATTTTTACTGCATAGGCATTAATGGAAATTTGTTCATATTCATAATAGCAGGCCTGAAGGATTTTCATGAAAAGATCAAAATGTTGGGTTTGGTACACAACATTATTTCCTCTGTCAAATCTCAAATTTCTGCCACAAACTCTTGACAGTAAATAATATTCCTGAAAAAAATAATAAACTGGGACAACTGTCAAATAGCCATTTTCTCCCTTTAGCAGATTTTAAAAAATGTGGACTCATTTGATGAAACTTAAACACCACTTTGGACCACTCAAAATAATACTGTCAATGGAAATAAACAATTTCAATCTGAAATTTCACATATCATAAAACTTAAAAGTAACAGAAAGACAATATTAAGTTGGAAACTTGCATTGCTATGGTCACCTTCCATCCCCATTTTATGACATGTGGCTTTACTGAAAACTTAGCAAATAACCTTTCTTGCAAAAAAAAAAAAAAAATCTTCCTTTAGCACTAGCCGCCTGTCAGATCTGCCACATTTTGTTATGCAATTTACCCTTAGGGATTCCATGTTTTCTGTGGCAGTATGGTTTACAAGAGCAGAACAAGCAACGTAATAGAAATGAAATGCTGCATGTTACAGACAATTTAATTTTTTAAGTTATGAATAGAACTAATCTTACTGCAATAACAATAATAAAACTAGTAAAAGTGGAGAACTAATAAATACTGTCATTGCTGACATGCAAAAGATGACTCAGGAAATAAAATCTTAATCTCTCTAAATAAATGGGAGCTTAGCTGTTGACTTTTATGTGAATGATATTTCAGGCAAAGAGCAATAAATGTGTATTTTCTTGAGTGTTTGAGAATGACAGCAGTAACGAAGGCTCTCAGTAGCATCCCTTCTGGATAGTTACCACTAACGGGAAATAAACCACTAAGACGACTGTAGGTATTGTTACCAGTCTGCCATCTCTTGTATTAATTCGAGAGGATTAGAGTTCTCACGCATTCTAGTCTACAATAATTCATTCACACTCTTTGCTTTCAGTTAAACAAACTAAAAAAA
>VYXH01006790.1:73086-83264 GCA_013397275.1 Burhinus bistriatus | reverse complement strand
AAAAAAGAGAGAGAGAAAGAACATCACAGGTGCAAATAAGGAAAAGAAAAAGAAATGAGATGCCTTTCTTTTAACCCTTCTACATGCATTCAGATGAAGATCTGAGAGAAACAGACATGATGCTACATAAGGACTTTATGATCCTCTAAACTTTAAAGCCAGGAAGACACTGGGGTACATGTGGATGTTGGCATCCAATTGCTCTGCCCTCACCCTCACTGTCCACAGCCCCACCATGCAATTCCTATTAACAGGCTCTATTCACTACACGCACCCTTGCCCTGTCGGATCTCTTCCCACTTTCTGACATGTTGATTGCAAGGATGATAATTGGAATCTTCATATTTTTCCATGTGTAAAATTCCTCAGGATCACATTTTCAAAGAGGCCTCAGACTGATTGCTAACATTTCATCGCGAGCTTTCATGTCTGAAACTCTGTACACATAAAATTCTTCCCATATTTGTACAGATTGAAAGAGCTTGCATCAATCAAGCGACAAAGGAGCTCTCTGAACTGTGTGCTCCAACAGCATCAGTTGTCTGAAGTCCACAAAAGAGCTACGTCACGTTGAGCACTGCGTGGGAATTCATTGTCCTCTAGTTTTTCATGCAAAAGTTTGATAGTAAAAACTGTAAAAATACTCTATAGAGTGCTGAAAAGGTAGATTGCTAGCACCACTGGAACAAAAATGAGTTCATTTTTGCATTTCTTTTTCCTCATCTTCCAATCCCCTTCCAGTCTTTCTGTTTATTTTCTTTAAAATTTTTTTATGTTCTTTTACACTTACTAAAATGCACTTTTACATTTACATTTGAAAATTGTCTAGGTACTGTCTAACAGTTGATTTTGTGCATCAAAACAATTAGAGTCCTTGGGAGGATCTCATTAATGAGTATGGTTTTGGTAATAATTTTCAAAGTTTTACCTTGTTTTTATTTTATGTTAAAGACATATGTCTGTACATAACATAAACCTGAATTTCCATAATTAATGATATCTGTGTTCTGGGGGAAAAAAAGATAAACACACATACAAATGTTTGTTGTATTACTCTGGAGAAATGTCATTTTAAAGCACAGAAAATATGATACAGCCAATGAATGATACCTTGCCTACTGATCATCAGACACAAATCTCAAGATGCCTCTTTGGATTCACGCCAAAATCATGTGTCCAGAAAGCGACAAAACAAACAGTATTTTGTGTTTCAAGTACCAGATGAGTTGTACTGTACAAATGCTGGGCTCCCTTCCAAGCCTCCACAGGTGGCAAAACAGAATTGCAAGCAGGCAATTGTCCTGTGGTAAGGCTTCTTTTCTAGTCTGCACCCAAATATTTCCCCATTTTTTATCTAGCTCAAAGATTTAAGCTATTTTATACTATAATTTCTAACAAGTTAATTTTAAAAGAAATTCTTTTAATCATGAAATATGCTACTTTACAAGCTGAACTCAGGAAGAGAAGGAATCTTCCCATTCATTTTTAATGAATACTTTTGGACTAAGAGGGAGTGTGGCTTCCCAGGGGACAGTTCAGTGTTGTCCCAAGGCAAAAATTGGTCTCCCTTGACCCTAGCCAAACCAATCCATTTAACGTTAACTAGCTGCTGCACCTAAGCACACACATGCATGTCCTTACATTCAGATGCATATTTGTTATTAGGTTTTATCATTCAGTTTCTAATTTGTCCTCCCAACAGAAAATAAGAGTACAGCAGGGAAGGCAAGTTCCTGTAAACACGTGTTTTTCAAGAGTACAGGCTGGAGCTGGCTTTCGGCTCTCCTGTGCCGGGTAGCTCAGCCTCCAGCAGGAGACTGCTGGAGCTACGGGATCTCTTCCCCCCGTGCCAGGCCAGAGTCAGCGTCTGACAGGTTTGATCCTAAATGAGACTGAGAAAAACAACCGTGTTCAGTCTTCTTTAAAACATTAGGTACCTTTTGCTAATGATGGCACATGGTAAAATGAACAGCATGGAAAACTCCGTATAAATTCATAGCAAAAGAGAAAGAGTCCAATTTGCTTATTAAATTATTTTGGCAAATATCAATTACATGTTTAATTTGCAACTACACTGTAAGTTACACAAATGGGTATGCTCTCCTGAAAGGTGAGATTCCCTGAACAAGGATGAACAAGATACAAGCTGGAGTAGTGCTGTTTCGTGTTATATACAATATCGCTGAGTTCCACTGCACATCAGCGATGCTTCACAGAGACGTCTTATAGTATGTACCAGCACTCTGTGTTTGAAGAAACATAGAAGCATTTATAGAACAGGCTCTCGGTTTGTGGTGGGAACAAGATGCATTGCTTTAGGAACACCAATGAGAACATCTTTCAGGAGTAATTTATTATTGTATTAAATCCACAGAAAGCCTAAAAAAGTCATGTACATGCAGTACTGATTCAGCGTTACTTCAGAACAGAAACAGAATACAAACTATCAGTGCTGCAGACAGATACAACATGACAAATGGCTGAGACAAATATGTCACAGAAAAACTCACTTTTCTTCCTTTATAAAATGTTCTTTGTTTCTATCATGGGCTTCTTCCCTCCTTCAGTGTTCCTAAAATAGTGAATTGAGACAGAAGGGAGAAACGCATTAGTTGACTGTGAGGGGAAAAAAAAGCTGTACCTATACAACAAGCATTTAGTATATCAAAAAATGGTTGCAAGTTATTGTGAATGTAAAGGAAATTATCAGGCTAATACTCAGCAATGAAGCAGACAAAACGTACTGAAGTCATACTCTAAGTTACTAGTCCTACGAAAGACCAAATCTTTCTTGACTGTTGCACTCAGCATAATAGATAAGATTTCTTTTGCTTGCCACAGGCTAAAGTTGTTGCTAACATAGCAAAGTGGCACTGAGAGTCAGAGTCTGTCATTAAACAGACTAATACCTCATTCCAGACTAGATCTAGCAAAGCATTCAGCAGCTGTTTAATTTCAAATATAGTCTTAAGTATTTGTTGTACTGAGGCATCTGCAAATAGTCCTCGTAAAACCAATGGAACCGATAGACGAGTAAGGAATTATTTGCACATCATACTCAGAAGTATCAGAAACTGGCTGAGAAACATTCCATGTTAAATAAAGGCATTTCTTTCACAAAGTGTTTAACGTAGTTTGGAAAAGTCCTTGCTCATTATTACTAGCAGAGAAGAAAGCCACTAAGGCCTGGGGGAAATAAACTGAAAAGAATTTGGCTTCTCTCTTCTGACTTCCATACCAGTCACTTGCACAATCTACAGGGTTGTCCTTATAAAATTTCCAGCTATTTTTGCTGCCAGCATAGATGCATGGTGTGAAGCTTATCCCCATCAAACAGCCTCCCTCAGAGTTTACCAGCCATGCATTTTAATGTGTTTCTGTCTTTCTAATCAGCTTGGTTGATCTCTGCTTCTATTGCATCTCACATGTATATATACACATTATACTGCTGGTGGTTTATTGAGTTTATGAAATTTCTTTACCCTGCTGGACTAGCTGATGAATTTTCTACTGATAATTTAACTGTGGTAAGTAAGTTTCATCCATCATTTCCTTATTTATCTCTGGAAGAGAAAGCAATAGTCACAGGGTCTTTGAAATAAGGTTTGTGACCTGACCCAGGCCTTCAATGAAAACTAATAATGAATTGATAATAACAGGGTTTTGCGTAGGAGTATGAGATCTGTCATAATGTGGGCTGCAAAGAAAGTTCCATTAAATAGCTTGCCAATGGTGCAATGTTGGTCAAGTTGATTCTTTCTCCTGCAGGAGTTATAAGTCAATAGCACGTGCCCAGATTCATGAAGAAAATTAAAATCTTTGTCTTTCAAAAAAGATTATTCTAAGGCTTTTTGTGTTGCTGTTTTCATACATTATTTAATAGTTTGATTTTTATTAATTCTTATTCTCACACAATGAGGAATTAGCAATTCATGTCCTTTGTATTACAGCCTGTACAATCACATAATGAAAAGGTAGATCTAGAAAGAAAGAAATTGTT
This sequence comes from Burhinus bistriatus, assembly GCA_013397275.1. Taxonomy (NCBI): domain Eukaryota; kingdom Metazoa; phylum Chordata; class Aves; order Charadriiformes; family Burhinidae; genus Burhinus; species Burhinus bistriatus. The sequence goes on along the minus strand of VYXH01006790.1, from coordinate 79,264 downwards.
GTTTCCATCCTCCACAGAGAATAATATCCAGATCCAAATATATGCTATTCTACCTGATTGCAAAAATAAGCTGTAGTTTTAAAAATTTCCTCTGACATTTTTCATTATTATTTTTCAAAAGGCATATTGAGTTTCTATTTTACATACATAGAAATGTTCAACTTTTTGCCAGCAATGAAAAATATCTTCAAAATAATATAAAATTAATCCTCAATGGTACTATCATGAATCACATGAAACTGCATGTATAGAACAATATTTTCTGGGATGTCAGAGTCTCATTTTGAATGCAAGGAAAAACATTGAAGCAGACTCTGTCTCCCTGCAGCATGAGACTGATCCTTTAGAAGAACCTCAGCCCTGAACAAGGTAACTACCTAGAATACAAATATTTTTCCAGCTCTACTTGTACAACAATAAAAAAAGTAAAACTTTCAGCTTGAAAAGCCTCAAAAAAAACAATTGTCACAATAATATTCTGTAATTTTTTGCACAGTAATTCACTGAAAGGTCTATAAAATGGTTACTTATGAACGAGAAAGAACAAACAGTAAATGAAGCTAAGGTACTTTTTTGGGGCAGGGCCCACACAAATCCCCTGCCTTAGAGGCTGACCAATCCAGACTTCGTGTTTGAAGTTAATCGGTAAACAGAGACACAAGAATGCAGAATTTGAATATAGCTTCAATTCCAATCCTTCCTAGTACTGAAGGCAGTAATGTCCTAAGGTCCTAATTTAGAGCAATCACAATTTATATAGTCTACCTTTAGACTGGACTTCTTGATTTAACCACACTGTTACTATTACTGAAATGGTCCAGAACTGATTAATTCCTATAATTTCCTGTATGAGTGATATATTTATTCATCAGTAATTTATACAGAGCTTTTCCTGTGTCAGGTGTTGTCTTTTCGCTTAAACAGTTCTTTCTTCTCCTTGGTGTTTCTCCTGTTCACTCTTTCTCATATCTTAAGTTTAATGACATTAATTTTAAATAAATAAAGGCGGTTAATTAAATCCCCTTAAAAAGAGCAAATATATCTTATCTCAGCTGCTCTCTTCTTTTTTATTGTGCTAAACTAAACAAACAAAGCTTTGCTAGTCTCACAGTACTTTTTCTACTCACTTATTATACTTGTAGCCTTTTCCTGAATCTTAGTTTTAATTTATCTTCCTTCATTCTTGAAGGACCAGAAATGAACTAAACTTTTTCAGACAAAGCAAGACCATTACTTAAACAATGGTTCTATGGCTTTCCTACTGCTCTTGTGTGTTTGTATTAGTCAGAAGTCTGTGTCTGAGTCTGTAACTGTGTGAGCTTTACTGGGCACAACTCAGTATGTAACAAGGTGAAATTTTAACATTAGCAACGATTACATTATTGAGCATTAGGAAATGAGTTTGAAGTGCAAAGAGCGAGACCTGCATGTTTGGTCTCTGTGTGTGGACAACACGTCACAAACAAAGCAAGGGAAATCTATTTTTGTTCAAGGAAATGTTCCAAACAAAAGGTGCAGCTGTTTCCTCAACAAATTGTGCAGAGAAATCCTCTTATCCTTTGGTTCTCCTTCTCTGCAATCACCTTCTGCTTCAATCTGTACTGTGAAGAATATGTATGAGTATGTGTGTAAGTATACTTATTTGTCATTGTCTACGGACTTTCAGAAAATGTTTTTGCTTAATGCAAGCATTGTACCTTTGTGTAAAGGCACAAAACTGTTTAGTTCCAAGCATTCTGCTATATTATTTGCATTTTTAATTTTATTCAAAACCACACTCTCTGTATTTTTCAGTCTTTTTTTTCCAGCATAGGAGGTAATTCTGGATCTTTGTTTTGCAAACTAAGTCCACTGAGTCATTACCTCATCTTCCTGCCAAAACTTCTATGCTTCCCTACTTTAAACAAACTTGTTTCTTCTAAACCTGGCTTTGCAGCAGTCTTTCAGTTATTTTAGGGGTTCTGATCTCTGATACAATCTGCCTTCAAATTAGAAATTCCATGAATCTGAAAGAGATGAATCCAAAAGACCTAACTCAGTTTCATGCCTTCGTCCCTCATTTTGATTTCTCCTGTGAAACTGCTTTGGTTTTTATTCTGAAAGTGCAGCATTCTTTAAGTCTCTAAAGCGCAGTCTGATTTGTTTTGCTCACTTAATGTAAGCTGTAAAATAAATCTAAGGTGTTATTCTAATCAATATTTTAAAATGATACCTTTATTCATTGTTCTTTTCAGTTAAGTCTGCTTCTTATTTGTATCTTTACAAATTATCTGCGCCACCTGGGATTGCAATAAAATTTAAAATCACACTTTTTTGGTAACACCTTTGCTTCTGTTTATTTGTTTCAAAACATTTTTTTTCTTTTTTCCCCCCCCTCTCTGCAACTACTTCATTTCTAGTGCTACGAGGGCTTCTTATGCAATTAAAAATAACCAAATAAGAGTTAGGAGTTCTGACACAAATTTGAGAAGACTGTTTAATACTACAGCTGCTGTAAATGATGTTAAAGGAAAGAACTTGAGAAAGGAGGAGGATGTGGGTACAATTGCATTTCAGTGCCCCTGGTCTGCACCATTGTTCTAGTCCTCCAACCAGCCTGTTGATGCTCCAAGACAGCTGAAGACCTCTCTCATTTCCCACACATCTGCCACCACTCTGTAAACGGTCCTAGTGGTAAAAGAACATACTTCTGGAATAAACCTACCTCCTGTGATGGTTGACTATGTGCAGCATAGGGGGTCAGGGAACACAGAAGGTACAATGAAATAAGTTTAGGGGACATTTGCTGTCTTCTAGAGTGGAAAAACTCTGGCAGTGAGAGGATAGATAACAGCCACCATAGTGCACAGTTGCTCTCTCTGTAGAGCTGTCCTGGTTTGAGTGACACAGGACTAACTTCTCCTCTATTGCTTGGGAAAACTCTACTTTTAGAAGACTCTAGTGTCTGAATTTGTGAAAATATTGACTTTATAGCCAGCTATAATATGTGGGTTTCAAGGTCTCAGTGTTTTCGAGATTGCCAGGTGCAGGGATGAGGAGGAGCGAGACCTGAGCACTTGACCCAAGCTGTCCAACAGGATTATTTCATATCATGAGCGTCACATCCAATATAAATTAGAAAGTTTGCTGTGAAGCTCTCTCTCCCTTGATGGCTGCAATCCAGAGAACTTCTGGCCCTGGTGCCAGACCCCTGAGGCCTTCCCTTCCTCCTGAAGCCGTAGCACTTACAGGGTCTGACATTTGCTGTCCACAGTTGGGACTGCACAGCTTCCTACTGATGTAATTGGCTGAGTATAATCCTTGTATATTTTATATTGGTATCGAGATCAATATTGGTTCTTTAGTGTTATTAATGTTAATTATCTAGTCTTCTTCTATTAAATCAGTTTATATTTCAACCCCTGGGTTTCTTTGTTTTTTCCCGATTCCCCTTCCTGGGTGGGGAGGGGTCATCGGGTGATAGAATAATTGTCTAAATGACAATAATTTGTTGTGGGTTTCTCAAACCATAACAAGAGCCCATTGAAAAGGAATACTTCCAGAAAAAAATAAAGCCATTTTCTTAGTCAGCTTGCTAAGCTGTAGCAGCAAGATATTCTGCATATCATTGCATCATGTCCCATAGAGTCCGTGCCTCTGCCACAAAAAATCAGCACAAATGACAGCATAGCTGATATGTACCTCTGTGAAGGAATTTCCAGGTACTCACACTTTGGTATGCTCAGCACCTTGCCCACTCAACAGCCCTCTGAAGCCAAGCTAGTTACCATGGCAGCCATTCAAGGAAATGCAGGACCCAGAAAGGTAGCCTGAAACGCTTGAAGAATGTCAGTTAGCACACAACAGTAGTCTCCTCCAGGATCCAGCTAGAGTTTCTCATAATCTCCACTTCAGTTCATTTTTTACCCTTTTTACAGGTCTTATACTCTGAGACAACATTTACTCTATTTCTCTGGTTTATTTGCATACTTTTTTCCCATGTCCAGAAGATTTCCAGTACCAATTTAAATGTAAGCGAAATCATTAAGTACAGATCCTTGCCCTAGAAGTTACAGATTACAGGGGAAAAAAAGAAAGCCATGACTATTCTCACAGGCTTTCTCTCCCTTTCTGTCACAGTAATCCCTTCAAACAGTATAGGGTTAAGTACGTGCTTTGCGCTGTATTCTACTAAGTGCCAAGAGATAGAGTTTATATATTGTCCATAATGCCTACCTGTGAAACTGACACTGCTTTAATCTCAAATGCTCCTTCCTGCACAGATCCTATTTGCTGTCTCTTGATCTTGTAAGTCTTTTTACCCAGGAGGTTCAGGAGGGCTTGGGTGGGCAAGCAGGGCAGGGTCCCACTGAATGCACTTGGTAGAGAAAAGCAGGTGTCTCTGCAGCTCTCAGATTCTCCGGAGCTCCTTCCCCATCAGCCCAGGCCTGGCCAGCAACTCCCAGAGAGTAAACAGCGTGCAAAGTCATGTCCATTCTGGCATGTTCACCAACCTCAACATCAGGTGCAGGGGAGGATTAGCTTATAGGTGGGAACTCCAGACCAAAGATAATCTCTCACCAGCAATAGGGAGAGGTCAAAGGCATGGATACAGTTAAGCAGAAATCAAGCTTTATTAATAATGAGTAATATCCTCAAGAATGACCTTTACTGCAAGGGTTCTGTCACTTAATGGGATTCAGAGTTACAGATAGGCACTTACCATGTGAGAGAGATCAGTAATTCAACTCACTACACTTTCTGTAGTCTCCGCCACGTGACAAGACCTAGAAATCTCCCCAGCCCCTTTCTTCTTCTAATATCTTCCAGATATCTGGGGTTTTGTGCTACTCTATTTAAAGCATTGTACCCCATAGCAAACTCTGTGAATTTACCTTAAATGCCCAGTTTGGGCAGAGTGCTTCTATTTGGCTGAAAAGTAATTACTATTACATTGACAAGTAGTTCTTTGCAGCCATCCACCTTTGAAAAGTGTAAAACCAACCATGGGATTATCTGCCTTTGGAGGAGCACAGTCCTGGGTTCCCTTCCTCGAAAGTAATGTTGCTTAAGTGCTGAGATAAGCTTTGAGCACCAATAGGCGTGTTTTTAAAGCTGCTGGGAATCCAACTCTTCCCTGTGGCATTTGGTGGGCACTTAATCAGATGAATATCCTGAAATAAGGAAGAAGGAAAAACAGAAGCAGCATATAAAACTTTACGCTGCAAGTCAGGAGATCAAGGCTCTATTGGTTGCTCTTCCTGTATATGGTGCTTGGATGTGAATTCACTTCCTCTCCAGTCTTCCCAGCTTGTTTAATTTACAAAGTTTTTAATGATTGCTCTCACTACTCATTTGTGCAACACATAGACAGTACAGAGAGGCCTTGACAGCTTTGGGAATCTCTCTATGTGACTGCAATTCAAACACAAAAGCCCAAATTTGAGAACAGCTTTTTAGCAATCCCTATCCCTGCTGCATTTTCTCCCCAGCTATGATTGGAGACGATGGTGTGGGGACAATGCACACATTTGGATGATAGCATTTCCCAGAGAGAATCCAGTTCAATGATATTGCTTAGAAGCCCGTAAATACTGAGTAGCCACAGGCACATTCATACATGTGGCCTGTTAGGCATCCCTACGACTGGTTCTGATGAAGGATTTCTGTTATTAGAGTTGAATGCATCCTACTGCAGCACTGTTAATTGTTTTGCTATTTGCCATACAGTTTTAAATTTCACATCCTGCCTTGTAATTAGATAAGAAAAAATGTTCAGAACTTACATGATCTAGGAGAAGAAAACCAATAATGTGCAGCTAAATGACTTGCCAGACCTATGGTGGTATCCTTGCACAGGGCTGCACTGGCAGAGAATGCCAGCTTCCATTTGGGAACATCTCACATAGTGCTAGGTGGTGGAAATGGCTCTTTCTTTTCTAAGTCCCTTAGGTGTTCCTAAATTTCTTGGCAACAGTGTTTAGAGAATTTTCTGGGTTACAGCACATTTCATTTCAAGAAAACATTAGCAGTGTCTATTCCAAATAATATGAAAAAAAGGCAAATAGATTATCACAGAGGGAAGATTAAGAGAAAAATAAGCAACAATAATGGGAGAAACAGAAGCACATGAGCTTGACTAAGATTTTTTTTTTAACTGGAATCAGCAGTCAAACATTTCAGAAAGTGATCCTTCCCC
>VYXH01006790.1:52823-73068 GCA_013397275.1 Burhinus bistriatus | reverse complement strand
TTTCTTTTTGAACACTGTATAGACTATCATAAGTTAGATCTTGGACAACAGCAGTCCAGGATAAAACTAAAACAGTAACTAACAAGCAGAATCTCTCTCTCAGCAGCAGGGAGGAAGTGAATTGGAGAAATGGTGACGAGAGGACACAAGTCCTATGCAAGTCAATTCTTTCTACAAAAATAGAAGCAGCAGAAGGAACAAATTAGCAGGTTTTTTTAGATACAGCACAGAATAGTTAAAAAGAAATATGATGTAATTGAGGTCATGGAGATTTGGTTTCTGCAGAAGACTGGCTAAGATACCAAACTGAAAAATAAAAGGAGACTCAGAAGAGTTGAAAGAGAATGTTGGAAAAAGGGAGATTCAATACCTAAAGAAAAAAATTTCTTATTGAAGACTTCGTAAGGAACTGATAACACATTATCACTCTAATTACAGAGGTGTGGGAGTGAAAGGCAGAAGTATTAGATGTTGGGACATTATAATAACCTAAAAATGTCCTAAAAAAAACCACAAGGCAAAATATGCCATGTGATCACATATACTTGACCATGGTGGAGCTTGTCTGTAATCTGCCTGCGAATACCGACAGTCTACTTGGCCTACTGGGAATGGACAGGTGAACCAGACAGAGCAGGAAAAGTGTCTGAGTTATTACAGCAAATGCTCCTTCCTGATCAGGCACCCTGGATCAAGCTACAACTGTTGGGTTTTTTTCTCAATTTCTGTTGAATTCCCTTTGTTTTTTACCACTTGATGCAGAAGCGAGGTTACCTTTAAAGTTCCCTTCCTTCAATATATTCATGGACAAGATCATTAACGTAGTTCTGCAATTATGATAAGAAGAGAGCAATGAGATGTGTGTCAGGAGGTGTTGCCAACTGTCCAGCAATGCCTGAAGGAAACATAACTCGTGGGACAGCTAGTCTCTGATGAAGGATGAAAGCCTGCCTCCGGCAGTAATTAACAAATAGCAGAATCTGGCAGCAGTATCCTGCTTGCAATACAAATCTGAATCTATGGCTTTGGAAAAGACTGAAATTCCTAAAGGCTGAAATTGCAGAGTTGAAAAATACCACTACTATGATGGGCCAACGCAGACAGAAACACCAGGGTGAGGAGACTGCATTTTGGAAGGGCTCTTCAAAGGCTGGAAGTGACATGCCTAGGAAATAAAACTGCTCTGAATCTCTGGAGTCCCTGGGAGAAATATCGGAGGAACTTCTACTTGGCCTAGTTTCCATCCAGTCACCGCCCAGTTTACAGTTTTCTAGATCACATATCTTCTAAGCCATACAACTTTGACAACAGCACGAACACATAAATGTCATGTTTGCATGAACTGCTTGAAAGTCACACACATCTTTCTCTCTCCACTCTCACAAAGTCCTTTCTTGCATGTTTACTATTTTTTACAGTAAAGATTCATCAGCTACCAACCTCAACCAGAATCTCATTAATCCACAACTAAATACAGTATATGATACAACAAGCTATCCACAGCATCTCAGCATCTTCCTTTCCTGTCTCTGAGTTAAAATCTTTAGTAAATATTCATGGAGTTTCTTGAAACTGCTCCTGCCATGAGGACTTCTCAAAGGCAGTACACTCCTGATAACGTGGTTTAGCTTTAGTATTTATAAGTGTCTTCTGCTTCCATTGTTGAGAATCAGTTAAAAAGTTACAACTTGTGACACATCTTTCCTCATGCAAGCTATGGCTCATTCCAGCAAAGTGTGTGAGTTTGCAGCACTGATATATTTCTTTCAATTAATTTAATAAAAAGGGTAATTTATACCAGAGAGGTAATTAAAGAAGAAAAAAAAAACCAAACAGATAAAACTGTAGATAATTTTATTCTTCCTTCAGACTCATGCCAACTTTTCTTCCTTTTATCTTTGCGGTTTGTGCTCTCACCTGCTTTGCTGAACAGACCTTAGATACAGGCTTATAACTACTTTCAGAAGATTGCAATCAAGGTTTTTTCCAGCTTAGTAAATTATCTTTAAAATCCTGGTCATTTCTTCATGAGAGGTTTCGTGGCATCTATACCGCAAGGGTCTAGGCCTTTAAATGTACTTGTCTCCATATTTCTACAGATCTTTTCTAGAACATTTTATCCTATTCCAATCCCTTTCACTGTTTCAATTTTTATTTTTATAGCTATGTTTAAATATGAATAACCTAGTAAACAACTTGAAATCCCCTGCCTTCAGATAATGTTAATCAAAGTTATGATCAAAATAAGTTACAATAGTAACAATGATTTAGAGAACCTTAGGCACTGAAACAGTTTAAATAAATTGACACAGCACTCAAAAATATGCTAGAATGATAAATTATTTCTAATCCATTAATATTGCAAAGTCCTTTTACCATTTCAAGGCTATTTTTATATGGATTCAGGGCTTATAATTTAATGTTATTTGTTTGAAATAGCAAATAGAGGCAAATACTCAGCTAGTGAACTTTTATGCTTCCTTAAGAGTTCCATTTCTATACTATGGCTGCCTGGGTTCCTTAGAGAGCAATATTTTGTTATACAATATTTATATTCTGTCATCCAGCTACTTGGCACACAAAAACCATCAGATTTACTGGTTCAACTGGAGAGGTGACATTCTGTAACCTTTACAGCACTGGGTACATATTTTGGAGGGACTGTTATGCATTTCTTGATTCTTTTCAAATTCTATTTAAAGACCGGGTCTTTAACAATACTAGGCTGTAATTTTTCAAATATTTTATTAAACATTAGTCTGCTATAGGTGCACAGAAGGGCTACATTAATTTCAGACCTGAGGGGGGACAATGACCTCCCTTGACCTGCTGGCCATGCTCTTTTTAATGCACCCCAGGATGCCATTGGCCTTGTTGGCCACAAGGGCACATTGCTGGCTCGCGGTGTCGTGGTTTGGCTTCAGCCAGCAACAAAGAACCCCGCGGCCGCTCGCTCAAACCCCCACGGCAATGGGGGAAAATCAGAAGAAAAAGGCAAAACTCATGGGTTGAGATAAAGGCAGTTTAACACAACAGCAACAGAAAAAGGAGAACAACAACAACAACGCTGACGGAGGAATGTGCACACAGGGTTACTGTACCAGCGCCCACCCACCGGACCCCGGGCAGCCCCAGCCCGCTCCCCAGCCCCGACTTCCTCTTCTTCCCCCTCCCCGGCCAGCTCCCCCCTATGGACTGGGCATGGCCTCACATGGGATAGAATACCTGTGTCCCGGGCCAGAAAATTAACCCTATCCCTGCTGGGACCAGGACACACGGTCATCCTGTTGTCCACCAGGACTCCCCACTTGTCCTTGTTGAAACTCATTAGGTTCCTCTCTGCCTAACTCTCTAGCCTGTCCAGGTCTCGCTGAATTTCCATGTTCACCTGTTTTTTGCTTTCACTGGCCTAGTATTGATGAGGGCAAGTGGTGTCCTGCCTCAAGTGTATGTTCAGCAGCTGTGAATTCTGATAGTTCCGTTATGCGGGACAGTCAATGAGGTGGTTGTTTTGTATTTGATGCTCAGACATGTTAATAAAATAATATATTTGGATTCAAATTCTTAGAGTTGTACATCCTTTTACTAGCACTTTATTTATTCAATAAACTCAGTAATTATTATAACAAGAGTAAAAGACTTTTGGAATAATAACATGCTCCAGAATATTTTATTCCACACAAACTCTATATTTTAATTTGGTCTCATTTTTAATTTAGTACTTAAAGAGCAAGACGTATTTCATAATGTTACATGTCTGTTAACTTTCCTTTCCCACGGTAAATAATGGCCAGCTGAGGACAAATTTGAAAGACAGAGAAAAGTCTGAAGCTCCTGCACACATTCTGGAAATCAGCAGCTGTACAGGAAAGAAACAAATTAGTGCCCTAACAGAGGGACAGACAGACAGGATTCAGCCATTATATACTTCTCTGGCAGCTGCATGTCAACTGCAGAAAGTGCTATTTCTTGCTGATGGATCATCAGAGGAGACTAGGGAGTAGTGCAGTCAGAAGAGAGGATTTAGGAGACAAAGGACATAAATCCATAGGAAACCAGGCCTCATTAATTCCACTGTTCATAATGAAATGGTGTTCTCTTTCTTAAGAACTACTTTTTGCTCTGTAATTGCAATCCTGTGTTATTTTATACACATGTATACATTTACTATACACACAAATGAATAGTAAAAATAGTAATTTATAGAAACAGAGGTGCATATTTTACCTTTTTTTTGCTTCCTTGATCTTCACAGAGCTTGACCACACACCTCCCCCCGACACATGTATTCACTAATGAGATGTTGAACTGATAAACTACTCAGTGAGAGATTTACCAAAGAAAGATTGCATCATGAAAAACAGCAGGTGAACTACATCTCAAGGAGAACATTGAACAGTCAATATTTTTCAAGGTACAAAAGATAAACCCACATGGATATTTATTTTTTAAAAGGGGATAGGCAGAGTGGAGGGAAACATCAGATTTTTCAGATTAATAACTGTGACAAGAAAAAAGGGTATGGATTAATTTGGCTATTTGTAGGTACGTATAAAGAAAAAAAAAAGAAGTAAAATACTTGGGCAAGTGCAGGATATTGGTAAAAAATTGAAGATAGTGATAAATGACCCTTGACAAAGCAGAGTTTTGGGTTTGGCTTCAGTATTTTCTCTAGAAACCCTTAAAAAAGGGGGAAAGGAAACAATGTGTTTCCTTGTGTAGCTTTTCACTTACTGCTTTCAGGTTCTGGAATGCTTTTTCTCCATGTGTTTTTGTTGAGACACAAAATAGAACATGGAAAGGAACAACAGCTTTATGAGCCAGAGTGGGCAGGAAAGATGTGCATGGTGGCAGGAAGTGCATTTTGATAATGAACTTCTAGTTTAGCAGCAAATCATCATTGTTGGAAACTCAGAATTCTATCCAAAATAAGTAAAAAGGTGTTGCGGGCAACAGATTATTCCAGTATGTTATCGACAGAAAGACGCAAATTATATTTTTAAACTGAAGTCACAGGATAAGTGTTAAGTCTTTAAAGGAACTGTAGTGCAGTCTGAGCTATAAAATGCTGGGATAACAGTCAGTTGTAAATCTCCTTGACAGTTCGGTCTGCAGCTCTAAAACGGAACTACTGAAACAGTGATACAATAATAATAAAAGCGACGCAACATAAGTCCTGGATGTACTAGATTTATGAACAGGATATTCTTTCATGAAAAGGGCATAGAGACCCCAATTAGCTAGAAAAAGAAAAAAATAATTTTGTCAGTATCAAGCAACGTGACTATCATCCACATAATGAATAATGCATTCCTTAAACTAATCTGATTCTCCAGTAATGCCATGCTAAAAAAAATTGTAACCGTGACAATTTACACTTTGTTTCTGTATTTTGATGTAGTAGAGAAGATCACTATTAATATTTCACAGGACCAAGGAAGAAATGGAGAGAGAAAAATAGGAAGAGCTGTCTACAAACAGTCTGATCACAATAGCAAACATGGATAGGAGTTGTGCTTCTGTACTACTAGTTTATCAGAATACAAGGATATTGTTATGCTAGTTTTCTGGCTTGCTTTCCTCTGTAGAACACTGTTCAGAATGTTTTTAAGAAAGTTTTCCACAGAAACTTAGTATACCAGTAATTAGACTCTTTCTACCACTAAAGAAAAACTAAGAAACCTTGGACCTTAAGGATATTGGACTGAGTGCTATTTACATAGACCCTAATGCTGTATTATGTATTTGGGCACGTGAACCATCCCATTGATTTATATTAGTTTTAAATTAGGTTTAAATTTAAATTAGGTGCTTGAAGTTAGACAGGGCCTTAAATACTTTGCTAAACCAGCCTCTTTTTCATCATTGATCTAGTGAAGCAGAGCAAAGCAATGGCAAATTTGACTTGGAAATTGTTGACCTCATCCTCGTCATGTAGCAACTTCAGAATCAGGCTGCAACTGGGGAAAACACATTCTTGTGGGCCTTCTTTGAAGGTGTAAGGAAACTCGGTAACGGTGCTTGTGGCATGAGGTCGTGTTTTCACTGAATGGCCACAATTGTGGGGTAGTATGAAGCAGCAAATATCTATGAGCCTATCTCACATCATTTAAGTTGTATTTAACAGGTCTGAATATATAATTACATAAAAATTCTTCTATAATTTAGCATAATGCTAACTCAGCTTCCACTGGGCTTTGCATGGACATAAGGTGGGTAAAAGTATTCACACAGATCTATCAGTGCATCTTATTAGCAATTTCTGACAGCTGCTTCCTCATACTTGATCTCCCGACAGAAGAGGCAGACAGCTAGTTTGGACTTCCAGTTGTGGGGTGTATAAGGGTGATTTTACAGTTTGCATCAAAAGTCCACTGAAGAAATCTCAGTTCTGATTGATTGCTATGGTGATGTGCAATGTGGATCTTACCCACAGCGGAGCTTAGACTGATCTTATTCCATTCATATTAGAAGAGTCTTAACCACATCCTTCAAAGGGACAACTCTGACGAAACAGTGCCCAGTATTTGTCTGAGAGAGAGGGGTAGAAGTCCTTTACTTTGTATTTTATTGTCAGTCTCACTCACTTCGGAGCACAGGTCACACTTTCCATTGCTCATTAATATATGAAAACAAGTTAATGGAAAAAACCTACTTGAGTTATTTACAGTTTCCCAGCGCAGCCTTCCTCAACACAGTCAGTGTTAGGAGAACTGAATGGCTCAGTAAGACTGGAATCTCGGTACACTAGATGTAAGTCAGGTAGGTGGGAGAGGACTTCAAAGAAATCAAAGACATACAAATAAGAGTAGTAACTGCCCCCAAAAATGACAGTGCAGAAACAGGGATGGATACTCTCCTGACTGAACAAAATTATGGCTGTGTAAATTAAGTGTGAATTCAAAATCATGCAAACTTTGCTTAGAAGTAGAGAGCAAATACCAACTTTTACAGAATTTTACCATTATCTCAGCAAAATTCGTATGTATGAACCTACTTTCAAACAGCTAGTGTCATCAAGTGACACATTTAGAAATATCCATCAAAACATGCAGGGGAAGAGCTTGTCCCCAGTACAGTGAATAGAAACCTTCATTTTTCTCAGAGTTCATTCCTTGTTTCTTGCTGTTGCCCCAAGAAGTTAAAAAGAAACTGCATGAGGAAGAGCAGTCCCATTTTGGCAGTGACTGTTAGTTAAGATATCGCCCTTATAGTTTCAAAATAAACCAAATATAAATATCACCTAGCACATACATATATAGGATATACGTATCTATCTATCTATATATGTATGATAGCTAGGGGAGGGAGTTGTTTACGTTTTGTACTTGTGAACAACATCCGGTTCATTTCAAAAGAACTAAAGGTCTAACAGTGAACACAATCCCCACTATATTATCAATGTTGAAGGCAATGACAGCCGATTAACATACATCTGATGTTTTACTAGTGGTGATAATCCATCAACCCAAACATTTTACTAGTAACTTCTCTCAAACATTTATGTTTTGTTAAAGGAAAAAATTCTGCACCATACTGTACTGTACTGTAGAAAAAGGATAAAAGGTAATTTCAAAACAAACTGCCAAGGGTTATGGCATTAAAAGCATCACTAACTTTCACAATAAAATTAAGCTTTTTTGATATGAATTATGTTGCCACAGAAACCAGCAACCATAAAATCTGAGACCATTTTCTGCAGAATTCATGTGACCTTGAGTTTAATCAACAGTGATGGTATTAATTTAAAAGCTGGGAAATAATAAAAAAAAAAAATTCTGCCATTTTCTCAGGGTTAATAATTTCACAGCTGTGGAAAAGGACTCCTCTTCTTCAATAGTGTAATTTTGTAATTTGAACTCCACTGCTGTGACCACTATTGAACATAGTGGTGTCTTGTTATCTTCACTGGAGTTGCTCATAATTGCAAGCGCAGCTGACACATCCAGCAGTAAGATTTTGGAGGGCAAAGCTTTTCACTAAGGAGATTTTGCAAAAGATTTTATCTTTTTTTCTTGTATTTGTCAGAAAAAAACTCCAAATATAGCTGTGGCACTTCAGAAATGATTGTTAATCTGCTTTGGAGAGGAAGATAGGGAGATGACTCCAGGGAGTTCTCCCTCAGTAGCTCCATATTCTCTCCCACGCCCTGTAATTTCCACCCTGGGGAAGCTGAGAGAGATTGGTTCTACCTATGAAATTTCCCTAAGTACCAAACTAAGTGCTATTAATCCCATGGAAGAGAAATTTGATGTTAAATTGGACACTTATGTCCTATGAATGGGAAAAATTAGGGGATAAAATGGAAATGCTTGAAGGCACTCACTTGGCTATAAATGCTCAATATGATATTAAAAAAAATAATCTAAGGGCTCTTTCTGCTATGTTAAAAATAATGATATTTTATGCCATAAATTAGAGGCTCTAGAGAACCAGTGTCAGAGCAAGTATTTTAGCACGAGTGGCATTTTCAAAGGAAACAGTGTCGTGGTTTGGGCCAGATTGGCCCAATCAGGCAGAATGACAGATGCTCTCCCTCCTGCTGCGCTTTGAAGGGAGGCAGGAGAGACAGAAAAGGAGACTAAAGGAAGTAACTAGTTTAATGAAATATTAATAATAAAATAATAAAAAGAAAATCATGAAATATGTACAAAACCATATCAAGCTCCCAGGATGACAATCCGGTCACCAGCAGGCGCTGGGGAAGTCCCAGACTGGACTCAGTGACAGACGGGAACTGGGTTCCGGAGCTGGATTCAGGATCGGGATCAAAGGCACATGCAGAAACAGAGTCCTCCTCTGACACCAGCCATTGAAGAAAGAGAGCTGACCCTTTGATCCCTCAGCTTTTACACTGAGTGTGAGGCAGATGGGATGGAATACCCTGTTGGTCAGTTTTGGGTCACCTGTCCTGTCTGCTCCTTCCCATGGGCATGACCCCTCTACGCTTTCCCACTTCTGACCCTCCAACAGGGCAAGTAACAAAGTCAGCTGGCCTTGGTTGTTATAGCAATAAGGATAAGCGAGAGCCTCTCTGCATCCCATTCCTTGGCATCAACTATAAACATGGCTCTTACCACTCTGAGAGCGAACAGTTTTCTGCACAACATGCTGGTAATTTCAGCAGTTAGAAGAGGCCTAACTAAAAAGTAAAATCACTGAACAAAATTGGTCCTGATTTACCTCAAACCAGGACAAATGGGGACACTGAAGTTGAGTATTCCATTTCCATGGCATGGCAAGAGGTGCATCTGACCTAGTGAGCTTGCAAAAAGTCATTCAGAAATGTGACCTGCCTTGTGGAGCACTTTCTGTCTTCCAGCTGAGCATATTCCAATTCCATTGCTATTTCCTAAGCAAACTTGAACTTCTAAGAACCTTACAGTTGACTCAATGGGAACAGAATTTCTATTTTAGAACGGGTTAAAAACACATATTATGCATATTTTTTTTGAAAGCAGAACCATTTCTAAGCTTTGTCAAATATGTTCCTTTAGGGGAAAAGATAAATTTGTGTTCGTATTTATTTTGTGATATAAAAGCACTTCTTTTCACATAAACAATTAAAATGTAAATGGAATACTTTTTCAATACAATGTATATTGACAAATATATTTTTTAATCTTGCAAGAAGCAGAAGTAGCTTAGAAACATCTTTACAGCACCCAAGTGGGGTAGGAGAGCAAGAGTTTTAATGTTTACTCAATTAATGCAAGTCCTTAGTGATGAAATGGCTTTTCCTGCAGTCCTTATCTAGTTTTATTCCAAGACAGAAATTTTCATCCTTCCAACAGTGAGGTCTGTGTTTCAAAGCTGCACAGCTATCTACACACCTTTCTTACCAGCAAGTAAATATAATGTGTCCTTACTGTGATAAAAAGGATAGATCATAGCAGGGAACATAATCCTTAGAAACCAGACGTTTCCCACATGACATCCATCCAAGCTCTCTCCTGAGATCTGTGCCTACCAGATTTTGCTGTCATTCACGTGCAACTTCAAAACGTATGTTTCTTGTCATACTGGAAGTACATATTACAAAACTTTCAGGAAACAGTCCCTGTTTGAAGGAACCCGAACCACTTAGCTGATATCCCATGCTTGCAACTTGTCAAAAATAGGCAACAAGAACCTACCTTTCACTTGCAAGAGATCAGGTAGGTAACCTAGTATGTCTTTTATATCTCTAACTTCTACGACTTAGATTTTCCCTCCCCGCCATGCTCATGCACTCAGCAGAACTTTCCAGGATACTTGCAGATTATTAAAACTATATATAATTTGCATTTTAAAATATAAAAACGTCCCATATTGCATTTGAGTTATATAATCAGTGTTTTGTAATCGTGTTTTTCCATGAGGTGCCTTCTCTGTGTACTATACCGTACAGAACCCAGGTACTCTCCAGGTAGGCCCTGAGGTTAGAAAACATTGTATGAAATTTAATCTTCTCCTCTGACACTGCCATAACAACTAATGGCAGGAACTGAAACTTGGTAAGGGGAAACAAAGCAAAACAAAGAGTCAAAGCAAAGCAAACAAACCCAACAAGCAAACCCTACAAAAGGGTTCTGACTCAACACACTTTTGCATAGCAAGTAGGACACATTTTGAGGCTACCCTGAATTAGAGATTTCAGACAATACTTCAAATCCATTTACCCTTATCCTGATTCCTGCAGTGTTCAGTTTTTTCCAGTCTTTGTCAGTTATCATTTGTGTTATGCTGAAGACATAAAAATTCTTGAGTTTTATATTTTTTATCCTTGCTTATTTAACTGTGAATATCCACGGAAATGTGTAAGCTGGTTTCTACTGCTTTTAAGCCCTACTCTCCGTAGAATACTGTAGCAAGAAGGTATTTGAATCAGTGTTATTTTAAAGTAGTTAGATGAACTGTATACACAGAAAGAAAGAACAGATGTGATGCTTAAAAATCCCACCTTCTCACAGAAATCAGTGGTATTTAAAAGGATTTCAGGACCACAGCAGAGACAAAACTACACAAGATAAACCCCTAAGTTAACAGGGAGCTCAAAAACTAACTACAGAAATATGGATTAGAGGTCAGGAAAATGTTATCTCTATACCAGGGTGTTAATGAGGCTTTTGGTGGACTGTGGCATTCAGCTCTAGTCTCCATGTTTCAAAAAGATACTGAATTTCATAGACTTTAGCAAAAGTGTTTCAATAATTATTTTACATTGTAAAACAGCCTATACTTTCAGAAAGAGCAAAACAAATTCTAGTTCAGAACATCTTTAGCTAAAACAAGAAATAACAGTACCAGACCACTTACTCAAAGCAATATAGATTCATCATCAGTTCAGATTAGATTTTTCAGAATGAGAAGTTCAGAAATTGAATGTGATATTACTAGGCTATAAGCACCATTTACGGAAACTCCAGTCATCTGTTATTTCAGTAGAGGTCATACCAGAAAGGGTTAATGGTCTATTCTGACATCAACAAGTGTACCTAGAATTAAATGTTAAAAATGTTGTTCTTTTAAAAAACCTAAATAGCTTTCTCTTTTTGAGAAAGCAGTAAAGCTAGATTGTTAGCGATGAAGAGCTTATTTAGAAGCTCTCTCCAAATCTAAAAACCCCGTTCTTTTCAGTATCTTCCTCTCATGAAAATCTTTCTAAAATTCTAACAGTCACCATCACCCTTCCCTATCGCCATACTTCTTTTCTGCTGAATTATTCTGTGGGAGGACATCCAGAATCAAGTAGCAATTCCTAAGTCATACAAGTGTTATTTTTAGTAATATTTTGTCTCCTTCTTTCTATATTACAGAAATTCTTTCTCCTATTACCCAAGAAGTACTACTTCTTATTTAACAAACAGACTGCCTGCTGAACCAGAGCCTACTACACCTTTTCTGGTTTTTCTTTTTTTTTGAAAAAAGAAAAAGGTTTTTCTAGAGTCCAATATGAACATGTGAACATTTGTTTCACCTTGCTGAGTCTATGTAACATTTGAATGAATAATTTTCACTTACATTCCAGAGACACGAAGCCTTCAGTGTTATTAGAGATGCTCAAAGGCCTGTTGTCAACTCAGTCGTTGTAGCAAATTCAGAACCACCTTAAAACCCGGCAAAATTTTCTTATCCATCAAACCGAAAACATAGATAAATGTTACCCCCTACTAATATTATACTAAACATGTCCAAGGACATTTTTTTTTAAATTATATATGAATTTTTGTGCATAAATGCTATTTATTGAAATAATTTGAGATCCACATAAGGCCAGCAATGTTGTAAATGACTAGAATATGCACGAAACGATGACAGCTAAGAGCACTCAGGACTCAGTTATAGTCTCCTGTACAGTATCAAAGGTGAGTTTATCATTAAGTGTAGGCACTGAATTACTAGTGTCAGTGGAAGGGGTTCCTCAAGCTTTGTGCTCTCTGTTTTGCCAGTTTTAATTTGTTTTTTTGAGATCAGTGTTTTAGACTATTAAAACAAGGAATCTCACAGAAACTACCTGCAAATTCAATTATAGTTCCCTTTCTTCTCAGTTTGGTATATTGTAAATTTTGAAGAGAGAAAGCCTAGGTCAGAAGCTACTGCATCCTGATCTGTGGAATTAAAAAAAAAAAAAAAAATCAAACAAACAAAAAAAACCCTGGAGCGATTAAATCCCCTATTCAGCTCTTAGGAAGGTGTTAAATTATTTTTCTCAAGGAGATCCTGTATAAATTTAATCCTATATCCCTGTTTCTACATCTTTAAAGTATCTTTAAATATATCCAGACCTCCTGGATTATTCTACAGTGGAAATTATTTAGAAATTTTACATCTTTATCTATACCTAGAAATTATTTTTATACAAGATTTATTCACTCTGTTCTCTTTATCTTTACAGTGCAGTGTGTATACTTAGGTTCTCACAGATGCAGCCTCTCAGAACCTACCAGTTAGTCCACGTTCTTCTCTGAATAATGTAAAACCATTTGCAGTTGTCCTGTCATAAACTAAAGGTGAAACAAAATGAAAGCAATTATTTTTTTGCAAGCACAGAAATAGAAGACAAGAGATACATTTGAATTATTTGGCCTTTTGCAACAAGTAAACTCTCTAAAAGATGTGACTTGTATTTATTGGATAAAATGTTTTGATGCTTAAAAGGACAATCAATGCCTATAGAATTTCTTTAAATACTGAACAGCTTTAATAGAAGTTGGGAAAAGGATAACCTTGAAATGATTCACTACCTTTTCACAGGCCCAAATCCTTAATCATCACAAGGGCAGCCAATCTGTCCATCAAGATCAATAGGAATAGCAGCCTAGGCAGCGTTTCACAGGCAAGCAACATCCAAAAAGGAAAAGGGAGTGATATTTATGTCCTGGTTTTGAAAATTATTTTTCAAAAGTTTAGATCTGATCACTGAATCTTCAACATTAGCTTCTAGTCAGCAATGTTTATTAACGAACAAACAAAACAGAGAATCTAACTCAAATCTAGCAAATGAGGAAGGAAAGAAATCTTGTTGACTTCAGAGAAGTAGACTATTTGGACCAAACAAAAAAAACATTAAAAAAAAAACACAAACCAAACAAACAAAAAAACCCACCAAGACAAAAACAAGACAGCGCCAAACTGATTCTGGCCATGAAAAGTAGTCTAAAACACACGAACTCATACCCTTGGATCAACACATTAAATTACAGGTAACATATTCAGGCTGAACTTTTCAGAGGTAACAGAATTTCAGTGGGATGTGAATCTTTATCTTTCTCATTTCTTTTGAAGATATTTTCCTTAAACTATGGGTCAAGATTATTCCTACTAGATCACAAAGTTATATTTCTAGCAGAAGAATAAACCTATGAATTCACTTGATCACTTCGCAAATAGCTTTATCTTCATCTATACAAACGACATGGAGTAATAACAGCTAGAGAAAGGAATACTGTCATTACAATGTATTTGAATCAATGCTATCAGAGGATATTTGGAGACCATTTTCTCTGTATACGTAATCAGTATAAATGGCATATAATGGCATCATTATTTTTCAAGGATGCACAACTGAATGTAATCAAGATAACATTTAGCAGCAGAGTCATCATAACTGTTTATGTCTAAGCTCCTAACCCACCTAGATGTTAGACAAAGTATTTTTGTTTAAGACTAAAATTGAGGGTTAATATGACATATTTTAGCTCACAACAGGTAAAATATCATTTACAAAGACAACTATGATGGTCGAGCTAGCAAGCATTAACTTGTTCTGAAGCCACAACTGAACGCATGTACCCCTTTTCTAAGGTTAGAGGCAAGTCTAAAATCACCTAATCCTACTCAGGGAATGTGCCTGGAGGCTTCTAGAAATCCTGCTACAGACTTCTCTGCGTTAAGTGTATCCAAAATCTGATTATAAGAGGCTGTCTGATGCTGAGTATCCTCATGTGAACTTACCTTGGTAAGTTCCTCTTCCTCAAAAAACAGGACTAGTTATCTAGTTATTACTGGTTATACACTAGTATATAGTTATCTAGTTATATACTAGTTATTATCCTGAAAAAAGAATAACTCTGCTTTTCACTTGTAAAGCCAAACCTGTAAGAATCCTAAGAACTTTACAGACACTATTTTTTTTAATCCTTATGTCACCTTGAGGCTGTATTTGCAAAGCAAAAACATGATGCTTCTTGTATGTGTCACTTTAACAGTTTTAGAAAGTCAGCCCCCAAACCCTCTGTAGGCGCAGTTTCACACCTTTGCCATTATGCTAGTTGGATACATCATAGATTAAGGTAACTTTATTAAGAGGATCTTGATTTGCTACATAGATCCTTTGAGGCAGGCAAATAACACTCTAATTTTGGAAATGAAAGGAAACTGAAGCACAGAGAAGCTTTCACAGTTACGTAAGAAACCTCAGGTTTAACCAGTAAAGCTCACTGAAAAAAAAAAGAAGTCAATGCATTGTGACAACAGTTATTCAACAGAGCAACCATAAGAAAGGCCTCATTGAAAGCACTCACACAACTCTGAGACACTTGATCCAGAAGATCTTTTCTGCTACATCTATCAATGAATCAAGCTCACAGCAGGAGCTTCCTTCTTGCCAGTAAGCTGTCTATGTTTACTCTGCCCAAAACTTAATCTTCTCTTGGTCACCTTGATACTGGGTGGATCTGAGGTGCTTCTTTTTGTTACAACAACTGTCTTCCTGCTAACTGAGACCCTGAAAGAATTAAGGTCATCTGACTGCAAAAAGATCTATTTTTGCTGTTCTTAAGAGGCAAAAAAGTGTTACTCTAAACTGGGTGTAAGAGGAACTTGAGGCTCAGAGGAGACACAGATATAGTGTCACAAGGGAAACACCTAATAATACTTATGAGTAGAATCTGCAAAAACACAAAAAGACATCCCAAGGCTTTGCTAATCCATAGCATTCCTTACTGAGGGTTATTTTTTGTATGCATTGCCATTTTAAATGAGACTGCTCAGAACCAAATTTTAAAATTTTAGAATTAATAAAAATAGGACTGGTAGGTACCTTGGTGTTCTACTTAATCCCTCTATCTGCCCCAAAACAGCTCCAGATGATTTAAGGAAAGAGGAAATCACCAGCACCACCCACTACCTGTGAATATTCAGGGGGTAAGAGCACCTGAGTAACTTCAGGTCACCAGAGTGTTTGATGGTTTCAAGTTTCAACTTCCCACTCAGTGAATTCAATGGAAGACATTGACTTTGATAGGACCACAGATTCACAGAATTCTGCAAAAATATCTATTATCAAAAAAATTTGAAAGAAACACTAAAAGTATCTTCAATACCATCTGCTCCGTCATCCCCCAAATCCAAACCATGATCAACTATACTTAACCATGTCTGGCAAATCTCTATGTAAATCCTCCAACGATGGAAATTCATTCTAGTACTTAAGTGTATTTATTATTAGGAAGTTTTCCCAATGTTTCCTAACTTATTGCAATCCAAGGTCTCTATACCCTGTGTATTAGCTACAGTGAACAAACAGAACAGTTGCTTCCAATTATTTAACAGAGTAATTGCATACGTACCTATTTCCTTATATGTTTTTTCTGATAATTATTTTCATTTGTTTTCAAAATGTCAGTTAGTTTTACATTTCAATTTCAAAATGGCTATTAATTTTAGAGAGAGATTTTGTGCTTTCAACTAAAGATTTGATAGTCCTCCTTGTACTTAAACACCATCCAGTTGCTCTCCAGCAAGAAAAATGTTTATTAAAAATTTTTAAGCTATTATCAAAGACTTATTGAGGTTCCATAAGGGAAAGTTCAGAAAATTCTGAGAAGAAAAAGAGTATTTATCTGAAAAACCTTTGCTGCATGATTCACTTGATTGTGATTGGTACAATTATAGAAAAGAATATGCAAGGAACAACAGTAATGATTGTAGGGTATTAAAAAAGCTTTACAGTAAGAGGCTTAAAGAGTTCGACCTGTTTAGTTTATCAGAAAAAACTGAATGGTGCCCAGAACAGGATACATAAGCACATTTGCAGGAAGAAAACCCACAGTGTAAGGCCTCTATAATGCAGAAAAAGAAAGAGTGGTGAACGAAGGAAAGCTAAAATAAGCAGAGAGATAATTAGCCACTGTAACAGCTTATCACTAGCAATGGTGGATTCCCATCTGTCAAAACCCAGAAGTCTGTTGGAATTCTATGATTCTGGCAACAAAATTGATGTACACAATTATGGAATCTCGAAGAGTTATGGGTGAAATAATATGCCAGCAGGTGACTGGATAATCAGATCTGGCCTAAAAATTCATATTGTAGCCCACTACCCAAACTGCAGAAATGTTAAACGTTTACTGAAAAAAAGTATATGAACAAATCAGCAGGATTCATGGGGAAAACAGTTCACAGAGAAATATATTCCCAGTTCAAGACTCCCACAACTGTGGTTTGTCTTGAGGGAGAGCAAGGGAGGAGCCTAGCTGTAACTTAAGGTATTTGCCAGTAGATATTCATGCTTTGAAAAATGTGCAAATAAGAAGAGTAATGAAATGAAAGCACTCTTTGTCCGTGTTTAAGGACTTGTAATGCTGCTGCATAACGGAAGGAACTGTGGTGTAAGTTTTTCATCTCTTGTTTGCTGTTCACAGAGCAACTGAGGGGTAAAACATGCAAACATCATAACCTTAGTCTGCAATGTAAAGCTTTCTGGCAGAAGATCAAAGAAGATGGAACATTAAAGCTTCAGATAAGGCTAAAACTATAAAGCTTGAACCTAAGGCATGAGAATTGACAAGTCTGTCTGTAGAAGAAATATCTTTAATAACAAGCATTGCCTCTGTGGAAACAAGGCCTCTAGTCTAGGTTAGATCCAGGGAGTGACAAAGGAGAGCAGACATTCAAGGTGCTGCAAATGTCTTTAGAATCTGAAATATCATGATCCTCATAAATACCAATTTTTTTTTAAAAGGGAAAAAAAAAAAAAAAAAGTATTGTGATGTGCTTTCCATTCTAGTCACTAAACAGCCTTGCAGGGAAATCAGGCAATTTGCTAATAACATAGGAGAGAAACAAATGTTAAAAGAAACCCTGATATATTTAACGTATTAAACTAATTATTAAGAACACCGAACCTTCTAGAAATTATCAGAGAACCAGGCACAGGCCAGCATGTCAAAAAAAGGCTGCGGAAGAAGAGTCATCCCACACACCCCCAAATGCTCAAAAGCAATTGCCTTGTAAACAAAACATGAGCTTGCACAGCACTGCCCCTGCACAGACATCTGCCGTTAACAGCTGTCTCCCTAATAACTCACCCAAACAACTCCGCTTTCTGGTCAGCAAAAGCAGTGAAGCTGCTCTGATGGATTTGCAGGATGATGTCTGGATAAAGGACTCTGGTGCCTGAGCTCTAGCTGTTACACATAATATTTACTAAGTTTCAGCTTGATCGTACTTTAAAACATTTTATTTTCTAAAAGAAGGTATATTTTTCCTCACAAACTAAAAAACATTGAGCAACACAGTTGTTCTAACTGCTCCCCACTCTAAAACAGGGGATAAATTCTTTCTGTTTCTTTATTCTTGACCATTTCTTTTCTGATGTGGGTAATTTTTTTTAACCAGTGATGATAATTTTATTTACTCTGGTAATAAAACCAGTACCTGTTCAATGCTGATGAATGAGGAAATTCTACAACCACTATGCTAACAGGAAGAAGGAACTAGAAAAAAGCTTGACTAAAATCTTTTCTCACACTTAGTACACATGCTCCAACCGTTAATTTATACTACCGTGATCCTGCAATTTTCCCTTACCCATAAGGCAGTGTGTGAATTAATCACCCCTAAAACAAATACCTTTTACTTAAAATTATGGAAATAAATCTTTAAAATTTCATGCCGATGTGAATTTAAATTAGAGAGTATTTATAGATGAAGCCTTAATGATTTTCTTTATTCACTCATTCAATTTGTTTTTAACTAAAAATTCCCAGCTCACTGGCTTCCCTTTCTCTAGGTACTGACTGTGCGAGCGTAACAGCCCTGCACTTGTGACACTGCTTCTTGCCTCTCGGAGGAATATGCCATACCCTAGACATTATGTTGTGATTTTTCTGCATTATTAATCCAGAGAACTAACAGTAAAAGAGCAATTCTCTTTTTTTAGCACAAAGAAAAAGAAAACTAAATTAGGAAGGCAAGCAACAACAGATAAGCAGATTACAACTTTCACAGAAGATATACAGCCCAATCTTCTTATATGACCATACTCCAGATGAATGAGTTGACTGTTGGAGGGGTTTAGGCAAACGGAGGAAAATAAGTCTTGCCCTGTGACTGATATTAGAGCTCCTCTCATCCTCTCTCATCCCCTTCACAGCATTGCTGTTCCCTTTTGAACGCATGTGCTTGCTTGACCGAAGGAGGAAGTGGAGAAGGGAAGCAGTAATTCCCTGGAATACAGCAATTAACTTTGAACCATGAACTTTAAGGTGGAACCCACTCATACATTGCATTGAAGCTACACCACAAGGAAGGCTTTGTGACAGATGTACAAAGTTTCATGCAAAGATAATACGAAACTAATACTTTATTTTGCAAAATCAGACTTGGTCACCAGTCTAGTGTCTTGTCATCAAAGCAGTGGTGCGGTTCAGAGTTCACAGATCATCTACTCTGTTTCTCATGAACAAAAACCAGAATTACTACTTTCAGTCCCCTTTCCGCAAAACTCAATAGCAGTATCTGTCATGTATCAGACACCTATTTACTCTTGGGTATACATCTTACATAAATCATGGACCAAAATGTATCAGTAACAACTCCTCTTATGATAACACAAGACTAGAAAGTTTTTCCAGGGATTCAGCAAAAGATAAGTTTTACGTTAGCAGTTCTTTCACATATTATTTGAAGCGTGCTCTGAAATCTGTGAAAAATGTTTGACTTGCATATTGAAAGCAAAAGTGCTACAACAACACATTTTCTATTGCAAATTTCTTATATTCAGTGAACCATCAAAATGCCTTTTCTGGAAGCCTGCATACTTAGACGAGCTATGTTTAGTAACACGTGCCAACAGAGCTTCCACTATAAACTTTAATCAATTTAATTGAATAAGTCCTTATTGGCTGGGCAGATTATTTGAATGTGGTAGAAGGGCAAGAAAGTGGTAGCAACTGTTTTAACCACAGACTGGGTAGAGAGACCTAAGTGATGGCTCTAGAAAGCAACCTGCTCCCCAGTCAGAATCATGCTGTGCCACCACCTACTGCTAGTACACATTTAAAATTTGGTCAGTGTGGTATAGACTGAGAGATGGATCTGTTGGGTTCAAAACTCCTCAAAAGCAAAATAGCATCGGCACCTGTTAGAAGAAGCTGACCATTTTAACAGAAAGAATGGTCTGGCAACATGCAGCTGAAAGGGAAGGATCTAGAGCAGCATTTGAAGGTAGAGGCTTTAATAAACAACACTGGTCACAGGTTTGCTTTCCAGACCTCAGGAAAAAATGAATGTCTGGGTGATACAGTCAGTTTAGTTGTATTATATTGGCAAAGGTCTGTATTTAATTTGCCAGCAATAAGTGAATAGTCCATTTCATGTGTACTGCCAGTAATCAAAAAAATCAACTGAGTAGATATTTCCTCTATTAGGTACAGTGCTGCTACTGCATTAGCTCTTAGCAATCTGTTGATCCTGTTAATAGAAGCCAGGATCATTTCATAGTAACACTGTTTTGGCTTCTCAGTAAACCTAAAAAAAA
>VYXH01006790.1:26946-52767 GCA_013397275.1 Burhinus bistriatus | reverse complement strand
AAAAAAAAAAAAAGATTTAAAAGTCTAACATCGGTCATCCAAAAAAATCACAGCTGATACCTGGCCTGAACATGATAGACTTTTTTAATTAGTGAACCAGCTTTCTGAGATCACATATTTAATTTTATACATGGTTTAGAACAAAAAAATCCTATTGAAAGTTCCACTTAGGTAACGATGGTCAAAAAGTTGAGGAAAACATTGATGACGTTTCTAGGCCAATTTCACTGGCCTTTATCAAACATAATGTTTATAAATATTTAAGTCATTTAAAACCTGAAAGTGTACTACTCCCTAGAAACTGAGTGCACTTTTTCCTGCATACCATTCCTAATCCCCCTGGCAGTGCAAAACAAGATTCTTGCATAAGAAATAATGGAAAAGCAGAAGAGGAGGAAGATGGTTCTGAATTCCTTCTTCTACTCTGTGTCCCTTTTTTGTGTTTTGGGGGATCTGGATATGCTGATCCCTCTGTGTCTATGCAGATTCTTATTGTTGTTTCCATTAATATTAAAAGCATAGTCACAATTTAGCTGATATATATTCCCAGATTCATAAACAGAACTGAGAATGTTTTGATCAAATTATTATCCTTGAAGCTTCCCCTCTAAAGGCCAGAAACTTAGTTGTCCAGATTAACAATTATCTTTTCAGTATGAAAGAGTGTCATGGCAAAATCAGTGGTATTCTTTTAAAGAAATTCAGAGAGTAGTTTATAAATTAAAATGATGCATCTATAGAGTTATTTAAATTGGATTTTTTGTTCCATAGCAAAACCGCGCTGAAGAACAAATCTCCCAAGGACCACACACTTCCCAAATTCCCAGCATCCTCCAAATCCTCCATCTGCTAAACTGAACAGACTTCTGCTTAGTTTTCATTTTAATTTCTTCACAATGCCTGTCATTCAGACACTTGAAATTACACAAAGGAGGGCCCCCGGAGCTCAGATAACTCTTCAGTAAATTCCCACTGTGATGGCATGGATTGCTCTTCCTATTAATTCTTCATATTATTTCCATTTTGTTTTTTTTTTATTACTGCTGTTCTCAATTATTTTATCAGCTTAGGAACAAAAGCCTGTGATTAGTAGGTATGAATGTCATTATTTTTTATTCTGTCTTAAGGAAAGCTTTCAGTTATTTAAGTTTGGAGCTGTTGCCCCAGTATAATATTAGGGGTTTACTTCCTTCCAAATTCCATTCTGTATCAATGGAAAGGAGTCAATTTCTTTGTTTATTATTATCAATTCAATGTCAGCTGAGATTGCACTGAGAGAAGTGAAAATAAAAGTTGGCATAAAATTTCAATACAGAGGTTCATGTAAGAATCAATCCCGACATTTTTGCTCTTACTGTATTCATAACCTGAACCAAATCAGGCCAATTCTACTCTTGTTTGTTCTCAGTGTATTCAATGGAGTGGTACATTTAGTTTTGGGGCATATCTTAGTGCAGCATTAGCTTCCAGGCAGCTTTAGCTTTATTGAAACAGAAGACTAAAAAGATATGCAAAACCTGCAGCAGTAGAGAAAGGGAACACCTACCAAAGGGGAGGTGTTCCCACCAGTATGCTGTTTTAAGTGGGTTTCTTCCGTTCTGCTTTAACGCTGCTCAAGCGACAGGAATTCCAAGTCCCCCCACAAGAAGTTGAGCAGAAATAGTTCTTAGACAAAGTGTTCCACAACTTATATTCATCCATCCCTTTTAGATAAGAATTCTCAGAGTGGCCCCCAAAAGTCTCTATGTGCTTTCTGTTTTGTTGTGGTTTAACCCCAGGCAGCAACTAAGCACCACACAGCCACTCGTTCACTCCCCCCGGGGTGGGATGTGGGAGAGAATCAGGAAAGTAAAGTGAGAAAAATTATGGGTTGATATAAAGGCAGTTTAATAGGTAAAGCAAAAGCCACACACACAAGCAAAGCAAAACAAGGAATTAATTCACTGCTTCCCATCAGCAGGCAGGTGTTCAGCCATCTCCAGGAAAGCAGGGCTCCATCACATGTAATGGTGACTTGGGAAGACAAACACCATAACTCTGAATGTGCCCCCCTTCCTTCTTCTTCCCCCGGCTTTATATGCTGAGCATGACATCATGTTATAGAATATATATAACTGTATCCCAGCCAAAACCAGCACTTTTATATCATTCACGCAGTTGTAGGCCCTGACATTCATTTCAATAACACTGTTATATATCAGCATTTATTCAATGTACACCTTCAGGTATAGTTATATTAAAATGTTATCTATCATTATTTTAATGGTTCTTAATGTAGGTCCCCCTTGATGGGCTCAGATTTCTCCTCTTCTGCAAGGAATGGGAGAAGATATCAGTTGCCTGTACTTCTGTTTCCCATAATCCTCTGTACATACAAAAAAAGCAGCCACAGACTAAAGAACTAAAGGGGAGACAGAAATTTCCTGCCCTACAAGACAGTGCGGTAAGCAAATGTCCATTTTCACCCCAGAGCCCTGGAAATAGGAGGGTCTGCTTAAGACTTGCATGCAGTTCAATGTCACAGTAGCTGTTAATCATGCCCAAATCCTCGAGAAAATGGCATGTTTATGCCTGGAGCTTGTGATTCAGTAGGTAAACTTCTGAGAAGGTCCTCACCCCAAAGTGGCCACCCAGACACCACAGCAAAGGGCTAAGTGGAGAATTTGTTTTCTGTCTCCAACTCCCTCCTAAGTGTTTAGCCAAACAAAATGAAGATTCAAGCTATAATTAAGAAGTCTCACCAGTTTTTTTAGGGATGTTCCCCTAATATAAATGCTGTTTTCATTAGCCATAGTTCCTCAGGTCTGTAGACTGCAATAGGCAGTACTGATCAAAGTTGCACCAGGAGACAGAAGATGAGGCTGTTTCAGACTGCTGGACATTTGGAACATTTCAGTGAGTTCAGCTGAGTTGCTCAGACTGTGCTGCAAATAAAATGAGGGCAAAATCTGGCCTGATACTGATGAAAGCCTCTATACACAAGGGCTTGGCTTTAAATAAGGCAATGGATATATTTAAAGTAAGTCTGAGGAGATATAAACTCTCTGCTGTAACCAGAGAGACATGTAACACAAAAAGGACCAGATAATACAAATAAAGAGCAAAAAGCATATTAAAACAGCAATTTCAACATTACTCACTTCCATTTTTACATTAAACTTACTATTCTTTTTATTTCTTATTTCTTCTCTTAATACGATAGTGATAAAAACTGAGAAGAGTTTGTGAAACCCTTATAGTGAGTTATTTTTGGCTCAGTACAAATTGAAATGGCTGTAGCACTTTATAAGACCATAAGAAAAAAATGTGGATGACTCCCCTCTGCTTTTGCTTTCATACCTCACATCCTCTCTAGATTAATGGTGATGTTTTATTTTAACACTCGGATCCAACATATCAAAAGAGAGATGTTGCTCTCCAGTGTACTGATACAGATGCTCCAATAAAAGTAACGCTGTTAGTCTAAATCTGTATCACTATAACTGGCAGAAGAACTTGGACCTAGTTTTTCCTCATTGCACATCATGTTGCATACGTTCTGAAGCAAATATGACAGAAGATTGTGTAAATCTATTAATATAGTTGTCTTAGGAATTTCCCTTTGCCTTGCCAAGGACAAGTAATATGCTCATCAGCTGTAAATGAACATTGCTTTGGTGAACTTAAAGGTCCTGGGATTGTTCACACAAACTGAGCATCCAGCAACAAGACACTAAGGACTGGATAGTGCAAGGGTCACACTCTGCTTCCTCTCTAGATATTGTGAGCAATATTAATGAGATCAGTAAAGTGAGTCAAGACAAGACCAATCCCACACTGCAGTTTGCTGGAGAGAAATCTAAGCTAGATGGCTAGTTCGTGTGATGAAACACCTGGGGCACTCAGCTTGACCAAGTCCAGGCACAGAAAACACCATCAGCAGTCTATTATTAAAGTATATCCACATGTTCATACATGTGTTTGGAAGACCCAGAC
Organism: Burhinus bistriatus; assembly: GCA_013397275.1. NCBI lineage: Eukaryota > Metazoa > Chordata > Aves > Charadriiformes > Burhinidae > Burhinus > Burhinus bistriatus. The sequence goes on along the minus strand of VYXH01006790.1, from coordinate 48,792 downwards.
TCCATCAGGTGGCTCAACTTTCGCCCAAATCTTAGCTCTAACTTTCCCATCCCCAGGTGAAAACCTTCATAAGATTTAAAAAATTACTTTGGGAAGTACTTCCATAATTGCATCACACACCAGAGCCTACTGCAGACTCTTGTACTTTGAACACCATCCCACATTTTCTAGCAGGAGTTGTGAATGTCAAGTGGTGCAGGTGGAGATAATAAAAGGTTGCAATGCTGTCAGAAGTGCCATTATTTCTTGTTGATTGGCCTGTTGTAGAGCTACTCTAATCCAGGTTTGTGAAGGGATGAAGGGAAATCAATCAGTTTCCTGCTGCTCTGGAGCCAACAGTTTTGATGCTCTGTCTTCTCTGTTTGTTAGTGTAAGATCCTCTGAGATATATACTGGCTCTGTTTTGAATCATGAATCAGTGTAGGAATGCAAAAGTTTTTGTGACCATTTATTTGTTTAAATACAATGCTGTCAAATTAAAATTTAAGCTTCAACTCAACTCATTCCCCAAAGAATTCATGTGAGACACCACAACATATCCTATGTTAGGTGTATATATTATCTGCCAGCCACAGTCTCCACCTTCACAACTCCCATTGCTGCATGCATAAATTATGCTCTCTGGAAAGTAGTCATGAAAGGGTGATAAAGGAGAAAAAATTGGCTGTCATCTCAACTCACAGTAAATTGCAAGTTTCTCTCATTTCTGGGAAAATCAATAGCATAAAAATACCTATGACATCAAAGTGACAGACCTGCGTAACTTTTGCTGAGGCAGGTGGGTCTGCCATGTAGATGTCTTCTCCCACTGTCAGAGCAGCAGAGGCCTTGACCAAGCTGTATGCACTGCTCCATTGGAGATCTCCAGGGAACAGGGGTCTATCCAAGGGTATCCCTTTACATTTTCATAATTTGCCCTGATAAACTGTAGTGACCTTTCCAATTTTTTTACTATTTACCAGACTCATGGATTTACATGCCTGGGGAATCAGAGGCTGCCAACTGAACCTATCATGTGCCAAATAAACAGAAGTTTTAAAACTATTAATTTCTTATTGTTTGCATTCCCACCTGATTAGAAAAACTCCCACCATATTACTTCAAGATTAATGCTACTACCAAATCCAAGAATAGAGCCCAGTTTAGGACCGAATTATAAGTGTCTGAAAAGTGAGTTCATTATAGAAGTGTATTGGGTTTGGCTGAGGTGAAGTTAATTCTCCCCATAGCATGCTTCACAGTGCTGTGCTTTGTATTGGTAGCTAGAAAGATGCTGATAACATACCAGTGTTCTGGCTACTGCTGAGCAGTGCTCACGCAGTGCCCAGGCTGTCTCTCCAACATGCTGCCCCTCACCAGTAGGCTGGGGGTGGCCAAGATCTTGGGAGAGGACATAGCCAGGACAGCTGACCCAAACTGAGCAAAGGGATATTCCATACCATATGATGCCTGCTCAGCAATAAAAGCTAAGAGAAAGGAGGAGGAAGGGGGGGGGCATTCATTATTTATGACGTTTGTCTTCTGGAGCAACTGCTACATGTACTGAAGCCGTGCTTCCTGGGAAGCAGCTGGACGTTGCCTACTGATGGGAAGAAGAGTATAAAACTTTTGTTTTCCTTTGCTTCCATGCACGGCTTTTGCTTTTATTAAACTGCCTTTATCTCGACCCACAAGGGTTTTTTTCCCATCTTATTTTCTCCCTCACCCTTGTCCTGCTGAGGAGGGGAGTGATACAGAGGTTGGTGGGCACCTGGCGTCAGCCAGGGTCAACCCATGACAAGAAGTGTACCACAATGTGAAAGGTTTCGTCACTCCTGTTTGCATCGCAGCAAACAGCCAAAATACCTGTTCTGCAGCAAACAGCTGAAGATACCAGCTATTCGGTCTGTTTCCCACAGGTTCAAGCTGCCCTTCTTAACCTACCCTGGAAGGCAGCAGAAAACCCTAGTCATTAACTGAGCAGTTATTTTTTAAAGTGTTATCAGTTTCGGTGCCTAAATGTTCAACATAACCAGCTGATATTTTTTGAATTTATCACTAAAAATAAGAACCCTCGCTTACCTGGTCTTAGGCACTATTTTGGCTTTCATTAACAGCACAGTGTTCTCATTCCTGTAATATCTTGTTCAAAATAAAACCTGTTTTCCCTAGGAGATCATAGACAATAACTAAATCAGAATCAACACTTCAGATGAATCATCATCTGTCAGATCTTAGCAAAAAAAAAAAAAAAAAAAAAAAAAAAAGAGGGACCAGGGAAAGGCTAAATATAGCAGTAAACCAGGCAATAAAGTTCTGAGGGGATGCCATCTCGAATATCAGCTCTTATCTTTGTATCCAAGTGCCCAACGCTCAAGTAATTTCATGAATGATTACAAACAAAACCTAACAAACTACTAACACTCAAAACAATAGTACTGGACCACTGCTTCCAGTGACTTTGAGCAAAACTGACAATGGACAAGCAATTAAAAAAACAAAAGTCATCTGTGCTTTTAGGTGATACAACTGTGAAAGTGATAGGCATAGGAATATTTTCTCTCATACTATGAAATTCCATCAGCAGTCATTTATTTCTATTCCAAATGCCTGAACATTGGTACATGTTTGAACACATATATCATCTAAGCAGTGAAAATATAATCCAGGCTGCCTGGACAAATCACTTGTTTTAATACAACATCAATTATGTTTTCCTATCTGGTATGAAGGTTTCTTGGTACTGCCAGCTATTTACCCATATAAAATTTTGGAAAGTGGCTTGGTAACTATAAAAACACTTATGCTGAAGAGCTACTCACTGTGATGTTTTAGAAACAGATTTTTTTTTTTTTAATGTAGGTTTTAACTGCACAATAAAAGCCTTCAAACTATTCATCATATTTTGCTGTTGTTGTGCTCACTTACTGTAAAAACAGAATATTAAACTCAAGATATAGTCTAAGACCCTTACTTATTCATAAAATTTCATAAGCAATATGAAAAAGGCATTACGTCTAAGAGTGCAAATTGTACAACTGTGCAAGGTAGTTCCCAACACAGCTTAACAGTTGTGCCAGAAGTTTCATATCCATGGTGCAGCTTTGCCTGATGGAGACAATTTTTGCACTGAGGCAATCACACCTTCAACAGAGCAGGCGTTTCCCAGAGCCAGAGCAGAGGTGGGGGGCCCAGCACCCAGCATTCACCCAAACAGCTGTGTCCTCTAAGCATTTCACTCCTTCCCACGGCATCCACAGGGGAGCAAACATGTAATCCTTTCAAGCCAGAATTAAAAAATGCATGTGAGGCTCCACATAATGACATGAGCGCTATTAATTTTCCTTTCCAAAGGCATTGATGAATAAAATTTCAGAATACAATTTAGGGCTAAAAAGAACACGATGTCAATGACAGCATTATATACAATTAATGGCATCACTGCCCATTTCAGTCTTAATCATGATGTTTTATTCACATGCATATCGTATGCTGGCAGCTTCAAAAAAGGATACTTCAGGGATAGGCAAGGTACTTTCCATAGGGAAATTGCTCCTTCTTTTAAGTCTCAACTTCACTTTCTGCAAAATGGGGGAGATAACATTTATCTGTTTTTTCTCCCTGGATGGTTTGTGAGAATTTTATCAACGTTTGTACTTTTGAACTCATCAGTAGCCTTTAAATAAAAGTAACTTGAATCTAGCATGATGAGTGGTTTATACATGTAATGCACTAGATATGTTGGCATCGTAATAGCCATGACTGCCGTTGGGGCACCCCATGAAGTAGTCATGGGCCTCTCTGCACTGGCGCTATACAGAGTGTCCCAGTCTGGGCGTATCATGTCTTTAGCTAATGTAAGCAGTCAAAGCAGTAGCCCTAGAGACTGTTCTGTCTTCTCCTCAAAGGGGATTGCCATCCCACACATATCTCGCAGGGGCCCCAAGAGGGCCCCTTGATCCCAGTGATTTGTCACCTTTACTGGTTTGGAGCGAATGCTAGACAACAGGCTGGAGATTACAGCCCCATCACCCCAACAGTCAGCTCTGAAGCTGCAAAGTCCTTAACTTAGTCTTCAAGAGGATCACCCAAGGTCTTTTTCATCCTACTGATTTCTTTTAGTGCTCTTCTTGAAGACCTCACACTACTGGCCAATAGACTACAGCTACGTATTTTTGTCTTTAGCATTATAACTAACAGAAGTATTTTGTCTTTTAGACCTGAAGTATCTCTAAATCTTGAGAGAAATGATTTAGAGCCATCTATGTAGGGACAGAACTAATGATAAAAATCACCTGAATAGAAACAGAAATGAATTGCTGTAATAATAGGTGATCTATAACAGCAATGCATCAATAAGATTAGATAAACAGACTATTATCTTAATGAATTTGTCTATATCAGCAATTCCAGAGTCTTCCTCTGTCATATCTCTCTTGTAAGTCATACACATCAGTTTACACACCTGAAGCAGCTATTGATCTCTCTGGGAAAACATGCTTAGATAGCACTTTTAGGGGAAAAAAAAAAAAAAAAGAGGAATATAGCACAGCTGCCAAAATAAATAAACTACTGCATTGCATTCTCTGCACATGCACGCTTGGTGTGTTTCAGTATTGGTTGTTGATATCTGAAGTGTAAACACTGTTATCAGAGTGAAGAAGCAAGCTGGAATGGCTTTGAGGCACAGAAAGAAAAATATTTCTCCTAAAATTTGCATCATGTTTTTCCACATTAATTTGGGATGCAGCAGTTATTAATGCACAAGGAGGGTAATGTTTAATTCTGTTACAGCCCTGGGAAACACAGACAGATTATCTCAAAAAGGATCTTAGAAGATTTTTTTTGTAAGAGTTAAAAAATCCTAAATAATTTCCTGAAAAAAATAGAGTTGTTACAGTTGAAAACCAGTGTTTGAGCAAACTGGAATCTAGAAGTCTCATAAGAATTTCAGTGGCTTTCTTCTTCTGCAAACCTTGGTGTGGTCTACAAATACTAAGCAGTTTATAAACAAATTTTCTGTGTTACTCTAATGGTCTAGATATTTTTTTCCAGTTGTCATGGTTTAACCCCAACCAGCAGCTAGGACCACGCAGCCTCTCACCCCACAGAACAATAACAGAAAAGGAAAATAACAATAATAATAATAATAATGGTAAAAAAATGTACAAGACACAAGTCACTCTCACTGCCTGGTGAACTGGTTGACCAGCCTGACCCAAGCAGAGATTGCGGATTCCGCACCCCTGGCCAACCCCCATTTATATACCAAGCATGACATCCATGGTACCGAATATTCCATTGTTCGGTCTATGCTCCTTCTCAGCTTCCACGGGAAGCTGAAAAAAGTCCTTGACTAGTATAAACATCACTTAGCAACAACTAAAATTATGCATTATTGACATTCCTTTCATACCAAATCTGAAAATACAGCAACCACTAGAAAGAAAATGAACTCTATTCTCAGCTGAAACCAGGACAACAGTTTAATTTGCGGTGAAGCCCAAAACCCCCTAGGTACTGAATAAATAGGTAGGAAATGTGAGCTAAACCCTAAATCAAAAAGCATACACTAAAGCATACAGACAGCTGAGTAAAATCAACCCTCAGTCATGACTCCTTAATTCAGAATTACACAGAAATCAGCTAAACACTTGACTATTTAACTGTTAATAATTCCATCAAAATTCTTGTCCTCTGGAGCCACAATTCAGTTCAATTTGCCCACCTTTTAACAGAAAAAAAAGACCACACACACGTAAAAGAAGCTTCATTCTCTTTGATTCTCACTCTACGCAGGACCAAGAGAGAAGCTAGATAAGCAGACATCTTTATATTTTATTGTAAAAAGAATACTAATAAATATCAAGACCCAGAAAGCAGAAAGTCCTTGGTGCGATTATGCAGCACCCAACATGGTATTCAGAGGCATGAGCTCTCGATGCAAGGCAGGATTTTGTTCAAACAGGACTAAGCACCTGGCCAATTTAGGAGCAAATCTCAAGAACTTGCTTCATTCCTCTGGACACTGTGATTTGCTTAAGGAAGTAGAGACTGTATCTACTGATCAGGTATGACGATCCACCAGAGAACATGGGAAATAGTGGGGGTGTTTTATAGAGATGGTTGTAAACTGAAGCAGGGTTCAATAGCTTGCAAAACATCAGTGTCATCCTTATTTTTAATGCACCAAATGTTAACATAAGAGCATCTCATTTTTCTAAAATTAAACTAACTCATTATTTGAAAAAAAAACAATGAACAATCAACTATTGAGAAAGGTACTGACTAGCCGTGTCAACACCCTTTTTCCCTTCCAAGGTTAATGGAGTTAGCTGTACTATGTTCTGGGATATCATCACTGACTTTGGATTAGGAGGGATTAATTCATAAATTGTGAAGGTGTGAACACAGGCTTCATCTTTACAGGTCCACGTGCGGATGTGGTGGGGCACACCCATGAGCACTGAGGGAGCTGGCAGAAGTCATTGCTGGGCCACTCTCCATCATCTTTGAAAGGCCCTGGAGAACAGGCAAGGTGCCTGAAGACTGGAGGAAAGCCAGTGTCACTCCAGTCTTCACAAAGGGCAAGAAGGAAGACCTGGGAAAATACAGGCCAGTCAGCCTCACCTCCATCCCTGGAAAGGTTATGGAACAGCTCGTTCTGGTTGTCATCTCAAAGCATCTGGAGGAAAAGAAGGTTATCAAAAGTAGCCAACATGGATTCACCAAGCGGAAGTCATGTCTGACTAATCTGATAGCCTTCTACGATGGTGTGACTGGACGAATAGATGAAGGGAGGGCAGTGGATGTTGTCTACCTTGACTTCAGCAAGGCTTTTGACGCTGTGTCCCGCAGCATCCTCATAGGCAAGCTTAGGAAGTGTGGGTTGGATGAATGGACAGTGGGGTGGATTGAAAACTGGCTGGCAGATAGAGCTCAGAGGCTTGTGGTTAGTGTTAGTTGGAGGTCTGTGACAAGCGGTGTTCCCCAGGGGTCAGTACTGGGTCCAGTCCTGTTCAACATATTCATCAATGACCCGGNGGACAGCGAACTGCTGGAGAGGGTACAGCAAGGGGCTACAAAGATGATTAGGGGACTGGAACATCTTTCTTATGAGGAAAGGCTGAGGGACTTAGGTCTTTTTAGTCTAGAGAAGAGAAGGCTCAGAGGAGATCTCATCAATACTTACAAATACTTAAAGGGAGGGTGCCGGGAGGATGGGACCAGTCTTTTTGCAGTGGTGTCCAGTGATAGGACAAGAGGTAATGGGCACAAACTTGACCATAGGAAGTTCCATCTAAACATGAGGAGGAACTTCTTTCCTTTGAGGGTGGCAGAGCACTGGAACAGGCTACCCAGAGAAGTGGTGGAGTCTCCGATTCTGGAGACGTTCAAAACCCGCCTGAACACCGTCCTGTGCAACCTGCTCTACGTGACCCTGCTCTGGCAGGGGGCTTGGACTAGATGATCTCCGGAGGTCCCTTCCAACCCCTGTGATTCTGTGCTCTACTCCAAGTCTTAATTGCTAGTGAGAAGAGACGGAGGAAAAACATGTAGCTGAAATTTTTGCCGTACACCTTTTTGTTCTCTTTATGATAAAGGAATAACAAGGATGATTTAACTCACTACTGAGCTTCCAGATCTTCTGGAGCATGCTGGTGTCTTGAAACCCTTAGCTGCGACCACATCATTACCTTTGTTAACATTTATTTAAATGATTATGTTTCGCACTGCAGACATTAAGCCCGAAACTACATTAGGCTAAACCAAAGAGCAAAACGTACTCTGTCCAGCACCAGCAACAAGTGTGAGGTCTACACCTCAGATATCCACACCTGCAGAAAGCTACATACACCCTTCCAACAGCTGAGCCTCTAATCCTGATGGGAAATTTGATCTCACCATTATGACATTGTTATGCATGAAAAAGCTACGCTATGCAATTTTCAGGGTTTGAAACACTGTGTAGCTCCTGAAACTATGAGTCAATGAATGCAAGTGTAATACCTACCTTTTCAGGCAGCAGAACATAAGCGCATAGATATATTTGTATTTGTATAAAATGTATAAAAATTTTCAAATATTCACTTGTACTGAACTCCTTTGGTGTTTTCTACACTTTTAAAATCAAAATGAAGAAAAAGAAATAATCAAAAGGTAGCTTTTCCTCTAAAACACTGCACAAAATGCAGGTTCTGCAAATCTTACTGCTGGGAGAACAGAATATTAGCAAAATTCAAAAACAGCTCTCTGTTTAGCTCTATCCATGAGAGTTTGGGGAAAGGGCTGTATGCATGCATGTATTTGATCACATATTTATATCCATAAACCTGTATATAATTGTTTTATTAATTATTCTTTGCCATTAAGAGAAAGGATCCTTAAATTGAATTTCTCTCTAAAATAATTATTCCTTATTAATGTATAATTACCTTATCATTGCCCATTGTTTTCTCAAGTCAAATTTTCATTAGAACAAAAATGCATGTGTGAAAAAGTTCTTGAAGCGCTGTCAGGCCTCTTGCATGGTTTTGTGCTAATTACCAGAGCTTCTTTTGTTATCAGCCTGGACTTTAATGACAAAAGAAGACAAGTGTAGAGTCTATTTGGCTTGAGCTAATTACTAACCATTCCCCATTCAATTTATGCTCGGAGGAGTACAATAATCATGACACAGTGCATTAGCTCTGTCCCTGGCAGTATCTGCCATGCTGAGTGTTAATTGACGGGGCAGATTCTGGTCAGGAATAACAGTGTCTTAGGCATGTCTGTTCACGAGCAAGCCTCCGCAGCAATTTCTTCTGTGCAGTAACAGAAAGATAACCCCTTTTAATTTTTATGTAGGGGAATACTGGAAATTTTCCTTTGTTGCAGATCAAATAACATTGCTCTCAACGACTTACTGTTTTTATGATTAACACTTCATCTGTATCTAGCCAGAAAAAAATTAATGAACCAGAACTAAGAACCAATGAACACGACACAAACAGAACAACTCACCTGGATGTTTTTTAAAAGTATATATTTTGTGGAAGTATAACAATACATCTAACTGAGCTGTCTATCTTGCATCAAAAGCAGAGATCTTGGAGCGCTAGTCATAGGTAGCAAGTCACTTAGTATTATCCAGAACCCACTGAATTTGAAAAGTTTTTAGTGGACTTAGCATTGCTTCAGGGTCTTTGTCGTCTTGAAAATTAAGGGCTTTATAGTAAATCCTCCAAAAATCATTTCACAGGGTGTAATGAATACAGATAGATATTTCAGAGCCACTAGTCTACCTCTAACCTGCACTTCAGTGAGATCATGCTCCAAACTAAAAGCACCTGTACTGTAATGATCCAATGTATCAACAAGTCTTGAGGCGTAAAAAGGAAAAGACAGTTCATTCTCCTCTGTGTTCGTGCATCTTTAAAAAATGATCTTCAAAAACCAAACTGCAGCCACCCAAAGTCAGCTCATAAAGTTTTTCAGACTGTTTGTGTCGCATGGCAAACAACCTATGATGAAATAACCAGGACATCATGCCATCCTAAGAAATTTCAGTCATACATGATCTTCCTGGCTTTCATTGTCTCTCTTTTTGATAATTCAGCCATTATAAAGAATCTGCCAATACAGAAGAATTTGCAGTTCTGAAGGACAGAATCCAGGACCTGTAGAAGTAAAAAACTGGGGGGGGATCCGACAGTGGTGGAGAATTGGGTACAAACAAGGTAAAGTCATATATACGAAAGGATATAACTTTAGAGTCATAACGTTAACAATAAAATTCTAGGTTTTAAGCTTGTCTTTTACTTGTAGAAGTACTTTCTGTAGTTGCAAAGAGAAAAGGAGGTTAAACTAGTGCTGGGAGGATCAATAGTCCATGTGAGATTTGAATCAGTTCACACCAAGGAGGAAGGAGACCGAGAAATGGTTGTTTTAACTAAGTGCTAGAAGGAAGAGTAAGTGTTCATCAACACCACCAAAGCACCTGGAGATGTATTACACTAAAGCACCAAGCTTGCCATTTCTTTGCAAAGTTCACCTCCAAACTTGCTTTATTTTATAACATTTCATTTCTTAGAGGCAGAAGTATATTAGCCACTCCCATGCCATTTCAAAATTAATTATCTACTGCTAGTTCAGGGCCCCTTCACCCAACCAAAGTAATTAGTTAATTCACTTGATGTAATGTCCTGTTCTTATCACATGACAATACTTTGCCACTTCAGGATCATTTCCTGCACATCAGACATGGTGCCAGTGGCAAGCTTCCCATTTGTCTGCGTAACTGCTAAAAGTGCCTGAGGTCCTCACTGAAAACACTTAAATATCATTCCCTCCATGAAGAGAAAGATTCCCTCTTCTCAAACACATGCACAAGAACAGCTTCATAATGATAACATTGCTAATTACTTTCTAAATATATTGTGTTTGCATCAAGGTTTGACCGTTTCCAAATTTCAAAAAAAGCCTGTAGGCATGGATGAACCCAAAGAAGGCCAAAAGTGAAACAAGAGTTTTAGCAATCCTCAGTATAGTCGTTACTTCTAGCCTTATCGTCTATGAGGTATCAGCAATGCAGGCAGGAATAGGAAAATTTGTGCAGAATAATCCACACTTGCTCTCACAGTTCTATCCAATAAGTTTCATGATACATTCTGCAAGATTATTTAATGCACTGATCAATCTAGAATAACACTGGTTTGAGGTGAGTGATGGAAAAATACCTTGATAAAAGCGTGAGCGTTGTTATTAAGCTATTAGATTCTAAAAAAGGTACCAAAGCCTAACTAAACACTAAAACCAAAAGTGCCTCTTCTACCCGCTGTTAGCAAGGAAATCTCCTCCTCCTGAGGCAAAATGTTTGAAGTCAGTATTCTGCCACATGCTCGTATCACAAAGCCATGTCATGCAAGATGAGACAGATTTCCACAAATCAGCACAAACTTTCCCGAAGCAGCAGGTAGAACAGCAAGAGCACAAACTTCTGTATTGTGATCCACAGCGAGGTGCCTGATGGACTGAAGATTTATCCTGCCTGAATGCTGCTTTCTACATCCCGCTGTGCATTGCAATAGTACGGTTCAAAAATGCAGAGAGATGCATTTAAATATGTATCTCTGCAGAAGAGCGTCTGCTGCCATTTTCAAGCCCCAGGACAACCTTCACAGATTGACATTTCACTTCCCAGTGTCATTTTCCAGTTTAGTGCAGAAACTTTCTTCAATTTAGGAATAATATATTCAGTCCTGCTGTACTAAAAGGAATGACTATCACAAATTTGTTTCATAAACTTAGTAGCTTATTTGCACCTATGAAAGTGAAGTTAAAAGGACCACACTTTCCTAAGAAAACAATAATTTTCAGGACTTCCTGACAGTTTAGAAACAAAGAATTTATGTTTTAAAAAGTATCACCAGCTCACTGATGATGGTGGTCGCCCGTCATACAACATGACCACACATTTGGAGTTACGTTAGAAATGGCGGTGTCAGGGTAGCAGTCTCATATCCTTCACAAGCATTATCTTTTATCTCTCTTCTCTCATATATGATAGACCACTGCGACATTTTTCTGTACATTTATTTCTGCATTTACATTCATCAAAACCTGGACTTCTTTTGGTTCTTTTGCTGTAACAGGTGGGTTCATTGGCATACTCATTAATTTGTAACTTAAAAGCAGAGACAAGAGAAACAGCTAATTGCTGTAGCTGATAGAGCTGGCATTTCCATAAACTGCAGCAGCACACATCCCTCCAGCTTAATCTTTTAAATGTGGTACCTCCTTGTTTGATGCAGCTGAACTATGCAAGGCAGCCCCATTGTATGACTTTAGGTAGAGCACAGTGGGGAGGAACATCGTAACAAATGAATCTTCAGAGCTCTTCCGAGCGCCGAGACCTCCATTTTCCTAATTTACATTTCAAAAGGGTCCACAGTTTGAAGCAGTAAAGAAATCATTTGCTTTTGCTAGATAAGTGCTTTTCCAAGTAGGAAACTCAATGCCGATTCTGAAGTGTTCTGATTATAATTTCTTTCTGTATTAGAACAGGCACAAAGACTTTCAGCGCCTCTCCATTAAAAGCTGCCCAGTATTTCTGCAATCTTTGACCATTTAATTCTCCCATGGAACAGCAGGTCGACATGCTCAGCTGCCTTGAATCCTTGGCAGAAACAAGGTGTTCTTTAAATATATGCTTGTAGGTTACAACACAATTAACAGGTTGGAATAAAAACACCTCCAAGAGGCATTGTCAGAAGCAGCACAGAATGAGAGGATTACATAAATCTTGTCTCTTGAGATTCCTCACAGAAAGTTTTTGGGGAGCAATGCTTAGTGCAATCTGCAGCATAGTCTATCAGCGGGCTTCTGGGCAAGAGGAGGTGTCCATTGCTCCAGCCTACCACTATCTATTTGTATGATAAGTTTCTTAACTCTCACCATATTTCTGCAAGACGTGATGCTCTAAAATTTGTCAGTGGTCCTAAAGGGAGGTGAGGAAAGAAGTAGAGCATGTTCTCACGCTCTCTGTCACACACACAGTCTCACTACCTCTCTCTGTCTGCCTTGGACATTGTATTCCCATACAGGGAATGACAGTGAAGTGATAGTCACTACTACAATCTTCCTCAAAATTCCCAGGAAGGTGCTCTGTATTTGGGCAGAATTACATGGAGCTCATTACAGGTCCCAACATGATTTACAGTATTTGTTTCATGTTCATCTGGATAACAAAAATTTTTAAGCCTCCTAAAACTAAATTTCAACCATTCCCTCTTTAGTATGATCACTACTTCATCACAGCATACCAGGTTATTATTACATATTTTTCCTATAATTGAAACTCCAGCTAGAGGAAATAAAGATGTCAAGGATTCCCACTACAGAGCACACAGTAACGCTTCCTAGCAAGTATCTGGCTTTCATCCTGCTCCCTTGCTCTTATGACAAAACGTGTCACGAGAATAAGTAATTGCAAAACAAATTCATTTACGTAATGCCAAAAGGGATAAAAATGAGGCAGGAAACTTCAAATTGTTGCTACTAATTGCTAAAGCTCCTTTTCTTCAAACATTGTAACTGCCAAAAGTCTAGTTTCTCATTAACTGTATCCAGGTAATTACAGAACTTTTTGGAGGGGAAAGACATGAGAACAATTCTTTTAGAAAGCAAAGAAGCAGAAAACCTGAGTGGCTCAGTGATCTCCCTGTAGTTATCTTGTGGACTAATTTTGGAAAAAGGAAAATTCACAATATGAACTGAAGTTCCGACCCTCACATGTAATGAAAAGCAATTCAATGTTGGCTCTCTCTATCTGGGAGATTACTTTATGTCTTTGGTTAAATTCATGCATGCAGATTCTTCCTCTCTTCACTATTTACCTGGCACATGTAATACTCTGTAATTACTTCACAAATACGTATTTGCATATAATTAAGCAATTATGTACATCATTTAGTCACTCTAATTGAAGTTACCAAATATTTCAAAAATTAATTGCCATGTAATTTGCAGGGTTTAGATCCTCAGTGCCCTGAACGCCCTAGATACTCTGTGACAATACATTATTTGAGTGGAAGGCAATATTAAAATTAAAAATATTGAAAAAATCTAGCTCTCAAAGTAAATCTCTTATGAAAGCAAGTCCATCTGGCTAGTAAATTTTACATGACATTCCAATATAAAATGATTAACGCACCTAATGAAATCTATCAAGAAAGCTTATTTCAACAGATAACAATTCCTTTAAGGCATGTACAAAGAACTTCACTGAGAGAAGAGACGTGTTCTTTTTAACACCATTATCTCACTTGCTTGGCAAATGCAGTACTGAATCCCTCTACAGAGCAGCCTGAGTTCAGCACGCGAACACCAATTTGGAGGTTAGGAAAACCCCTCCATACAAAGCATCCTCTTGGGTGGCCTGACATGAAAGCCTGAGACAGACCGCAAGAAGAAACTCAAACATTTGCTCATATTTAATTTGGAATTGGCATCAGATACAAGGCAAAGTCTTGAGAAATAGGGTTTATAAACACTTCTTTAGGAACTACGGAATCATCTATGTCCCATTGTCATCTTTTCTACCTCAAGAGAGAGTGTCTGTCTAAAGCAATGAGCTTTAATACAATTAGGTGATGACTTGATGCATCTGAAAGTTTCTGGCTGTCATTGTTTCCTCGGGAACAATCGTAACTCCCCTCAGCATTCAGCAACATGCGTTATAACAAGCCATGTTGCACCCATGCTTAATTTCGTGTATATGACCAAGTGTTGAATTTGCCCTTAGTAATTAACTTATCCACTTCAGCCTTTCATTTTCACTTCCAAATACATTTAAAGGTTTATTGACTGTTTCCTTTCTGTGCATTGCATATGGTAAAATTAATCTGTACATTTTCACAGCTGTATTCCCGCTAATCATTATTGTATTATCCTGTCATTTTTGCAATTGATTGTGATGGCACCCAGGTGGAAAAATAGCAGTACAAGTCAATCAGGAGACAGTCTTTTTTACAAACACTGCTTTGTTTCTTCACAGGAAAACCAAACAAGTATTCTTGGAAAACCTTGACGTATATTTTAAAAAATATTGTTTGGTTTTGAGAACCAGAGATTGGCTATTCTCAATGTCAGTTAATTGCACCTATGAAAGAGACTTAATAATATTTCCACCTCAAAGCTTCTCACAGGCAGGAAAACATAATCAGCAAACCTGTATTTAGTTCTGAAGACGAAGAACTAAGACCATGGCAAAGCACTGACGTGGAAATTTTAAGTGTTTGGTGACTTGCTATGTCTAGAGAGACTCTAGTGCTGTTTATATACCGCCAACAGGAAAAGTACTATGCAGATCTCTTTGTACAATGACTTCTGCACTTGAAAGTGCACGGTACCTATGTTGAAATCTTACCACTTAATGGGAATTAACAGGACACCACAAGGACTAGACACCTTAATGATCACAAATAAATTTTGTTGTGTAAGTAAACAGGAAAATACATTGCATGCTACTGCAGACCTGAAGCCTAGCTTTTGTTTTTATTCTCACTAACAGTAAAACATGGAATTTGATGGGGGTGGTGGTATTATCTTGACCTGGAATAAGATGATGTTGGCCCATCCTGGAGATAGGGTCCTATGTTTAACAAAGCTGGAAGCTCATACATAATGGCAAATCCAGCCTTTGCTCTTTTGTTCTGCCTCAGTCAGTGGAAAACATTGCAGAACTGGTTTATGTATCCACGATATTCTTAAATCACATCCCACAGCAGATTTGGACTTGAAATGATTGTATAATTTGCTTTGAATCTACAAATTTGGAAGCTTTAAATAAGTCTTGGCAATTAACAATTCAGTGTGTTCCAAGGTTACAGCTGGTAGAACCACTTTTAAGTGATTTATCAACCTTTTAGTGATACACCCACAGTTTTATGAGTATGAACCCTCACTGCATTCACACACTACCTGGTGATCCTTTCTCCTTATCATGGCAACATTGTCTAGAGACTCAAGTGAAAAAAATGGACTTGGAATGATGTGCACATCAGAAACAGCAAAACGTTTTTTAACTCAGTAAAACACAAGCCACATTTATCTTGCTCCAGTATTTCTTTAGGTCTCTGAATCCCCCTTCTCTTAAAAAAAAAAAGCAGTTTACTAATTTGAAGTTGGTTTCTGTTTTCCATCAAGTAGTTCACAAATACTGTATCAATTTCATTGATGTGACACTAAGCTCAAGGCAATTAGAGCTGACTTGGTTTAAATTCTAAGTACAAAACCAAATGCACTGACTTCTTTGTGTTTAGCAAAGACAAGATTTTCTTTGGAAACACAGTGAGGAAATTAAAACTTCTTGGATGTCTCTATTGCAGTATTGCCAGAGCAGAATTACAACTACCAAATATATTCTGTAGAAAAGCTCTGCAGAAAACAGTAGTAGAGTATGTTCAAGTAACTTAAACTGAAAAATCTCTTTAGTGATGAACTTTTGACAACTACCTAGTTCCTCACAGGGAAACACATGGATTTATGGAGAATGCCTCACAACTTCAAGGCAAATCTGCCAGGTTGAGTTACCTGCAGGAAAGGAGATGAGATTCTTGGGGCAGTGCACACCACGTGAGCTCCTGCCTTCCGCAGCAGTGGCCTGGTGCCAGGAGCTGCATCTCCCCCATCCCTCTTGAGCTTCATGAAGTCAGCAAGATCACAACAGCTGGAGACAGAGCATTTTGGCACCATCAAAGCAATCCAAATTGGAACAAAATTAAATAATAAAAAAAAATCTTCATATTTGCAGAAATCCCAGAGCTAAGAAAAGCTGAAACAAATCTTCAGTTTGCGAATCTGGGAATACTGAGGGGAAGTGACCAAGCAGCAGTCAGGCCATGCACAGATCAGCGTGACACCTTTCCTCCCCAGAGAGCAATAGGGCAACTGGCAAGTCATTTCAGCAACTACTCATGGAAAAACAGACATGAGACTCTTTCACCCATCCTACACTACACGTCAGCTAGTTTACCTGCCTTACCTACACACATCATTCTAATGTGCTTCTGTAAAAGTAAATGAGAACAACATCCTCCTGCCTCACCTTTTCCAAATTAAATCCAAGGTGAGAGAGAAAAAGAAACCCATTTTACTTCTAGTTCAGCACTGCCTGACTCTTCTTACCACAGGATAGTAGAATAAATTCATCCACAAAAAAGGCATACAGATCACAGCATGGTCCCTGGTCTAAGCCTACGTTACTGTCTAAGGGAAGTGATAGCTCTAATGAATAATGTCAATTCAGTCAGAAGCTGCAGTGAAATACATGGATTGTTAACAAATGCTATTATTGCTCTTTGTTTCACATTGTTTATGTCAACAAAGATTAGTATTTTAGACTCTGAGGAAGGGAATTTGGACTGTTTGGTTGGAAATCTAGTTAAAAGCTTTTCCTCACCTTAGATCATGTTGGAACTATAAGCCTAAGCTTGCTGCAATTAGTTAGGACAACTATAATTCAAAGGATCCTGGGAGGAGGGGGGTGGGGGAAGAGGATGTTTAATTGTTCCTTAATAAACTGTTCCGTAGTGTTACTGTAACAAATCAAAACTGTTCTCACAGAAGGAGGAATCTTTTAGTTTAAATAATAACAATTTGAGCTTCAAGACCCAAGGTCCTAGGAAAACACAGTCTCAAATCTCAGTCACAGTACCTCTGATCTTTTCAAAGGCCTTAAGGATACTCTATTTATTCTGTGATGCTCAAGGATTCCTCAGTTTGGCAGAGACAAGCAAAGAAACCTGGTTTTGCTCTCCAAAGCCCTATAATAAAGTGCTAATAAGAATTCCCCAAGTGTGATATCAAGATGCCAGTGTTTCTCTGAGAAAGCTTTTATCTTTGTAGGCCACAATGTTTTCTCCTGTGGAGACAAGCAGAGTGGGATTTTCAAAAGAATTCACTTTAGCCTGACTCAGATAGGAAAGTAAAATTTCTAGCTATTTCAGAAGGAAGAGGCCAACACCTACTTCTGAAAATGCTTCCTGTAGCCTGTACATTGTATGAAAACATCAGGGATGGAGGAATTCATTAAATATAGCAAAATCTTCTCAGGAAGGAGACTTCTTGAGCTACCAAGCATGATAGTCTGCACAGGGGCAAGAACTTGTGGGCAAAGTGAAAAGCTATCAGGTGTCAAAATTATACTTAATATCACTGTTAAGGTGACATCTTAACAGATAACTTACAGAGTTATAAGAAAATAGGACTTTGTTTTATGTTTCAGACATATTTCACATGCAAAAAACCAAGATCACAATGAAAGTACCTTCGTATTCAGAACAGAGCATATCTGGGAGGCACATGGCATTCACTTTCAATCTAATCAAGTCAGAATGCATTGCAGTTTTGATGAATTTATTAAGTCTAAATAAAAGTCTTCATTAATAAAGACTGAACAATTGTTTTCTGAGGGAAAGCCACAACGCATTACATTGTGGAAATGGAAAATTTATGCTAAGCACTAAAGACAGAGTGAAAAAGATGGAGACACTTTCATTTCTCTTTTCTAAAATATTAGTCAGCCGTTAATATTAATGATCTTTCAGAGGCAGAATTACTTCAGATGTCAGGGGAAAATCTGCATTAGATTACTGCTTCAAAATTTTGCTTATAGATAAAATTTTACCTCCTAGCATTATATGGTAGACTGGTGTAAATGTGGTACAGCGGGGAAACTGAGTGAAAAATAATAAAATGGACAATTTCTATTTCTAATTACATAATAATCATTAAAGAAACTCCTAATGTGTTTCAGCTATAGGTTGCTTCATGAGTACACCTAAAGATGTCAGTGACCCTTGCAACATGGCAAGGTGCTAAAGAAGATGAAAAGAACAGCCAAGTCTGGACTATGTTTCTAAGGCAGGATATATAGGTGAACATTTCAAACTTTCTTTAGTGAAATCAGAAAAAGAAAAAACAGAACCTTCCTACTTCTAAATTATTGCTGGAAGAATAGTTCATAACAAATCATTCATTCAATTAATTTCACTTTTACCTGTTCACAAATTGCCTGCAAAACACTTAGAATTTTCTCAAAGGTACTACTTCAATTAATTCACTGTATAATTTCATTGAATAACTTTTCAGCTGCAGATTGTGACAAGTGTTCAGTATTCATAACTTGAAAAGTGTTGATTAGCTCTGACTGATCCGGGGATGATTGATCCTTTGCCAGTGATGTCTGAACAGGAGTCAGTCTCGCCCGTAGCCCACTACACCTATTCCTGCTGTGCTAACCTGGCACTTGCAAATTACCCAAAGGCTGAGCTATGTCTGCTCTTTATGTGCCAGTAGTTCAAATCCAGCTTTACAATGAGCACAAAACCTCTTCTATTTAAACTAGACTACAGGAACCCAACTTTGCTTTGATGTTGCAGGTAGATAAGTATATGTCTGACTTCCACCTAAATGCCCATTTTTTCTGGATGGAGGTGAGTTTGAAAGAGTAAAAGCTAAATCTAGCAAGGTGTGTTGAAAACAGAGTAGCTGATTGCAGTATCTAACATCTCTGACTGGGAATAGCCAAGAGCCCAGGCAGATTCTGGAACTGAACTAGGTTTCTGTTTTGCTTCTACTGACAGCTACCAGAAACAAGACCATTAAAAACAATAAAGCCAATCAGGAGTTTGTGTAGAAACCTCATGACCATGCCTCACCAGAAAAAATAAACATAAAGCAAAAGCCTACAGCTATTTAGTAGTAAGGGCTGAATTACACAGCTGCTGTTTAACTGCTTGCACATACAGATAGAGGTAACTAATACCAGATATAAGTTTAAGAAATGAAGCATTTGTTACACAGTACCATTAGATGATGTGTTTTCTCATTTTCTAAGCAGCAATCTCATCTTGGGTTATCTTTGTGAGTTGAAAAGTCAAGGATTCCAAAAAATGGGCTTCAGGGAGAAAAGCAAATCCAGGCAACCTCTTGCCTGACGAGCCACAGCACTGCCTGCTCCACCGATCCAATCGCACCCAGCTGTGCTGTCACTGAGCTCCTCAGCCACCTACGCTGCTGAGTTACCTGCTCTGAGAGTTTGTGTTAATGATCTGTCAGGCGTCTTTTCTTTGTCACACACCAACTACAGCTTTTAACAGGTGACTTTTTGTTTCTCAGTCATCTTTGTTCTTTCAAGATTAATTTTTAGTATCACTATCCTCACTTTATGCTGTTCTATGTTACTTTCCCTGACAATCCATTTTCCTGCCTATCTCTCATCTGACAGCCTCAATGCCAACCATCTTTAACTCTTACCAGTGCTCCCCTTAGAATCATAGAATTATTTAGGTTGGAAAAGACCTTTAAGATCATCTAGTCCATCCATTGACCCTACTCTACCAGGTCTGCCACTAAACCATGTCTCCAAGCACCACATCTACACAACTTTTAAACACATCCAGGGATGGTGACTCAACCACCTCCCTGGGCAGCCTGTTCCAATGTTTGATAACTCTTTCAGTGAAAAATTTTTTCCTAATGTCCAGCCTAAACCTCCCCTGGCCCAACCTGAACCCATTTCCTCTTGTCCCATCGCTAGTTACTTGGGAGAAGAGACCAGCTCCCATCTCACTACAACCTCCTTTCAGGTAGTTGTAGAGAGCAATAAGGTCTCCCCTCAACCTTCTCTTCTCCACACTAAACAATCCCAATTCCTTCATCCGCTTCTCATAAGACATGTTCTCCAGACCCCTCACCAGCTTTGTTGCCCTTCTCTGGACACGCTCCAGCACCTCAATGTCCCTCCTATACTGTGGCGCCCAAAACTGAGCACAGTACTCAAGCTGCGGCCTCACCAGCACTGAGTAGAGGGGCATGATCACTTCCCTGCTCCTGCTGGCCACACTATTCTTGATACAGGCCAAGATGCGATTGGTTACCTGGGCACACTGCTACTTCTGCAGTGGACTCTGCTGATCTCCCTTGCTGCACTTCTCACCCCCTCATCCTCCTTGCACACAACACCTAACCTCAAATGGGCCTTCACCTGCTGCCTGTCACATACACCATCATCCTCTCCTCCTCTGGAAAACTTGCTCAGCCCCAGACAAGCTAATTGTATTACATGATCTTTATATACACTCCCTGCTACTTACTTCACACCTCCACATAAAAGATTTCATAGATCTTCAGGTCAGAGGGCACCATAAAATCATTTATCTATATCTTACTCACTTTCCTCATGGTTTCACCTTTAAATTTCCCCATATATTGAATGATTTTCCCATATATTTGCCCACAGATTGTTTCTAGACAAACTACAATATCGAGAGGATCAAAGATCAGAAGCCATTGAGGCAAATACTTAAGTTTAAGTGGCAAAAATTCCTGACTTGCCCTGAGCCTGGTGAGCAGTTTGACCCTGCCAGTGTGAGCATGACACGTCCGCCACGCGTGAAGGAGTCTGTCACTTAGCGCATCAGTACGGCTTGTTAAACATCTAGATGGCCACTCACAGATACTTCAGAAGAAACTTTAAACCAGCAAGACCAGAAGGCAGTTGCTGTGCCTGTGTGTCTGGGAGGGGAATTCCTCTGTTGGGCATTTAAAGGATCGCCTTGTCTTATGTTCTGTGTGTTTGGAGCCTACTGAGGGTGATGCAGGCAGTCTTGCAGAACACAGCTCCCTGAATAACCATCTCTGTACACAGTTGTCCTTCTTCCATTTTCCATGCACAGATAAAACATCCTTGGAGATATTCTCCTTTGGGATGATATGCAATAAAACGTCACGGTGATGGAAGAAATACCACTTTTGTATGTGATGCTACAAAAACATATCATGTTGATATGAGTCAATGCTGGCAAATACCACTGATCTGAAGCAAGAGACATCTGTACGTTTTCAAGACACTGGCGGACTCAATGAATTATCAGCCAAAATACGATGCTTGAGAAAAACAGCTCACTCTTACAGGACTTTGTCTCCTCTACATTCAGACGACATGGCTCACTTGGAGTAACATCTTTCTCCACTGAAATTAATGAGATTGCTTGCCAACTGAAGTTATCATCACAGTTGGCAATGCCATGTCATCATAGAACGTTCTGGCCCAAACAATCTGCTGTGCAAGTCCTCCAGGACATGGATTATTCTTTGGCGTTGCACAGGAGCAAGCGCAATCATGGCAAATATTCAAATGACTTTGGACCTAATTTTAAGACATTAAAGAAACCCAAAAACCACAACATGATTTTCAAAGATTTTCTGCTTCATGTTTTCTGAATATTAGATGCCCTCGAAAGTCTCTGACTGGATACTTCAAGAAACACTTATTTTCAGTTTAGCCCGAGAGAGAAAAAAACCCAAGTTGCATACATATGT
>VYXH01006790.1:0-26915 GCA_013397275.1 Burhinus bistriatus | reverse complement strand
TTTTTTTTTTTTCATTAAATCCTCTGACGAATCTACAAAGGATGGGGAAGGATTTTATGTATACAGCTCCCATTGAAAGCTGTGGAGATTGAGTAATTAAATCAACACAACTTTTTAAAGTCTTAGGCTAAAAATTTGAAGCTGAAATTGGCAACATGTTTTAGCTCTTTTCTACTTTTCTGGTTTAGTCAGTAGAAAATTGGTCTGTCTTTGAGATTATTTTTAAGAAACGCTTAGATGGTAGCTTATGTTGAGAACTGGTGAGTTTCTTTAAATACGTGTGTCAATTTGGAGACAATAAGGACAAACAAAATTAGGGATAAGGCTCAATTAAGCATTAGGAAAAGATTGCTGACTTAGGGTTTAGGGCATGTCACAGGCAGATATCTAGTAACATCACAGTTAAACTGACCCCACTATTGAGAAAAAGCTTCTATATTACCACCCAGGATACATTAAAGAAAGTATTTCATCACGTCCCTGGACTATTCACAAAGAAAACCCTGTCAAAGAGGCAGTTATATAGAACATCTTCATTTCTTTCCTAGAATTGAAGAATGCGATTAAGAATTTAAAACTACAGCACAAGAGATTGTTCTTTTTGTAACAAAGACAATATAAAATACATTGGCTTTGCCACAGAATATTTTATTAAAAGCTGTTTTATAATTAGTTTTATGGCAAACTAAAAAAACTAAATGTAATTGCTTTAATGCAATTAGTCCATCGTAGATTTCAATGATGCAAAGTCTTGTCAAGCCATAAGCAGATCAAAATAGATTTTTCTCTTCATTCCCTCTGCAGTAGTGATTTTAAATCCAGTACTTAGTATTCTTCTTCTGATGAAATTTCCTCTTCCTTTTCTATCTACTTTTGTAAGAGCTCAGGGTTCCCATCTCTTATTATACCAAAGCCTGAAGTTACTATTCAGTTTTAAGTCTGAAATAAATACACAGAAATCTGCAATGCTCCCCTTACACTTAGTTATTCAAATGTATTAGATGGTATTAGAATTATAAGAAATGAAGATTGCTGCCTATTTAAAATAATTTTTAGGTTGCAACATCACTGTTATCTTACACAAGCATTTCTGCTACATATGGTTCTTGTGTGAATAGAGTGGTTTTCAGAGGCAATATGTAACCATGGCTTTCCTTCCAGTCAATGAAATCTGAGCTGACAATAGCATTCTTTCCTAGTTCTACACCTTACCCCCTTCTTCTACCCTTGCATAAGTAATTTGCATCAAAAACATTATCTTGTTTTGAGTTACTGTCCATAGTAAAAATCCCAAATGCTAGACAGACGGTTGGGAGAAAAAAAGCAGTATGAAATAAATTACATGAAGAAAGACTCAAGAGGCTTCAGATATGCCCAGTAACTAGAAAGTGAAAAACCTGTGCATCTAACCAAGCTGGTACAAAACAGAAACCATGAAAAATCCCAAATCTAGAGGAGGGGCACACTGAAGTCAGACAGTGTTAGATAAATACTTAGATCCAGAAGGAACCCTCTGTGAGAATCAGCTGTGATAAAAGAGTCCACAGTGCAGAGACTAAATTCCACTCATTTTGCCAGAAAAAGAAAGGGTCTCCAGTATTTTCATATTGCAAATCATGTTCTAGCAGAATCTGTGACAAGGCTTCCTTCAGATAAAGGATTTTTTCCATCTACAGGGTAAACTGCCTCATTTTCCCTGAGCATTCAATCTGGGGTAGAATAATCTCGTTTATGGGGGTACCACAGGGGACTATATTACATTTTTGGATCCTGCTATTTCTGGCAGGGCTTGGCTGACTGCTTTTTCCCGTGATCCTGCCTATTGCAAAACCAAGGACCAAACAGCAAACGAAGAAGACGGCAGTAGCAACCTGCTCCAAATGTAAATGCTACTGCAAAATTTGAACTCTGTATTTCTGAAATACCTTGTAAATCCCAAGCAGACAGATGCAATTAGAAAAGATTCTCAGAAGAGAAACCTGCAACTGCCTGGATAACTTAGACCAGGCTTAAATTGTATTTTGTTTATGGCCAGCTAGCCAGGTAAAGATGCAATGTATAGATCTGTAAAACATGTGCAACCTTTCAAAGACAGCTGTTAATAATAGCTTATTCTGTACATAAACCATAAATAATTATAGAATTCCTTAAAACTGAATGCTACTGGAAGCTTTGTTGTCCAAATATCAGACAGTCTGAATGCTACTGATTAAAAGATTAAATTATGCTGATGAAAAGGGGAGATCTGCTTACCACTTTTAATTCATTTTTATGGAAACTTTGGAGGCTTTTTTTAAGAAATAAATCACATAGAGAAAACTATGAATATCTGTGAAATATTTTTAATACCACTTTCACATACAAGGGACAAGTTTATGTTCTGAACAATTTTTCTGACTACTAACTTTAAGAAACTATGTTTCTTAACAAGTTGGAAATTCAGGATGTTACTCGCCTAAGGAAGGTGCTAGAGCTGCCCTCTTTCCAGTGTTTCTCTGAATCACTGCATATGCTCATGTCAGAACACTGAATTATGAAACTCTAAGATGCATTTATTTCACAGTTTATATGTACTTTCATTTCTAATCTAAAAAATAAACTTATTCCATGCAATAAAAATATCTTATTGATACTCAATAAAAGCACCCAGAAGAGACCTTGTGGATTACAAAATTATTTTGCTGAATGTTTCTTTGGGATAGTAATCCTGTAAGGCTTATTTTGAAAAAACTAAGACAGCTCTCAAACCTTAGCATACATTAAAACTGAGAAAAAGAAGTCCTTTTATTGCAGCTGTATTATGGTTTATGTTCTATTTATAGTTTCTTTTGATGTTTTGCTTTGGAATCTACAGTACCTCTGAGGCCTGGAATATTACCCAAAAAAAAAANAAACCCTAATAGCCCAGAATATAACAAAAAAAAAAAAAAAAAAAAAAAAAAAAAAGCATTATTATAGCTTTAGAGGAGGCCAGTTTTTTCCTGACCAGCCCATATTTTTAGGGTTAAGGCTTTGGCAATATCTCTAAGTAAACATGTATTTATTTATTTGCTTGGGCCTGAAACATCAGTTTCTTTTCAAACGGGAACTAAAGTTTGATCTGAATAGATGTTGTTTTATTCCTTTCAGGGAGAAAATTGGCTTTCCTCCTTTATTTTTGTTGTTGAGAGGTGGATTTAAAAACAGAATAATGGTTTTTCTACTTCACAACAGCAGCTAAGGTCCATCTCTGCTTTCAGCAGCGACACTAATTAGAGGTATTCAGATTATTCCCTGCTTTAGTGCAGAGTTAATAGGCCATATCCTGCCATCAGTCACACCCATGCAACCCATCTTTAACTTCACTGATTTCTAAAGACATAACTGGAAATACAATTTATCTGTTGTGGTACCTAGCTCTATAACGTATTTTATGTTGTTTTTCTCACTATTAGGTTTCTGGATAACAGTTAGGCAAATGCAATAATTAAGATGTAAAATTGTTTATATCATTCTGTGTAAGACAGCTATAAGAAGGTGGATCATACGTGGATTTTTCTCTCTCCAACAATGGCATAAAAATTGAACTATCTTGAAAGTAATGAAATAGTGCTCTTTAATAAAGGCTTTCTGCTTTGACTATGTAGAATTGCAGATAAATAACTATTGTAGAACAATTTTTTACTTGCTGAGACTTTTAGCAAATGGAAGAACGGGATCTGCAGAGTAACATCATGCGACATGGGACTGCACGCATCCATCTCTCGTGTGATCATGTATGACCTGCAATGCAGGTGCAGTAAGGTCGATGTATCAGGTCTGAATCTGATCTAACACATGTGAGCACTTAAGTGCTCAGGTTGGGAGTGAAAGTCAGGTGTGCTGCCCAAAAACTTATAAGACCATTTGTCTGGGATTCCAGATAGACTTATTGCTTCTATCAGATTGTCAGATGCCTATAAATCCTAAACAAATATATTGCATGGACCAAGCAATGGGATGTGAAGACACCTCGGTTTCATCAGTAAATCAGAGTCCTAGGATTTCCTTGTTTGAACAGCTTCTATAGCATCACTCCTGATCTTCAGGGAGAGGTAGAAGAAAAACTGTAATAAAGTGTTTCTTTTGACCTTAAGATAAACGTATCAGCTAGAAAAGAGAAATTGGCGTCTGTGTACATCTAGGATGTAAGATTTCAAATCCAACTGAACAAAACAGGCTCCAGGTGATGCTTCTGTCATCATACTTAACTGCACCACTCAATCACTGTTTCCTTTATCAATGACTAATCTTGTATAAAAAAAATAATTTGGAACTGCTGCCAAAGACAACTCAAGAAACTAAGTGTCAAATAACTTAAATTAGCTCACTGTTACAAGTTTGAATGTCTGAAACAATTTGTGCATGTCATACATGTTCCATAAATCTCCTTCACTGCCCTTTTTTTTTTTTTTTTTTTCCTAATATGTGCTTCAGGCCAGTCTTTCATTTAATAAGTTGTCCTCAACCATGAAAACAAATTTTGTGAGTCTTAGATGAATTTTATGTAGATAACAATAGATATCTTCACATCTTAACATGGATATTTTAGAAAGACAAATTTAACACAGACAAGGCTTAAGTTGCACGTGTGTTTCATCAGTACAATTTGACCATTGTTCACATGGTTACATGGATGGACAGAATTTGGACCTTGATTCATTGGCTGGTATTCCTTGAAAGTCATTGGATAGGTCGTCTAAATCTGAACAGAGATTTCTCTCTCTTTTTAATGAATTTAGGGTAACAGTCTAAATTGTGTCTAAATAATGGACAGAGATCTGAATTAATCCAGGTCCTTATAGCATAATGACTTTTGCATCCTAGTTTATCTTTTTTGTCTGTTTGTTTGTTTTAAGAGAAAAATCTGTGTTTCTCTCTTTAACTTGAAAGGAAAAAACACTGGGGCTTACCTCCCAAAATGAGAGAAAAAATCTGTCCTGCTCAAGTCTAGTGCTTTATTCTGTGATCTTTGCTCATGTGAAAGTCCAACTGTTTTCCAACATGTAAATCTTGAGATAAATTCAACTTTCATGAAGCTAGACTCTTCTAGGCTAGCAGGGAATTCGGACTGGTGGGAGTTTTGTCTTTATAAGGACTTCACAGTGAGTTGCTTAATTAATTTCTAATGAGTTCCACTTTGGTTTTGCTGAGTACGTGTGTGAATTTTTTTTTCTTTAATTGTGAATTTTCTTGTTCATAAAACAACTGTCGTGTCCCTTTGATGTATAATAGATATATAAAGTCATAAAGGCAAGCCTGGAGCTCTCTGGTTTAACTGTATTTAGGTATGCAACCAAATTGATTCTCCCAATATTCATTATGACACTCGCACCAGATATGCAATCTGAAGCGTATAAAGTTAAACATAAAATACTTTTACAGACTTTTCAAACCACATTCCAAACTTCATCAAAGCATTGCCTTAAGGAACTAATCATTTTCAGAGTTATAATCAAGTGAGTTACAATGACTATGTTCACAATGGAAGTCATATCAGAATTAAAACCCATTCTGCTCTCAAGAAGATGCCAAAAAAGAAAATCCCAACCAAAACCCCTAGGGTTTTTTCTCATTTCAAAGCACAAGTCACAAATAATTCTTTGGCAATTTCTCACTACCTAACTTCACCATTCTTATCTTATACTCTGCTCTGACAGGACAGTGACTCTCCTACGAGTTTTTGTACTATGAATTCATTTCTCTTCTGAATCTTTAAACAGCCTATTGACTGCAATTTGATGCTATACTCTACAGGGGACAGCACAGTCTTGTCTTTTCCCTTCCTTCCAAATATGTGCCTTCTCTAGTGCAAAATAAAAGAAACATAATTGTTTCCAATCAAATATCTTTACTCACCAGAAATCAGGTACCAATCCCTGTGCCGTTGTTAATGGTGAATAGAAAGTACGCCAGGCAGCGATACTGATGTCATTTAGACCATCCAGAATTTTACTCAGTGTACTCGAGTAACAGAATTTGGCCTGTTGTGATTATTTGCAAGGCCAGCACTCAAAAAATTCTGAATCTGCCTGGGGGTGCTATATTAAAATAAATACAAAAAACCAACCCTGCTGTTGAGACTAGTATCTTAAGACTCAGCAATGGATTTGTGAGCTGTAGCAATTCAGTAGTTTTGGCAGTTACTACTACTATAAACCTGTGAAAAGAGGAAAGCGGTTCCAGTCTTTGGCTGGTAAATTACACTAACACAGAAGACTAAAAATAACCTCAGCCATTCCTGTTGGTTGTAAGCCGTTTTATCCCTGATATGCTAGAAAAACATGATTATTTTCACATTTCACTCCTATAGCAGATGAGATGTGAAATGAGTGTCATGGATGATAAACACCACAATGGCTGCTAAGTCTTATGCTATGTAAACAAAAACTTCTCTGCTCACTGCTACACAAAATTAACAATAAAAATTACTGTGAAATCTGGGTATAAAAATAAGCACAACTTCAGAGAGAGAAGGGTCATTACAGAGGAAATGAGTTGGTGACAGCAGCTCTCCTGGCGAGCTGCAGCTGAGGGAAGTAACCCATTGACTTTGATGGGGAATCTAGCCTGTGCATAAAACATTGCTTCAAACACTCTTATTCCTACCCATTTCTAGGGATGATGAGACTAGCGACAGCACTATGCAAATGAAACAATATTTGGGTTTGGTTTTAGTGGAACAAAAAGAAGAAACAAGAGAGTGCAGAGCTCAGTTTTGTGCAAGTACCTTCCCATAGCCACCTCACGGTGATCTCGGTGTGGCACAAGTGGTCTCTGACAAAGGCCTTTCATCCAGAGCTGAGGGAAGGGCTCTCACTGAAATGCCACCTACTGCTCTGTACTCTTAACTTACTGAAATGAAAAGTCTCTCAGAAATGCAGTAGTCACGTTGTAGTCCTGCATGACTATAATACAGATTGACTAGCACGCTTAGAAAAAAGGAAAATAAACCCACAACAGAACAATTGCAACAACAGGATAGTGTTTTGTTAACTCTGACTTCCCCTCCCAAACCTCCCTGCTATAATAAAGAGCACCTGCTATGAACAAGAACTAACCTGTTACTACCCACATTCCAGTATTGATGTATGCATGATTAATACGTTCCCTCAGTCATGGTATTAGCCCCTTAAATGGAGCAGAAATAATAACTAAAGATGCACAAGTATCCTCTGGAACAAGTGGATATTGTTCAGCTTTCACTAAAAGCAATGCAGCACTGCATTATAGGTTCTTCTGGGCTTGACTCTTCCTTAACTATTGCTACTGAACAGGTAGATTAAATAGGGCACTCCTCACGTAATCATCAGAATCAGCCCCTGGGCATTATATGCTGGGTTCTGCAGACAACTTATGTCCAGTGTTGAGTCTGCAGAAGACAAAGCTAATATACCACCACTTCTGTAGTATTTTGATAACTCCGCTGTCACATACTAGCACGCTGCTGCAGGAGGAAGGGTAGAGTAGTTTGACTGCCGTATGATTGTCTTCTAAGTGCTCTGCGATGGCTGTTCTGAGATTCAAAACCAAATTCTTTCCTTTTTCATTGAAAAAATGCTGTGGGCCAGCATGTGATGACATGCACTTCCATGACTTCATGCTACTAAACTTTCTCCTTATATGGAAGGACTGCCTACAGGTTCTTTAACCTTATTAGACTTAGATTTCCATATTCCAAAACTGAAGACGTAAGAGTACAGAAATAGCTTGTTCTTAAACAAACAAACGCCACAACCTTTGCTTTTTCCCTGCAAATCAGACACCAAATTGATGCATGACTGTAGATACAGATGCGTGCAATGATTTAGGAACTATAGAACTCAAACAGGACAGAGACACTTTCTATAAGACACAGAAAGAATGAAAACCAGGTATCAGAAAGAAGGGAAAATAAAAAAATTTTCTGCTCAAGAAATGGGTATTTACAGCTGTTCAAACTTCCAGCAATTTCTAAACTCTGCCTGACTGTACCTTTTATGGAAACAGCTCTGCGGGGTGAAAGATGATCTTGTGTTTTTACCCCTACAGTATGCAGAATTCTCATCATCCATAAATGGGAAGTAAGTCCATATACAGCGAGTGCAGCATAGGAGGCAGATATTATACGTGTGTGTATGTTATATATATATATACGTACGGATAGTACATATATGTAAATGTATATGTATAGAACTTTTGAAGAGCTTTCTGCTTGACTATAAAGCAGCAAACTGCTGAAGCAGGTCTTTTTTTAAAACATTCGCATTGAAGTACACTGCAACAAGAGAATAGTTCCCATTAAACAGGGTAGAAAGAGATATTGGGTGCTGTAATGAATGGATACCATTGTCCAGTTTGTGAGATGGAGATCAAGAGGTTGCTGTCAGATATTTTTTCTGCTCAGTATAATAGTTTTTTATGTTATATAAATGCGAAGGAAGAAGTGCCTTTTTATACTCATTGGATTAGCTTCAGGTTTTCTGTGATGAGAAAAAATTGCTTTCTTATATGTGCTGCCTGGATTTGCTGGTTTGTGTCATCTTAGAACTTAGTTTTAAAGTCCAAATTTTTTTCTGAAAAACTCACTTTCTAGGCAGCTTAACAAAGGGGATCAGTTTCCTCTGCAACATTTACAGAATAACCATGAAATCCTTCAAACTATCCCAGAAAAATTCTGGGAGATATCTTCCTTGTAAATATGTTCTTCTTTCCCTCTACTTCTAACTTTTTAAACAAACACAATTTACTTGCAAGCAGGACTCTACTTGTAGTATGCTGAACCTGAATTTTACAACAATACATAATTACGATAGGTGGACAGATTATATAAGTAGAGCCAGGTGTATTTCAATACAGCCATTTTTCAGTATTCTAATGAAAGAGCTTTTGAAGTCATGATAAACTGGTGTCTGATGGGATGTCTCCTCAGTAGCAGCCCTGTTTAGTTAAGCCTGTTAACACTGTTCATGGTAAACATTTTATTTCCTTTTCGTCTTTAAATTTTTTGTGGTTAGTCAATACCCATGAAAGGACTCAGTACGCATGAAAGGACTCAGACTATGTGTCCTGGAAAGACAACTTCTTTCATTCTAGTAAGTGAAGTGCAGACATTGGCCATGCTGTGTTTTGTGCCTTAACATGGACCCCATGGATCCCTGGTATAAGCAGAAAAGCAAGCCAGGTCTTACAGACTTCTTAAATTCAGCCTCTCCTCTGAGGCAGACAGTGACTGCAAGAATAAGTCACAGCCTGTCCCTTCCTTACCATACCCACTTCTGTATTAAGTAGACGATGAGCACCAAGAAAAAATAGCTGTGGGATTTCCAAAAAGGATCTAAGCGCTCCACAAACACACCTCCAAGTACCTCAGTGCAGCTTGAAATCTCTTGGGAGTTTCTGACACTTTCTTTTTGGATTTCAATACTTTTGTATCTAGTGATATCACTAATATACACAAACAACAAGTGATATAGGTGGCACAAGGAACACATTGAAATAACTATTTTCTCCTCCCAAGGACCAGAACCAACTACTTGTGCCAACAATGTGAAGCAGTTTGGAAACAGGTAATTACTCAAACAAGCAAGAATCCTTTTGGTACTAAGTAGATTCTTGAGAATTTTAGAGCTGACTAAAACACATATTGTTGTCTTTACTTACATGAGGCTCTGCAACAGTTAAGAACTGGGTGATCTAAATTAGTTTTTTCAGTGCACACTAAGTCATTTGTAAGAAGCTGAGACATTCACAGTTCCATTGACGTCAGTAGGACTGGAGTATGTAGCCCTTTAAAAAAAAATCAGGACACTGTGCTCTGGTGTCTGCAGAAGTGTTTGTCACAACATTTGGGCCCTATTAAGCCCACACAGACTACTTAGAGATAAGAGGCTCTGTATCCTATTAAGCAGTCCTTCGAGCCATGCAATTTTACATTACTTCCCTGTCATTTGTTCAGGCCCCTGAAACTGAACTGAATAGCAGAATCCAAATATATACAGTAGCCATTATTGGCCAATATAATGCAACAATCTGTCTTTGTTTAACTGCGAATTGATTCTAGGACTGAATGATTTGTTTCACTACAATATAATAAACCAGTGTAAATCCACATATGTTTCAACAGACGACGGCACTCCTCAAAAGGCACGGCCAGTTCTGAAAGTCTCGTCCCACCTTTCTTTATCAGATCTCAATTTATCATCCTTCCAGACACTCCTGCTTTCCCATGTTTTCCCAGGGAGGAGTGGGATGACTGCTGGGTTGCTAGACAGATGATAAGGTGTAGCTGATTTGAGTGTTTGAATAGTTTGTTTAAAGAAACTCTATTCAGTTTTGCAACGACATTCTGTCACCTGACTGCTGCTGGCATGTTGTGTGTGTGAAACAACTGGAATTTTCAAAGCTCCTGTTTATCTAAAATAAATAGGCAAACGTATCCAAAACATATTTCATATGTACCCTGAATATATTTAGCTAAAGTACCCTGGATATAATTAGATAAAATACCTTGATCCAAATGATTTTTGGTAGGGAAAAACCAGCTGGAAAGCTCTACATTCCTCCTTTTGCTGGCAGCCGTGGCTGAGTCTTGCTCTACAGCACTAGTGAAAGGAAGGTTCAAACAACCATTTTACACAACCATATGGTCTTCATACTATCAGAAGGAAGTTTGCCATAATTTTTGAGTGTATTAACCAGTTTGTTTAATATTGAATTGAAAGTAGAGCATTATGCTTGCCTTCATACAAGACTCAGAGAAATACTGAGATGTCTGTAAATCAAGTGCATAACATTTTTAAGTCAGTCCTAAGTATTTAGGGAAAGGACATATTGTAAAAAAAAAAACAATAGAAAACTTGCACATCAAAATTATTGATCAGACACAGTGCCATCTATAATGCCATAGCATGTATCCATTCTCAGATACACCCGGCTCCTGGAAGATATCTTAGTGCTTATTAAACCTGTGTGAGCCAAGAGCCTCTGCAACATCTGTAATTCAAGTCTTATATGGAAGACATGATTATCCGGTCACATAAACTACTGCTTAGTTTTCTCTTTCCTAAATTTGCCAAGTCAACGACTTACAGTAGTTAAACTTTTTTTTTTTTTTTTTTCCATTTTGAGAGCAACAAATGCTAGCAGTTTGACTTTACCTCAGCAGCTGTTAACTGTAAAACCAAGTGGCAGCACTTAAATACCTTCACTTCAACTGTTTCACTGTTGATCGTTTTGGCAGCCACACTTAACCAGTGATTATCAAAATCTTACACTATTACTTTACGTAAGTAGCGATACTAAGATAAGAGATAATTCCGCTCAGTTTTACTGTATCAAGGTATGATCAGGTAGAGCCTTTGAAATGAATGTTATATCTGCACCTCCCCAACAGAGGAGAGAGGGGAAATGTATCCTCTGCGCGGTACAGCATTTGACTTTGCCACCTGCATGTCAAACATGGAAACTGATTGCTCCAATCTTTGTAGACCAAAAGACTCCCCTAATGAGCTGTCAAAGCCTGCAGCTTCTCCCCTTCCTGTTCTGACACAACAGTTAGCATTTCATATTTTCCATTTAAAAATCTGCAGGTCCCAAACAATCTGGGCATTTCATCAATTCTGCAAGCAAATATACCATGCTACCCAACTTGAGAAACAGGAAACAAAGCCATGTTAACTATTGATAGTCTTGGGAAGACAATTTATGGGAGCAGCATGGCACAATCCTGGGACACAAGCAGAATCCAACTGTTATATGAAATATGGATCTTGTCCTTCCTTCTAAGGGTATTTGAGAAAGGCATTACCCTTCCTTCTCTGACACCACAGTCAGGCATTCTCTGTGTTCGCACATCAAGAAACGCTGCCCTATCTTATGCAAGAGTGGAGAAGGAGAGCTTGACGTTTAGCACATAGGAAAAGGAACAACTGTTAACTGAAGCAGCCTGCAGTGACCTAATTCAAGAAAGCTTGTCAGGTGATAATCTTTCTCACCCTTTATATGTCATTCCCTGAAGCACATAACTGTTCAAAATAGTTTAAAAACATTCAGAAATGTGAGAGAAGTAGCTGTCCTCCTGTGCGGCTCTGACAATGATTAGAATTCCCAATATAGTCACTGGTTGCAAAAGTGCTCTTAAGCTGCTGTTTCAGTGGGTTTATGTCTGAGTGCCACTAATCAAATTAACTGTGATGGCTGCAGTAAGCTGTTTATAGACATGAAAGACCTACCAAAAGAAGTTTCCGTTACAGCTTATGAAGCTGAATACTCTTAAGCACATAAACACCCACTACATGGAAAATCTTGACTTTTATTCTTTCTGTGGTTCCTCTCTAGAGGGTGAAGAGTACTTAAGTGTTCTTCTTAAGTCTTGCACAAGCCCAAAATCCTTCTTGCCATCATATAACTGGGTTTTTTCCCCTTAAAAAAAAAAAAAATCACCCTTATTTTTGTTGTCTCTCTTTAAAAAAATAAAATAAATAAAGGTAATACAAGCAGTAAACAATAATTTAATGGAATATATTATTATAGTATGATGGTCATGTCAAGCTGCAAGCTGTTCCCCATGGTATAGTTAAAAACAGAAAAAGCAGTCAGGAGAGTGTTCCAAAACCAGAAACTGCAAACCATGCACTTTTAGCCTATCAGATCCTTGGGACCTTGAAAAAGAATATCAGGCTGTAGGTTTTTGTGGAAAGGATCACTGTGCCACAGAAAAAAAGAGGTAACAGAGCAGCTCCTGAGATTACATGGGAGGCCCTTCACATGCAACCAATTACCTGCAACGACAGTAATAGTAAATGACAAAGGAAGGTAGCAGACAGCATCATCGTGCACCGATATGGACAGTCTCACCTCTCAACCAGGCTCTGGAACAGATGCCCAAGGACTAATGATTTGCGACCTCTCTGCAACTTTACGTACCTTTGCAGGGGCCGCTCACAGAGGATCTATAACAGGCTTTCGCTCCATTCACATTAGCCCATTTATTTTACTTCCTCATAAAAATAACTACCTTCCGTGTTAGCTGAGGAAAGTAATGCAAACAACAGGTGCTGAAAAGATGACTCTTTTACTGAGGCATGCAAATGCCTAGGAAGTCTAATTAAAAGTTATGAAATCTGTCTCCTCCCTCTATTTTCTCATTAATGTATCAGAGAGTCATAGAAAGGGTTGTACTTTTAAAATATTTGATACCAAAATATCTGTTCTTAATTTGTACAGGTCAGGCTAGGTAAAAAGAAGGAAAACAAAGCCTCAGAATGCTGTTGGACCCTGCTAGTCCTTGCCAAATGAGTACAAGACAACACTGCCACTAATGAGTACCCATCCTGGCACAGTTACACAGCAGGCACAGTGCTAGCAAATCCTAGAGGTCCTTCTAAATTAGGTTTGAGAACCTTCCTGACAGGAAGATTTAATTTGTAGTATTAATAAAGTCAGAGGTCTCTGCCTTTGAAAGTATTCCAATTCTCCTAAATAAATATGTAGCATAAGGTTTCTCAGGATTTCCAAGCACAGAAATCATGTTTTTATGTCTTTTTTGCATTAGTAACCATTTATGTATCCATTGGATGAGAGAAAACTGGGGGAGTTTTCCTGAAGGAGAAATCAGTTTTGAGCACTTATACTCCCAGTGAGAAAGATGTGGGAAACAGGTAGGATTTTGTGCAATCATTGTACCTAATAATAATATCTTATGATCCAGTCAGTCAAATGACTACCAAGTTTCACTTTTATAAGCCAACAATGAAGAAAACATTTCATCTTCTCACTACTCTGGCATCCGACATCCTGCTATATTCTCTTTTTTTTTTTTTCTCTCCAGTTGTAGCTTTTAAGGCTGGCAGTGCTAGATTAATTCACATTTAAAAGCGGTTCTCTGTAGACCTCACAAAAGCGAAGATTTTTTTTCAGCTCAGCACAAATTTCTATCAACTGATACTTTACCAGAAGCTTCTCTTTGATCATTTTGTTGCATAAAATAATTCTGTTCCTATCACTCACCTCAACACCATAACTTTTTTGTACTTAGAGAGCAT
Organism: Burhinus bistriatus; assembly: GCA_013397275.1. Classification (NCBI taxonomy): domain Eukaryota; kingdom Metazoa; phylum Chordata; class Aves; order Charadriiformes; family Burhinidae; genus Burhinus; species Burhinus bistriatus. The sequence goes on along the minus strand of VYXH01006790.1, from coordinate 12,873 downwards.
ATTTGCTTCTTTGTGGCTCTTGGAAGAATTAATCTGTGATTAAAAATATTACAAACAGTTGCATTTGGAGATTGGGGTAACTTTTAAATAGAAAGTTCCAACTTGTACTTAGCAAATACAGAAATACCAATAAGCCATCATTTAACCAGCTCGACAGCTATTTTAGAATTCAAATTAGGATAAAAATGGATGACATTAAAATATTTTCATTTTATACATTATGCACCAGATTAGCCCTCAGTGGTCAAGTTATAAACATTGCAAAAGCATAAATACATAAAGTGGGACAAAACGGTATTAAAGCATAGCATGGAGAAACATGAAATAAACCAAAATTTCCTGATACAGCTTCCTAGAAACTGACAGTATTAATTTGGCCAGATAACTTTCAGAGGCACAATTATTTTTCTTCAGTGTAAATTGTCTCTGATGTTAGAGAGAAAAACCTTTCTCAGATAAAATCTGGCTTTTAACAGAGCGTTCCTTAAGCTTCACACTAGCAACATACTGTAATTTGCTTTGAAACATGGTGTGCTGATGGCATTGGATGTATCACCCTGATGACACATCAAGACAGGGAATTCTGAAATGGTGAGCACAATAGTAAAAATTACCTTTAAAGACCAGTGTTTGCATTCTTATGCACAACAGATGTAAAACAGATGTCTTAATACTTGAGCAACTATTTTAAGTACAGGCATAAAACATTTTGTGCATGTAAAATGAGATGTGTTGCAACAACAGTCATATCTGCACAGAAAGCTGCAGACCTCACTGCTGTAATATTCTTCCTGGCTGCTGCTCTGCCGCTGGGATGTCTCTACACCCTGTCTGAGAAAACTGCTGTGCTGGGGTGAGGGGGTAAGTTCGCACAGTCTGCAGGTAGAGGAGGGGATGGGAGGAGAGCGTGCAGGGCTCGTCTTTCACTCTGAGCTGCAACAGCTCCACGCTCTCTGCATAGATCTGATAACCACAGATATGCAAGAGCTGATTCTGTCTGTCTTGTGGTGGGGACTGGCATGACCTATCATGAGAAAACACTTTCTTATCTTTACCGACAAATAGCAAAGTCTTACTAGGTTTTTCAGGAAGAAAGTGGCTAGACCTTCATGGATATTAGCATATCTGATTTCTTGCCAAGGAGAGATGCGAAGTCTTACCAGGGAAGCCTGCAGCATTAAGGAACACCTTGGAGAAGACTTTGTTTCCACACATCTCCTAAGGCCTGTAAAAGGTCTGGGGAGACTGTTAAAGCTCAGGGACTACCGTTGCCATCACCTCGGCAGCAAGATGGAACAGGACACAACTCTGCTGCTCTCAGTGCTGACTTCGCCACTGACCAGCGCAAGCAGCACTCATCAGTGCCTGACAGACTGTGACCGTGTCTGCCAAGGTAGGCAAGGAGGGTGCTCACAACTTCCACAAACATGGGACATAGAGAGCAGTTGCTCCCTCTTCTTGCTCTCCTCACTGCCATCACACAAGGCTTAGCAGCCAACTGCATGGTTGCAGAAGGTATTGCACCCATCTGAGCCATGGTGCCTCTCAGGACACTTTTCGACGTGTCTGTGCCTCACCTTTGCTATGCACTTTGTCTATAAATCACAAACAATCCTGCAGCCATTGCCAGGACATAAGCAAGTACCTGAAGCCTGATTTTATATCTGCATTCATCTGGTCATATGAGTGGGACTGCCCCATGGGGGCAATGTAGCTGGCACTGTGATTTTGTGTATGCCTGAATAATATATGTATGATGTTTCCTTTCCCCTACAAAAGCCTGCACACCTTAAGGATAACAGGATCAGTCAAGGCCTCGCTGAAGTCAGGAATCACAGAATAACAGAATGGTAGAAGTTGGAAGGGACCTTCAGAGATCATCGAGTCCAACCCCCCTGCCAAAGCAGGTTCACCTAGAGCAGGTTGCACAGGAACACATCCAGGCAGGTTTTGAATATCTCCAGAGAAGGGGACTCCACAGCATCTCTGGGCAGCTGTTCCAGTGCTCTGTCACTCTCAAAGTAAAGAAGTTTTTCCTCATGTTCAGATGGAATTTCCTGTGTTCCAGTTTGTGCACATTGCCCCTTGCCCTGTTGCTGGGCACCACTAAAAAGAGTCTGGCCTCATCCTCTTGACACCCACCCTTTAGATATTTATAAGAATTGATGAGATCCCCTCTGTCTTCCCTTCTCCAGGCTCAACAGATCCAGGTCTCTCAGCCTTTCCTCATAAGAGAGGTGCTCCAGTCCCTTGATCATCTTTGCAGCCCTCTNGTGTCAGCCACCCCTCCCAGTTTTGTGTCATCAGCAAACTTGCTGAGGGCACACTCCATCCCCTCCATCCAGGTCATTGATGAATATGTTTAATAAGATTGTACCCAGTACTGACACCTGAGGAGCACTGCTAGCTGCAGGCCTCCAGCTAGACTGCACCACCGATCGCAACCCTCTGAGCTCTGCCATTCAGCCAGTTCTCAATGCACCTCGCTATCCACTCATCTAACCTACACTTCCTAAGCTTACCTATGAGGATGTTATGGGAGATGGTGTCAAAAGTCTTGCTGATGTCAAGGTAGACAACATCCACTGCCCTCCCCTCATCTATCCATCCAGTCATCCCATCACAGAAGGCTATCAGATTGGTCAAGCATGATTTCCCCTTGGTGCTTGGCGAATCCATGTTGACCAGTCTTGATAACCTTCTCTTCCTCTACATGCTTTGAGATGACACCCAGAACGAGCTGTTCCATGACCTTTCCAGGGATGGAGGTGAGGCTGATGACCTGTAGTTTCCCAGGTCCTCCTTCTTGCCCTTTTTGAAGACTGGTGTGACATTGGATTTCCTCCAGTCCTCAGGCACACCTTCCATTCTGCATGACATTTCAAAGATGATGGAGACCAGCTTAGCAATAGCATCTGGCAAGCTCCCTCAGCACTCATGGGTGCATCCCATCAGGGCCCATGGATTTGTGGGTGTAGAGTTTGCCTAAATGATCTCTAACCTGATCCTCCTCAACCAAAGGAAAGTCTTTCTTTCTCCAGCTGCTCCCTCTTATCTCCAGGGTCTGGGATTCCTGAGGGCCGGCCTTAGCAGTAAAGACTGAAGCAAAGAAGACATTCAGTAACTCCGCTTTCCCTGTTATCCTCCATCACCAGGGCACCCACCTCATTCAGCAGTGGGCCCACATTTTCCCTAGTCTTCCTTTTGCTACTGATGTACTTGAAGAAGCCTTTCTTATTGTCCTTGACATCCCTTGCTAGGTTTAATTCCAAGTGGGCCTTAGCCTTCCTTGTTGCATCCCTGCATAGTCTGACAATATTCCTTCCAAGTGGCCAGTCCTTTTTTCCACATTCTGTAAACTTCCTTCTTCCATTTGAGTTTTTCCAGAAGCTCCTTGCTCATCCATGCAGGTCTCCTGCCTCCTTTGCCCGATTTCTTACTCAGNGCACCCACCTCATTCAGCAGTGGGCCCACATTTTCCCTAGTCTTCCTTTTGCTACTGATGTACTTGAAGAAGCCTTTCTTATTGTCCTTGACATCCCTTGCTAGGTTTAATTCCAAGTGGGCCTTAGCCTTCCTTGTTGCATCCCTGCATAGTCTGACAATATTCCTTCCAAGTGGCCAGTCCTTTTTTCCACATTCTGTAAACTTCCTTCTTCCATTTGAGTTTTTCCAGAAGCTCCTTGCTCATTCATGCAGGTCTCCTGCCTCCTTTGCCCGATTTCTTACTCAGAGGTATGCACCAATCCTGAGCTTGGAGGAAGTGGCACTTGAATATTAACCAGCTCTCTTGCACTTCCCTTCCTTCTAGATTCTTAGCCCATGGGATTCCTCCATGTAGGTCTTTGAAGAGGCCAAATTTAGCTCTCCTGAAGTCCAGGGCTGTAATTCTACTTTTTTCCCTGCTTCTTCCACGCAAGATCCTGAACTCCACCATCTCATGGTCGCTGTAGCCAAGACTAGCGCAACCTTCACAGCCCTAACCAGTCTTTGTTTGTCAGCGTAACGTCCAGCAGTGCATCTCTCCTTGTTGGTAGGAAGCCTCTTTCCATTTCCATAAGGCTTTAGGTCTGCTCCTTAACGTACTGCTGATGAACTGTATTAAAAGATATATGCTCAGCTTTCTCTAGCTTATTCCGTATAAGTGGTGTTTCTTCTTACCGACTGCTGCTGTTTATATGCTTTTGTAAAGGCCTCACTGTACCTTGAAAAGATTCTTCCTCCATCAAAAGACATGATTATTTGTCTTTCTAGGTGTATAGTTAAGTATTGCCAGAGACATCAGTTTCATTTTTTGACTAGGAAACTATGTATGTGTTGTTATAGTTAATAGGTTAGTTTTACTACACAAGTCAGACAGAAGACAAATATGTTAACTGTCCTATACAGCAACACAAACAATGCAGAGTGTTTGGATTTCCAGTGTCCTCAAGAAGTGACTTTGCTATTAATTACACTAATGGTGCCCTGGTGAGTATTAATTTTCAGGTAGTAACAACCCTTGAAAATAATTCTTTCAGTCTAATTATACTGCTGGATTACAGAAAACCTTTCAGTGAAGTTTATGGGGCAGATTCTTAGTCACCGTAAACAGCTGTAACTCCACAAGGTTCAGGAGGAGTAATCCAATTTATACACTGGACCTACCTCCCTATTCTGTAAACCCTGTATTAAAGGTTGCATAATAATTAAGGATGAAGGAATAAAAGAGCCAAACACCCTAACTTGATTCAGGCAGTGTCTTTGCACTTACTGAAATGAGGATGAACAGAATCAAGCTCTAAGAGATTAGTTATAACTAGGAGATTAGTTTGGTGTAATAAAGCACACTTAGCATAACATAAAGAACTCTTCAGTGTATTTTGGAATAATGCATTTTAAATCTGCCAGTTGCCTCTGAAGGTCTCAATCCTGCAAAGCTCAGTCATGTTTTAACTTTATGTATTATAAATAATTCCACTGAAATCAGACTATTCACAGTGCAGACAGGCAAGCAGAGTTTAACTGCTGGACAAATTAGGGATCTAGCCAGAGGAAAGTTCCCTGGCTTCCAAGTCTCCTTCAGACTTGACCTATAAATAAACAAGGAAACATTTGGCATTTTGCTGAGTTGAAATAGTCCTGTTTTTCAGTGGTTTTGGTCTCATTCTATATAGACTTATGTTTTTAATGCTCCCCCAAAATGGGGGGAAAAATATTTAATCACAAATGCCAAAATAAGGAAGAATATGTAATTAATTACCATTAGTCCTGTTACAGCTGTTGCCTGTAAACTAATTTGAAGCCTGTATTCTAGACCAGCAGCACAATGTTAAAGCTGGTTTGAGGCACAGAGTTGTTACGTATCATATACCAAACGAAAAAATCCATGATGCAATACAGTTACTGCCTTTCTCCAGCAATAAAAATATTATTCTCAACATGAATACAGAGGGCTAAGAAAGACTGGTGCTTTTAGCTGAATTGTGTTTTAGAAGAAACACGCTAACCTGAGCCAGGGCACAAAGCCAACAACTACCAGATCAAGAACCTGAAATTTACATTTTATCAACCTCAAGTAGGGACAAGAAATCAATTTAACACACTGTTTGCAGAACATTTACTGTGGAATCATCCTGTATGACGCAGCACTGCTAAATATTACCCCCACAAAGATCAGCTGTTATTAAGGAAAGTGCAATGGCCAAAGAAAATATGCCACAGAAGTCACTGAAATAGAACAAGGAATTTCTTTATTTTGTTTCCCAAAACTTCAGACCAACCTTTGATAAGTTGAATGTTTGATCTCTTAGCTACCAGCACAAATTCCTAGTTACTTTTATAAGCTGGAGCTTTCAAACTCCTACCTACTCCCAGCAATCTCTGCATACTGGCTTATTTAATATTCCCTCAGCTTATCTCAAGTCTCAATGCAGCAAGGCTTTTTAGTTGCTATGGCCCTAAGCACAGAACATGAAAGAAAAGGATATCTGGGAGTCTCGCTCCATATTTTTCATTTAAAAACAAGGTCTGGGAGCCTGATGCATGTCCCCAGTCATTTATAGTTGTTTTGGAGCTCCCGTTTACACTTGGAGCATTCCATCTTCACAGGGTACTTCTTCAAAATATTTAGTGAGACACGCAGAAACACCAAGGCTGTATCGGATCTGTAACTTGCTTACAGTAAGGAATGAGATGCCCATATGCCTGGATAGCAAAAGGCACTAAACTGCTAAATTTGTCAGAGGGGTCTTGCCCAAAATCTCATGGCCTAGTTTCCTATTAGTCATTCTGGTACAGTCTTCTTAATCCCAGTACTCATACAAATAGCATTTATTTTCCACAACCCAAATAATTCACAGCTCCTTCAATACAGCACCATTATGCTAATTAATCTAGTTGTCACAAGATAAACCCAATATGTTACATTAAGTATAACCAGACAGCTATAGAGCATTACGTGCGCAGTTTGCTTCTGTCATTTTTAATATAAATGACATGATACCTTTGTGAGCACCTTTAAATTAATGTACTTTTATCATTTTAGGTTCACAGAAAAGGTGAAGTACATTGAAGAGGTAGGGAATTTCCAGCTAGCAAAAGAAATTCGGAATATCTCGGAACAGCTGTTCTTGTCAGGTTCTACCAGTGACAGACAAGCACTCTCAGCTCAGGAGCTGCACTGACACCAGCTCAGAAATGTTTTTAAATTGGAGACTGAGTTAATGCAGAAAATTAAATAACTCACACTGTAAAGGCACCACCAGGTGGATCAGCAATGCAAAGCGACAAAACCCACAGACTCCTCTAGATTTGGGTGCTGACAGTCCTTCAGGGAGAGGGAAGCTCCTGTGACAAAAAGCCAGGAGAATCAAATGAAGCCCATTCATGCTATATCCCTTCCCCACACAGAGGGGTGGATGATCAGAGTGCGCTCGGTTCTGCCAGCTCATGCACCGCATCACGACTGGCCGAAGCTGGGTGGGGGCTGCTCTCACCAATGCCTGGGCCTGAACAAGAACAACACAGTGATAAGAAATTACCTTTTCCCTCTTGCCATTGGCTATCCTAAAAGTATCTTGTGCTTGGACTCTTGGACTTCTTGCTTGAAGCAATAGCAATACAGCCAGAATAATCATGATGTGCTAATCACTATGTTAATGAGAAAACCAGTTCTACTGACTTTGGAGGGACCACTTTGAAACTTTAGGCTATACATAGCCTACCTCAAGCCTAATGCTGCTGTACTTGAACTCTCTGCTATTTTTTAATTTGGCTCGGCTATCTCTATGTTACATTTCAACGTACAATACACTTGAACTCAGTTTGCTCTTGTGTGAAGAACAGCATGACACAATTCAATCCAAGTAAACTCTTATTACCAGGATCAAAGGGCTGGTATCTAGGAAAGTGAGGACTTGCTGCTCCATTTAGAGGCACCTGGACATCAGCAAGAATTAGACCCTGCATCTTTACATCTCCTCTTCTTCAGGAAAGAATGTAGCATATATGAAGTAATCCAAACAATGAAGATAGTATTTCACATCCAACTTCTGCAGTAGTTCAACTTTGCCTGTGAGTGTTAAAAGAGTACTAGTTATAGAGATGTAAATATGGGCCCAAAGAAATCTACCAGAAATTATACATATGATGAACGAAAATAATCTCTACTGAATTTAAAATATGCTGTAGATTTACATTTTCATTTTGTCCTTTGTTGTAAAGAAGACTGGCAGATAGGTATAGTGGTATAGCAGAGAAATCAGGAACCTTTTACTGCTGGGGAGTATGCAGAGGTGGTAGATAAGGGTAAAAGCCAAATATTCTCGGCTGGTTTCAACCTCCCAGACAAAAATGCTGGACTTTAAAAAACATGGGAATGCTGGCACACAGAGGTAAAAGCTGGCTAAGGTAAAAATCTCCCAAGAAAATATATTCGCATCTAACAAAGATGCTAAAGTTGAAGAATTTAGGCACAGAGAAAGAAAATGTGGCCTAAATGGATCATTTCCACTTCCAATTTCTAATTACTTGAAAATCTTTGATTTCTGTATTTTGAAGCTAACTGATCGTTGAATACTATGCAAGTGATTTTGTTGACATTAGCATAGAGTGAAAGTTATTTTGAAATATCTTTTTATAAAACCAGTGTTTCTTTAGTTCAATTAAGAAAGAAAAAGCCTATCCTTGGAAGTCAGCAACATTTTAGATGAGCACAGAAAAAGAAATTATAATACTACCTTTCTTTGTAAACTCAGTTACGATTTATATGTACTTGCTGTTGTTCATTAAAGTTTCATAAAAAAATAATGATTCATCTGTAGAAAATGAAACATCGCTACAGTGTGAATCTTTTGGGGTTTTTCACCTGAATTTCTCAAAGAAATGTACCAAAGTAGTACTCATTTGAAGTCAGCAATAACTGTGACATAGATACAAAGCATATGACAGATATTGCTGAGTGCTGTGGAACATGATTCAAAAAATTATACAGAACATAACTCAGCAGATATTGCTAGTATGTCACATATACTGCAAGCACTCGGAAAACTTCAGCTGCTCCTCCACTGAGAGTTCCCAGTGCCCAGACCCAGTCCCATGTGCCCAAGCAGTTAAATGAAATAGGTATTTTATTAATGCTGCCAGAAAGGCGAAGATTATGATGAGAAAGAAAAGATATACTTGGGGTGTTCTATGCAATTTAAATTTATAATAAACCCCCAAAAGTTGTAAATTGGGGCCTAGTGTAGGTGAGCGCTATTCCCAAGCCTAGAAGGCCTTAGGGGTGTTTAGAGGTGCTTTAGGGGCTCCCTTTCTAATCACACTTTCTCTTCCACAAATAACATCTGTATTTTACCCCAATACGTGCAACTTACAGTCTGATGAACAAAATGATTCCTTGGGTTTGTTACCGGGTATTTACACACGGATTGCACCATGGCATATTAAGAGCTAACAGAGCTAAGTATTGTCAGGTTTTAAAACTATGTGAAAGCACTAGACCCCAGCATGCTTAGAGCATATTGACGTCAAGAAGTCACCCTGACTGACATTAATCTGCACTCCTCATCAAGCATCATGCAATAAAGAGGTAGCCCACCATTTTGTATAACTCCATATTGATTCCACCAGCCATTAAGAACAGGGAGAGGAATATATATGTAATCCAAACTGCATTATCTTTTGACTCCTACCGACAGTAACACTATCATTAGACCCTTGTTTTTTTAGACTTTTTTAACAGAACCTGAAAGTACCATTTCATACCCAATATGCTGAAGCCAAAACTTTAATGATTTGCATCCCCCAAATCAGATATCTAAATAGAAATTTCAATTGCTAAGTAAATAACTGGATTTACCACAATAGGAAGTGCTTAGCTCCTGTTATAACAAGTTTATTCACATCTCTTCGCCTAACATTCCTATCTGTTATATTCAAAGAAGTCTGTAGGCTCAAAGAGCTGCTCTGATTGATCTGTGGCCACAAAACACATATGGCGCCTATGGCAGAAAGAGTAGTCTTTCCTCCTCACACCATTCTAGACTAAGTACTGCAGACATGACCTGTACGTCAACTGGAAATACGGATGATTATTGGTACTGTAATTTTCCTCCATAAAAATTATTGCAATAAACTTGGAATTTACAGGCTGCAAGTAAAGCGAAAAAATCAAAGGGGTCCAAACCTACATCTCCTAATCCATCTTGTTTCAAGTGGAAAATCCATTGTGCTTATGGGTTTGATCCTGTCAGCATACCAAATATGGTCAGAAAAACACAATTGTACTGAATCTATATTGTGTATTGGCTCTAAGTCAGAATTTCACATTGAAAGTCTATTTCACTTCTGTGACATCCTTTTCTGCTATCTGAAAGCCCTTTGGGGATTGTTAAAACAAGAATTAACATTATAGATTTGTAGTGTTTTTAACAAGAGGAAAGAGCACTTCAATAAGCCCTTTCTTTTTGGATATCAAAGGATTATATCAACCATTCAACCCGCAAAACTCTACAGACATCTCATGTTCACGCTGGTGCCATCATTACATCTTAGTTCTGTTTCTACCTCCCAAAAGTCTTCCATGCTGTAATATTAACCTGCACCCCCTCCCTGATCCTGTCTGTACTTTTTTGCCTCTGGTGGATTTTATAGTGCATTTTTCTGGATTCTGACAAAATTGTTGTTCAAATCATTTAACAGCCGTAACATGCCCTCATTATCTTCTGAATCATCAGTCTTTGTTTCATCAGCAAACCTTATTCACAAAGATTTTAGCATTTAGTGTTGATAAAAGTGTCAAATACCATTAACGGAAGAAATTCCTGAGGGTGTCTGTTAATAAAAACCTTGCTCATTAATAAGTCTCTACTGACAACTACATTTTAAAAATGGTCAGTGAGTCAAACTAACATGCACACTTGTTAAGTCTACATAATGCAATTGACCCACATGGCTCACATTAGTAGGTCATGTGATATTAAATTCTGTTAAAACAGAATTTGCTACTCAACACAGCTATTTTTATCAATCAAACCCATATTTCTATGAAATGGATAACAGATTTGTTTACCAAAAATATTTCTCATGAAACTATGTTGGTCGATATATCTTACATTTTTAATCTTAAATTGTTTGTTTACAGTCTCTATTTAACTATTATATTTATTATGCCTCTACTTGACCTGTGGCTAACCAGCTTAGAGTTATCCGCTCTTCAAAAACCAAGTTTTGCCAGTTTTCTCAGATCTGTGAAAAAAATAACACTGTTGTGTATCTAATATCTTTAAAGTCTCTGACATAAATTTTCTGAATCCATAGTTTAAGAAAAATCCTAGTTTCAGTAAGTGCTACTACCTTTTTCTTTTTTTTTGTCCTAAATGGTGAATATACTCTTCCCTCAGTATCTGCCTCCTGTATGTGCAATCTTGCTTTGTTCCAAATATAAGACAGAAACTGTTGTTGACATTTCTTGCCTCTTTTGCATTACTATTCAGGATTTCATCATCTGTATCAAGCAAAGAATCCAATAAAGGTTTCTTTTGATCCCAATTATATTCTAAAATGCTTTTTAAAATTGTTTTACCCTTTGGCCATTAACATGTTTCCACTAGCACCCATTATCAGCTGCAGCTTCTTTCCAATAATGTGTGTTTTAACAAGGATGGTTTTTGACCACTGTAACACATTATTTAGACAAGTCTGCTTTATCTGACTGTGGTTTTGGTTAACATTCTTCGCTTAAAATGTGTTTTCCAAGCAGAAAGTATCAGTGGTTTTGAGTCAGAGAGTTATCACATTCAAGCTATATTCTGTTGTACAAAGAAAGGGTAGTGAATCATAATTAAGGAATGCACAAATCCTTGTTCTTCTGAAGGACATCCTACTGAGTTACTCCATGGTGGGCTCAGAACAAAACTTTACTAAGAAATTACATTTTGTTTTTTAAAAATCTGAAGAAACTGTTTAGTAGCCCTGTCAGCATTCACGGAAGTTAACTATTACAACAAAGGCTTTCTTCTTTAGGGTCACGAAGATGATCAGAGGATTAGAACACTTCTGCTATGAGGACAGGCTGAGAGAGTTGCGGTTGTTCAGCCTGGAGAAGAGAAGGCTCCAGGGAGACCTTATAGCAGCCTTCCAGTACTTAAAGGGGGCCTACAGGAAAACTGGAGAGGGACTTTTTGTCAGGGAATGTAGTGATAGGACAAGGGGGGTAATGGTTTTAAACTGAAAGAGGGTAGATTTAGGTTAGATATTAGGGAGAAGTTCTTTACTCTGAGGGTGGTGAGACACTGGAACAGGTTGCCCAGGGAAGCTGTGGAGGCCCCATCCCTGGAAGTGTTCAAGGCCAGGTTGGATGGGGCTTTGAGCAACCTGGTCTAGTGGGAGGTGTCCCTGCCCCTGACCGGGGGGTTGGAACTAGATGATCTTTAAGGTCCCTTCCAACCTAAAGCATTCTATGATTCATGCACACTATAGACTGCTGCTTACAGCTTGTATTGTTCTCTAGTGAGGTTTGATTTGGAATATATAACTTAGTAATGCAGACACAGTAAGTTTGCATATATATGAGTCTTACATGTACACTACTCGATTTCTAAAATGGGCAGTAGGTGATCTAACTTTAGGTCACAGTGATTATGGATGCAAAAGTAAAATGGAGTTAGATATCAGTGACTAGCCCAAATACACTTTGAAGAACAGAGATGCTGAGGTTTATGAGAAATACTGTTACATCTGGATATTTGTTATCAGATAACAAAGCAGTGGAAACACCAAAAATTATTACCCTTATTCTCTTAATATCAAGCCCATAAGTCTTTTTTGCTTTCTTCTTTCCCACCCCCACAGTGAGTCAAATGGAGATACAAGAAAAAATTAAAGGAAGACTGTTGTAATGGAACAGATTATCCTAAAATATGAAGCTTATGTATCTTAAAGGCTAGAAAAACATTCCACTTGTAGTGAAGACTGTGTATCTAATGATCATCACATTCCTATTCCTATAATTAAGCACTTATCTGACGCAATAACTCTATGCATGAGAAATATGCAGAATTTAGAAATCCTTTGATGGCTTTTCATTTGTAAAATTATTTGGTACTATGTTTAATTTTAAAACATTTTCACTTTAAGAGGATAATCATATCTTTGTATAAAGAGAAACCACCCAAACCTGAATCATCTGACATAACATACACCAACTGAAAAATAAGAAAGCAAATGAAGAGGAAAATAGCTCATACTTACTACACATTATATACAAAACTACATTTACTTGCTTTATGAGGGATTTTTGGAAGGTTTAAAGAAGTTGGAGTGATAGGTTAGTTTTGTATGCCAAACTAACCTAAAATCTTACAATAGGCAAATCATAGAATTGTTTAGGTT
>VYXH01006787.1:1226-19091 GCA_013397275.1 Burhinus bistriatus | reverse complement strand
TAGAGGGAGCCTACAGGAAAGATCACGACAAACTTTTTAGCAGGGCCTGTTGCCCTGTAGGACAAGGGGTAATGGCTTTAAACTAAAAGAGAGTAGATTTAGACTAGATATAAGGAAGAAATTTTTTGCAGTGAGGGCGGTGAAACACTGGAACAGGTTGCCCAGAGAGCTGGTAGGTGCCCCATCCCTGGAAACATTCAGGGTCATGTTCCATGGGGCTCTGAGCATCCTGATGTAATTGAAGATGTCCCTTCTCATTGCAGGGGGGTTGGAGTAGATGACCTTTAAAGATCCCTTCCAGCCCAAACTATTCTTTGATTCTATGGACTTAGACAGTTTTTATCACAGTTTTTTTAGAAATGCATTTTGGAGTGAAAGAGTGCAGCTATTGCTGGAGAAGGACACGTAAGGAAGTTTTGGGGCATTGCATAATGGGACTTAGAATGCTAGTGAAAGGGGTATATTGGAAATACTGTTACTTTCCTGGAGTTGGCTGCTGACATGCAAACTTGAAATAGTCACCTCTGAGAAATGGAAATTCATGGTCTAATACCTCCTTCAGAGTCTCTATCCCTGTTACCATCTGGTTATAGGGAAGTGGACCAATCTACTCTTTTAAAAAACACACGAAAGGGGTGCAGGAGGAAGAGAGAAGTAATTTTCATAAACAATTTGGTTGTCTAAGGACTTATGTGGAAAATGGGAGTCCTGAGTTCATAATCTTTTCTTATCTTGATGGGTTTCAAACCCACAGCATGCACTTCAGTGACCAGTGATAAGGCCATAGAGTGAGCCTGAGAACTGTCTTCCCCTCACCTTGTTAGAGCTGGCTAATTGCAGGGGGAGCTCAGTACTACTCATAAAGGAATTCTTCCTTCAGTGTTGTCAGTCAAAGTTTGATTACTATGCTGGATTTATCTCATAAATTTTATACTATATAGGTTAATGTAACTATGCATAAATGTAACCATTCTCTAAATGTTACTGAGATAATATATTTGTTGTTTTGACAGTAAGCACTACATGCAGAGTATCTGTCATGTAATAAAAGTTACATTTGTTTCCATCAATGTTGTAATCTTATTGGCTGTTCTGCTGTTCTTGAATTAAAATGAATGCCATCTGTGCTCCACTTATTATTTTATGAGCTTTTATTATTATCCTTCTTTTTTGTATCTTGCCTAAATTCACCGCTACATTTTTTAAAATCTCTCATGTGAAAAATCGCATTATGAAAATAAAAATATATTTTCATGAATAAAATTAGTTTACATTTTACCTTCAATAGGATGTTTATATCCATCAGTTTTTATGTTGTGCAATTGTCTGTTTCTTAATTTTTTTTTCTCTCTTGTTTTCTGTTAGTGATGTGGCAGATATGTTCTTATATATGTCAGTGCCATATGCATTAATCATGATACTAGCAATAACACTGCGATGTTGTCACACAAGCTTTGGCTACTTTTAATCCATTGAGACATTAAATCTAAATCCTGGCCTGATACAACTCTTGAACTCCTATCAACGAATCAATCAAAGTCCAGTCACAGCAAACCTTGCAGTAAAAGGAAGATGTAAGGATTTAGGATTATTCACATGATGTGTACTATTGTACAAGGCCTGAAATTGTTCAAGAAGTGGGAACTGGAACCCAGAAGGGGAATAACCCCTTGTTGGTGAGGGAAGTAGGGCCACAATGAGAATTTGGGAACATACTGGCTATGATGTCCTTTTAAACTAGACCACTTCCAACTGAATAGCATGTAAAAATATTATGCAATCAGTATGTTACCTACATTTTAAGAGGGTTGATGATGAGTTATTAACGGCTTACTCTTTGAATTTGTAAGAACAGTTGTGATCATGTCATGCATTGTAGTTTTGTATAAAGAACCCTTAACATTTTTTGAAAGTACTAAAATAGTTTAATATTTACTAATGAAATCCATGCTTGCTAGCTGCAGTTGCTGATTTTACACTGTAACAGAAATATGGGAATATACACAGAAGAGCTGCAGTTGCTTTCTCGCTTTTGCCAAGTCAAAATAACTTAAGAAACTAAAGTAAAAGAGATTATGGAAGTAATAAATCTGAACATTGATATTGGTTTCACTAAATATAACTGGAAACAAATTATTTTGGCATAATTATCAATATATCAAAACTGTTTAGTCTCCATTTTGACATTCTCTGTTTCACTAGTCAGCAAAGCCAAGCACCAAGGAATCCTCCAGTAAACCTCCAGGAAAACCCATTAAAAACACAAAAATAACAGATGAAAAATCAAATACAGATTTTTATGGAAAAAGCAAGAAGGCAAGTCCTGAGAGGGCTTCACATCCAGCATTTGCTAAAGGTAACCCAAGATAACATATAGGCAATGACTTAAGGCAACATAAATCAATTCTGCAATAAAGTGTTTTGGAATGAATATTATTCAGTCTTTCCTGTCAGAGCTACTCTCTATCTAATACCAATACTCAAGTATTTGGGATGGCAGATAAAGGGAGAACTGTGAATTATTTTTAGGACTATGTTCACTGCATTTTAGTGAACCTGCATAGGAAATAATCTCTAGATACAAGGATAATCTCTTCTAATGCTAAGCTTTTAAACTAGAAATATTTTTTTTGTATATGCTATACAGTTGGATCTCTATAGATCTCAGAAATAGTATATATAACCCCCTTCTTGTAGATACATCAATGGAAGGAATATACTTAGTACCACGCTGTATGGCACAACTCCACTTCAAATACCAGAAGTATCTGATGTTATAGGTAGAAGGTAGAAGGTAGAAAACATAAACTTTGTGTTCCATAAATTAATTTAATAATAGTTTTGTCATTCTTAATTTTTCCAAATTTCCATTTTTCTTGAAGTACTTCTTTTCCTCTTTCCAGTTTTGAATGTGTTTTCAGAACGTTTGCAATTTTTTTATATTTACAATATCATATCCCTTATTACCCGCAAACCTCCAGAAAGAATCAGCAGTATAATGGACTGCTAAAGATTGCTGAGAGTGTTGTATGCTCGGTCATGGAAATAGTGGTATGCAAATTTAACAGAAACCCCTTGGCTGGTTAACACCAGAGGACTGGTTAACTGTCCTCATCCTGCCCAAACAAAGCCTCAACATACTGTGGGAGAAGATAAGGTTCCCGTAATGTGTATTGGAAAGTTGCCGGGAAAGGAAGTGTGGGTTGCTCCTCCTTTGGGAAAAGGAAAACCCATTTCTTGGATTGTCTTTGCTCAAGCACCCAGGTAGGCTTGTTGGGTAATGTGGAAGAATGGAGAGATCTGGTATGTATCTCAAGGATATTTAAGCTTGGAGGAAAATAATCCATGATTTAAATTATGTTTTGTAGGAACTAATGCAGCAGGACCTACCTGAACTGATGAAGAATGAGTTTCACAAGGTACCAGATAAGTGCAGTGACGACCCAATCCACACCAGTCTTGGCACACAACATGTTGCTTCTCCTGTCCTAAGAGATGATTTTGACAGATGGGGCTTAAGTCCTCACCTGCTGTTACAGACATTTTTGGGGGGAAGGCCCATGGAATGAAAGAATAATAGCTATCTATATGTTAAAGGACAGGGAATAGTGTTTAATAAGGATGTATAATGGTTAATAAGGATGTGTAAACCTTGATGGTTATATCCTCTAACATCTAAGGAGGTTAGATTTAAAGATGTTTTAACCGTTGGTATGAGGGGACTTCAGAAATGAGAAATAGAATAGACAGAATACTTAGATCTGGGATCTGAACATGACACAAATAATATAGAATAAGGGATGGAGGTTGTACTGTATCTGGCAGAGACAGAGTTAATTTTCTTCACAGCAGTCCATATGGTGCTGTGCTTTGCATTTGTCTCTAAAACAGTGTTGATAACACACTGATGTTTTGGTTATTGTTGAGCAGTGCTTGCACAGTTTGTCAAGTCAAGACCATCTCTCCAACACCCCCTTCCACCCCTGCAAAGGCCAGTAGGCTGGGGTGAGCAAGAGGTCAGGAGGGGACATAGCTGTGACAGCTGACCTAAACTGACCAAAGGGATATTCCATACCACATGATGTCACGATCAGCAATAAAAGTAGAGGAGAAGGAGGAAGATATGGAGACATTCATGGTTATGGTGTTTGTCTTACCAAGCAACCACTACACATACTGAGGCCCTGCTTTCCAGGAACTGGCTGGACGCTTGCCTGCTACTGAATAAAGTAATCTTTTTGCTTTGCTTTCATGTACAGCTTTTGTTTTTCTTGCTAAACTGCCTTTATTTCAACCCATGAAATTTTCCATCTTCTTCCTCTGTCCTGTCGAGGAGGGGGAGTGAGGACATGGTTGGGTGGAGTTCTGGCAGCCAGCCAAGGTCAACCCACCACAAATATATATATATTTAAATATATCTCTCTATATATAGTCATAGAATGGCTAGAGTCGGAAGGGATTTTAAAGATCATCTAGTTCCAACCCCCCTGCCATGGGCAAGGACACCTCCCACTAGACCGTGTTACTCAAAGCACCATCCAACCTGGCCTCAAACGCTTCCAGGGACAGGGCCTCAACATCTTCTCTGGGAAATCTGTTCCATTGTCTTACCGCANGATTTTAAAGATCATCTAGTTCCAACCCCCCTGCCATGGGCAAGGACACCTCCCACTAGACCGTGTTACTCAAAGCACCATCCAACCTGGCCTCAAACGCTTCCAGGGACAGGGCCTCAACATCTTCTCTGGGAAATCTGTTCCATTGTCTTACCGCACTCACAGTAAATAATTTCTTCCTAATATCTAATCTAAGTCTACCCTCTTTCAGTTTAAAACCATTACCCCTTGTCCTCTCACTACATACCTTTGTAAACAGTCCCTCTCCAGTTTTCTTGTAGGACCCATTTAAGTACTGGAAGGCTGCAATAAGGTCTCCCCAGAGCCCTTTCTTCTCCAGGCTGAACAACCCCAACTCCCTCAGCCTGTCCTCATAGCAGAGGTGCTCCAGCCCTCTAATCATCTTCATGGCCCTCCTCTGGGCTCTCTAACAGGTCCACGTCCTTCTTATGTTGGGAGCTCCAGAGCTGGACACAGTACTCCAGGTGGGGTCTCATGAGAGCAGAGGGGCAGAATCACCTTCCTTAGCCTGCTAGCCATGTTGCTTTTGATGCAGTCTAAGATACAGTTGACTTTCTGGGCTGCGAGCACACATTGTCAGCTTATGTTGAGCTTCTCATCCACCAACACCCCCAAGTCCTTCTTGGTAAAGCTGCTCTCAATCCATTCTCCCCCCTGTATTGTGTGCTTGGGCTTGACCTGACCCAGGCACAGGACCTCACAGTTAGTCTTGATGAACCTCACGATGTTCACATGGGCCCACCCCTCAATAATCACGTCACAATAAACAGGGGGAGTGCCCTACCTTCCAGTTGAGCTTATAAACTTTATCTAATGCTGAAGGTTATTTTTTCATAAAACTCCCCCCAATACATATTTTAAAGTCAGCTCTATTTTTTGGTGAGGTAGTTATTTAGAGAAAATAATTCACTCAATTCTAAGTAAAGACATTGAAGTAAACTACTTTGTTACATGATATTTTTCAAATTCTGTTTTGTATTGTAAAAATAAAACTTCATAATAAAGGAGGACAATGAGCTTTATAAAAGGATTTGATGAGCATGGAATTTCAAAGCAAAATTTTTCATTACATTTTGGCATCAAGTATCTTTAAAGCGAGCGAACCAAGAGAAGAAATTCAAGGAGCAGAAGTACAAGATGACAAATATGTGCTAGTAGAGATACCTATTGATCAGGTAAAGTCAAGGTAAAATTATTGCTCCCTGTAATGAGTTTGTGAGTTGGCCAGGGCCATTGGGATGGAACTGCTTGCTGCTTTTTCATGAGGTAAGCCTTTAAAGTTGTTTTGCTAGAACATGAAAATAAGTTAGCTATTTTAAACTGACCTCATTACTCCATGGTAAGAAAGATTAAATAAAAGGTTTAAGAAGTTTTCTCATGGTAGTTGAGTCTCTACCAGAAGGGTTTATGATTCCACTATTCATTTGTACTCTGACAAAATTGTGGAATCAAAACAGGAGCCCTCACCCATGAGTTCACACAACTTCTTGTTTGTTTGGTTTGTTTTTTGACTGGTAATGTCATGGTAGAGAAAGACCAGAATAGTATATACCAGGCTACTATTCAGAAGCGAGCTCAAGAGAATACCCGGGTTTTCTTGTGCTTCTTTTATGGCAGGGTTGGAATGTTTTGTACTGAGTTTTTCTGCTGTGCCAAATGGATGTATATACATTTTTTATAGAACCTTATGTCCTATCACTAAAAAAAAGCTGAACTGATTCTAATCTGTCTAGGCAAATCAGAAATTGTATTAGTGATCATTAAAAGCATACAGATTTCCTTATTAAAAACAATAATAAACAGGAATTTTTCACATGTATAGTTCAAGAAATCAATAGAGAAGACCACATGAAAAATTTTTATTTCATCTATTGTTAACTCATGCTCATTATATTAAGTCATTAAATCGTTAATTTATTAAATTATTGTATTCAATTTAATGTGATATTTAGGTTAATTAATGGGACATTTATAGGCATGTACATTTTCACATCTTAGTCATTTTTATAATAGTTACAATAAATAAACATATTTTTATGGTTTATAGCATTATATGCCTATTGTTTAAAAAAATCTAAAGAGAGCTATTTTGTGCTTTAAATATCTCCTTAGTGATACTATATTTCATATGTGTCCAAGCATATAAGTCAGAAATGGAGTAGTAAATACTTTAAAAATAGAGAAAAAAGAAGAAAACGTACTAATCGGAACACTGTAGTATTTTATTTTATCTTTAGTCATGTTTGGAAGAGATTGAGATAAAAGACGGCTTTTATGTTTCTTTTTTTGCAAAAAAACCCTCATTATATATGCTAGTGTCTTTTAGTTTCAGTACAGATGAGAGAGATATTGCCGAAGGGCAATGAACTATCACTGTTTCTGAAATCTCCCACTCAATTCATCTGTCAGGTCAAACCTGTTTTGACATTGAAATCTTTATTTTTCTATTTTAAAGGGAATTCAAAGCTTGTGAAAGGTGCCAGATTGACAGCGCAGAAAGGTGAAGTCATCTGTTTATTCACGGAACAGATACTGCTCATGAAGTAGCATCAGTACTGGAGATTTTGCTAGAAATTTCACACAGGCTTTAACATTAAGGTACAATTGCTCCATAATTAAGTCATAAATACAAAAACCACAGCAACATCTAGAAGATACTTGCCTACTACAACTAACAACAGCATCAGCTTTATCATCTTTTATAATTTAGTTTCTTACTTCAGTCTTTTGTGTGTATGAAGCTGTTTTCAACCAGTTTAGTTTTGCCATTTGACTACCCATTGTGTAAGGTCAATTGAGATTATGTGTTGCCATTTTATTTACATCTAGTTTGCCACTAGTTCTGTTTGAGGTGATCTTCACTACAGTAATCTATGCCGAAATAACTGCAAGGCTAGATAGTGGTATATAGAATCATAGAATTGTTTAGGCTGGAAAAGACCTTTAAGATCATCCAGGNACTGCTCGCTCATGTTCAGCCGGCTGTGCACCAGGACCCCCAGATCCTTTTCTGCCAGGCAGCTTTCCAGCCACTCCTCCCCAAGCCTGTGGCGCTGCCTGGGGTTGTTGTGACCCAAGTGCAGGACCCGGCACTTGGCCTTGTTAAACCTCATGCAGTTGGCTTCAGTCCATTGATCCAGTCTGTCCAGATCTCTCTGCAGAGCCTTCCGACCCTCAAGCAGACCAACACTGCCGCTTAATTTGGTGTCATCTGCAAAATTACTGAGGGTGCACTCAGTCCCCTTGTCCAGATCATCAATAAGATATTACACTTGATGGTATAGTTGGAAAAGATGTGATTGAGTTACCAGGAAATGGAATGGGAATATAAAAGGAGAGGGAGAATAAGGAAGAAGGAAAGTATAGAAGTTGACCATTTGGGGCAGCAAGGGGTAAACAGATACAGAAGATACAAATGGAAATAAAGCTGGAGAGATTATGAGGATTCATAGATGGAAACAAATACAACAAGCAAAGAGGAAAAAGTAGAAACAAGTGAAATAAGGAATAAAGACTGTTAAGTATGAATAAGAAAGCATGATAAATATTTACATAAAAATGTGTTCATTTTTGGAGTATACTTGTTAGACAAAATTATGATGCTTATTTTTCTTCATTACAAGGTACACAGCTGTGGGGCTATATCAATATTTTTCTTTGTTTGGAGAACCAATATGCATAAGATCAATCTTTCAGAAGAGCTTTTTTGCATTGCTAGAATGTTACATCTTTACTTTTAATGATACTTCCATTGGAATGTATTTAGGTGAGTAGTTTCCATATATTTATTTTATTAATTTAATTAATAGGATTCCTGTAATTTTCTGTAAGTATTGCAGCATTCTTCTCAAACAAAGCCTCCTAGTTAATTTTTATTTCTCTGCCTCTTATCCTTTTTGCTCAGTGTGTTCAATGAATGTTTGTGTGTAAATCTTTTTTATCAAATCCAACACATTTGCATTTGTCTTTGAAAAGTAAAACTTCTGTATTTTTACAGATAAGCGTTTATCACAATATTGAAAGGAAAATTAAGCATTTGGACTGTGGACCAAAGACTACGGTTATTGTCCTCTGCTAGTCAAAATGAAGTTGTGATGATGGCATGTTAAAAATAGGAACTGAATGTGGCCCAGCATATGTGCCAGGAGAAGAGCAAGAAGGGACGATTAATTTTGTTAAAAAAACACAGAAAGTGTTGTCTGTGTTTTCATTGGTGAATATGCTCATTAAAATTCCTGTAAATTTTAAAAAGATCAAAAATCAGCATTCAAATGCCTTGCTACTTTAAAATAAATATTTTCTCAATAACCTTATTATAAGATAAATGTTCGCTTTTTCAGTTTAATGGAATAAGATTATAATGGTTTTAGTATTGTAATTGTGATACTTTTGTTCCCTATGGTTGTTCTAATTCACTTTCACACACAAAAAGTGATTTTGATTTGGCTAAATTATTTATAAGATTCGAATGTCTTTGCAAATATGAAATTAGCATAATTCATTATTTTACTACTTTAAGCCAAATCCTCCGGCTCTTACTTAAGCAAAAACCTTGGTGAAATGTATACCCCTGCCTGAAGTAAAAAAAAAAAGTCTTGATTTGAGTAAGGTCTTCAGATCAGACCTTCTGTTTCTTAATATATATGTAAATACTTATTTTGTATATATATTGATTCATAAATTAAAGAATTAGTATTTCATTCTCTGTATATGACCACTGAATGTAAGTTAAAAGTAAGGGAAAAAAGTTAAGATGTAATTGATGAAAGTTAGAATGAAACTAGAATAAGGGAAGTTTTAATGACTAGTATACACCCTGTAAATTAGGAAAAGCTAATTTGATTTTTATGTATGTAGGTTCCAGCTGAGAATGTACAAGAAGAAATCACAGCACGTACCAGTAGTACTGTGACTGAGGTTAGATTTCCCTGGTTTTTAAGTGTGAGTGTGTGCATATTTGAAATGTAAGTTAGATTTTTAATGCAGAATATAAAGCATTTTGCATTTGATTCTGAACATGAAACCAATTAATCTAGTTTTGATTAAGGGGTGGAATGGAGACTTGCATGAGCTCAGTTTTTTGTTTGGCTCTGATGTGGCTGAAGTTTCAATGAACCATTTACCTCAGGACATCTGTATTATTAAAAGATGATGAGACTCCTGTAGGATTCTGTAATCAGATTTCTGTCATTGTTACAGTAGTAACTCATGAAATTGCAGCATTGTTGAATCGGTTTAACTGAAAATTGAACTCCATTTGACTTAACTTGTGGGTACAAACATCACCCCCTTTTCTTTTTGCAACCAAAAATTAAAATACAATACAACCACAGAGACTTTCCTGTAGCTACCTATGGAAGCAATAGAAATAAGTATACAAGTCCTTTTGACTGACTCTATTTATTTTCATTCTGCCTCAAACAGTCACTTGTTTTTTACAAACTTGACTTACACTTGACTCATTCTTTAACAGTGTTGTAAGTCAAAAGGCAGCTCTTAGGGTTCTTATGATTAATTCCCTGGCAGAAATCCTGATTTCACTGAAATTAGTGTATGCTTTATCATTGACTTCAGTAAGATTAATAAAATCGTACTATACATATGCTTTATGAGATAATGATTAATCTGAAAAGCGTAGCTGCTATGTCAATCTCTCCGTCATTGAACCATTTGTCTGTTACTTATGACAAAAAGGAATGCCTACACTGATTCCTTGCATACTTAAATCAAGGAATTGAAAAAAAAGAAGCAAATCTCATTTTAAAGACAGCATTGTCATTGTTTTGATTACGGGAATATGAATAAACCTGCAGCATATGAATGTTGAGACAGAAACCACTTGGGAAGAGGTAGTGCCACTTGATGCTGAGGCAATATAATAGATTACTCAATGATTTTAAAAAATGGGGGCATGATTCACAAAGAAGATTTATGATCATGATTACAGCATCTACTTTTTAAGCATGACATTTTTTTAGTCAAATTTGTAATCTCAGTATAGTCACTTAAGTATGTGGAAAATAGGAAAACTCAGATTGTGATCCACAAAAGCTTGAAATGCCAGGTGTGAGCCATCTGAACCGATAAGGGAACGATAGGTGTTACAAGTCTTGGCACTCAGTTTATTGAATAGGTTTAAACTCAGGCCTTATGACATTAACCTAAGACACTGAGTTATGAAAGAGTTTCTAATGAGTCTCTTTCACTTGCTTTTAACTGAAATTGGGTTCATATTGTGTGATTGTCTAAATGTCCACTGTAGGAGGAATTCTTATGCTTCCTTAAACTAGGAGCTGACTCCTGGCCACCATGATAGTCTTGTATTTCATTTCTCTTTCTCTGTAGACCACCATGTCAACGTTATTTCTACAAGTTGAACTCACTGAGACTCCATTTTCCTGCACGAGAAAAGGCAAAGCCACTTATGCTATCTCCTTGTATTTAGAAGATAGATTCCAGAAAAACTTGAGTCTTGCTCTCAGACTTGAATCCAAAGATAGAATTTGGCCCTCTGTATTTGTGTAGTGTAAGTGTGGATATGCATGCACAAATGCAGATATAACTACACATATTTATGGCAAAAATTTGAGATATTGATTGAGAATATCAAGACACACATTATTGCATTACTCACAGAAAAAAAGCTCTTCAGTTTCTATATATTTCTGTAACTCTTAGAAAAAGTGTAGGAATACTGTAGAAATAATTAAATACCTTTAAAAAATATGTGTAACTTGAAAGAATTTCCGATTGCAGCAGTTGCATATGTGAAAGTAAATATTATTTATTTATGCATTTTTAATGTGCAAAATTCCAAATGAAACCAATGTGGAAACTGCTGAAAATGAGATTGCGGTTAAATATTCAGTGGATTAACTGCTACACAATTTTTGGCATAGGTTGAAGTGGATACTCTGCCTCTGAGGATGTTCAGAAAAAGGTTTAATTAAAAAATCAGCTGCTGTTTTCTGAACAGAAGAACCCTGAGCAGCAGGCTAAAAGAAGTACTGTAAATTTGGGGGAAATATACGTATATTTAAATGTAAGCATAAGTTCAGCCGGAAAACAATGACACAAAAGGTGTTATCACATTTCTAGCATGAGTAAACCTGGACTATTGTTATGAGCATATACGTAATAAGTAATGGATTTGGAATGCAGTTCTTACATTGTAGGCTGTATATGGGAGTGCTAATATATTTGGAATTTGTACAGCTCCCAACCTATATGTCAGTATGAAAGCTTGCAAAAAATGCCTCTAGAAAGATTTTGAAAACCGCATATGGCGATAAACATAATGTCATACTCATGAACAGTAATATGCAGAGCAATAAGTAGGTTTAGCGGTAATATTTTATGTGAAAAATTGAACTATGAGAAAATGTAATGTGTGTGACCAAAAATCACAGTTTTCCAGTGGAGAGAGTGAGTTTCAGTTGACATTTATATTTTCATTTTGGATTCAAACCTTTTTAAAGCTCTATGAATTTTTCCAATAATTTAATTTTCCTTTTTCAATCAGAACATGAATGAAATTAAAAATACCAAAATTCATATTGAGACAAAAATTGTTTTCCTAATTAGATCTAGCAGTTAGAAGCTAAAATAGTGCTATGTTAGAGCTACTGTGTCTTAAAGTAAGTTTGAAAATACGGTGTCCTTTAGTTCTGTTTTTATCATAACTGACTGAATTCAGGGACAGGTTTCCTCATTTTACATTGTCTGAGATAGGTAATGCTGGTGGGAAGAGGCCCTTAATGAGAGATTCTGTTGATGATTTATGATCATTAATCAAATGTGGGTCATTTTTCATACTTGTACTATCTCTGCATTACTAATTAAAATAGAGATATATACCATCCTCACTTTTAGCAGGTAATGAGCAAACATGACTCAGATAAAATAGGGAACAAATCTATTGAGTAAGACTATGGTAGGTCAGCTTTGCTAGTATGTGTTAGACCCTTTTTAATTGGTGTGTATTCCTTCTACAGCTGTAAGTGAAAGTCAGATAAATTGATTCAGGATGACACCTTTATTTTGGAGGCAGAGAGAGTGGATGTTTCTCTACTTTATACTGCTGGCATATACACAACCATTTACAGACAGCGAATGGACATGAAACCTCTATTAGAGAGATGTTAGGAAAACACTGCATTAGAGAGACAAGGAGCAATTAGCATGCAAGCATCTGATACAACTTTATTTTGAAATGCGCACAACCAGTTCCACTTTAAACACTATCTTTTTGAGTATTTAGTTTCCTCAAACCCAATGTTTTTTTTTTCTTTTCAGCATGGATATTTCTGCCTACCAACTATAATACTTCATGTTGCATAGACCATATAAAACTTGTTTTACAGACATCTAGCAAATGCAGTCCTATTTAAATTTAATAACAAAAGTAATCTTACTTCAGTTTTTCTTGCATATTTTAATAATTATGGGTTAAATGCATAGTATTGAATGCCTTCATGATTTGTACAATATGTCGCATTTGAAAGCCTGTATTATTATAAGTACTTTACTTATAGAAAGAATGAAGAATGTACTGTAGAAATGGAGAACCATTGTGGTGTTGCTGTTTAAGCCTATGCACAGTGTCAGAAAATCAGCATGTGACTGACTCTTGTAGGGATTCTTATATACAAACAGGTATTGCTCAGTAGAATTGGATAATTATCCATTGTGAAGAGGCAATTTCATTATTAAATATAAGGATTCATTTGATAAAAATGCATTAGAGGGTGTTAAAAAAGAAAAAAAAAGACAAGTGAAATTAAATATTGACATGGATAATGCAGGATGTTTGTCTTCTAAGATTAATAATTTTTAAAACTATATGTCATAGCACATTAAGAATCTTAGGATGTAATCCAGGAAAACATCTGTGTTCAGGACACAAGCTAACCTTGTTCTCAATTTGAATTATGTATTTGAAGTTCTGTCTTGTGCAGAAATAAAATTAAAACTCATTTGCTGATGCAACACTTTAAACAATTTTATTTTGGAATAAAGTACATGTATCCTTGCTGGTATAATGAAAATATGTGTATGGAGCTAAGAAGGAAATTTAATTTCGTTTGATACCAGTGCAAAGTTTCCATTTACATGGACAAATTATTTCAGTTATTCAATATTTTTAAAAATTTGTTCCTATTGTTAATTTTAGAGTTCTATTTCTTTTCCCTATAATTTTTTAAATAACAGAGGCCCACCAAGAATCTAGTGAATAATTCTGTACTTTACGTTGTTGGAGGCATCAAAATGGAGTTGTTTCAATGTTTCAGTTTAATTTTTTTCAATTAAAAGACATTGAATTCAACAAGTTAACTTTTTTTCTAAAGTTTTGTTTACCAGAAAAAAAAAATAAATTAACTGTTGTGGAGTATTTGGCAGCATAAAATAAAAGTAATAATTATAACAGGGAAATTGGTTTTTTTTCCTGCTTACAAAAATCCATAGGCTGAATGTTGAATAAGTGCATTTGCAATATGTCTAATCTATTGGCTTCATTAGTTCATAGGATTCAACTGCAAAAGTGTATTAAAAATATGTAATGTTATTGGGTGCTTTGTTAATTTTGTGGATTTGGATTTCTCTTTAATATTGCCAGGACTGCTAATACCACTCAGATTGTTTGTCCCTGGCAGTGACACATTGTGATTAAAATTCAAACCTGATTTTCTATATTGTTTTGCCACACTGTCTCTAGCCTTTTTTCTCAATGTATTTACTTGAACCTGTTCTACAGTTGCAGTTAACTGTTTTAGTGAATAAGTAAACAAGCTCAGTCCTGATGATCGTAGAAGCCACGGTATTAGTCTGTCTGTATGCTTTTATATGTATTTATGTATATATGTATGTAAATGTGTTTATATATGTAAATACATTATAATATAAATATAGTACTGTATGTGAAGTTTCTCTAGATGTTTGTTCTTTCAACCACTCTTTATAAACCAGTTTTTGCAGTCCTGAAATAATTTGATTTCTCTGGACCTTACAAAAGTAAAATCCTGACAGCTTGCATTTCAGAAAAAGAAGACAGCACGGAAAGGGAAGAATGTTCATGACTTGATTTGCAGAAAACCTAAGTCTGGTAATTCCAAAGGTTTGTAATCCGTGCAATAATTGCTGGGTTAAAAAGAAGTCACTTACCAAGAAGTTTAGAAAAGAAAACAGTACATTACAGTTCTATGTCACCTAGAGTTAGAATTGCTACAGTGTGTATATATATATATTAAAAATCTCAAATCTGTGGATTTGAAATTTGAGCTGCAATCTTTCACACCTATGTATCTTGAACAAGTTGCTGAAGGAATGAGTGTGGGTTAAATGAATAGTCACTTTGAGTGATGAGTTCCCATTGAAGTTTGTTAGCTATCATTTACAGAAGATTCTTTTTGCACTTCTTGTATAGTTGTTAACTTGAAAGGGGCTATTTTGTGACTTTAGATTACTAAAATGATTCAGAAATCATCCTTAATTGTTCTGATAGAAATCCTACATTTCTAACATCTCTTAGCATATATGTATTTTTTTCTAGCGTTCCCCCACTGAGCACGGTTATTGGTGATGGGTTAGACCTTACACAAAGCAGTTGTAATAATGTAAAATCTGTTAGTTAGCTTTAGTAAATGATTTTAGAATCATCTTTAATTAAGTTCACATATATCGAGTATAATTGAATAATTCGACCTACTGTTTTAATTGACTGATAAACTGCTGTACATTGGCAGACTGATTTACACTGACAACGAGCATCCTTTGAACCTTTTGTTTTCATTCCTTGGGACTTCCCATGAACTTGTTTATATTTTAAAAACCTCAAAACTGCTGAACAGCAAATGATCTATTTTGGGTAAGCTTAAGCTTTTTCATGTTTTGATATATAGCTATTACTTAGTGCAAAAACATTACATTCTATTTCTAAACTGTAAGGATTTCAATATATCTGTTCTATTAATGATCACACTGTTTAAATCATTCATTGGCATTGTTTCTCATTCTTGCTAACTACATTTTATAGTTTGTTAGTTCTTTGGCTTGTTTCCTCATTTGCCTCCAAGGCTACATCTATACAGCTAAATAAAACAAACCATGGACCTTTCTCTGGTCCTGAGGTAAAGTGGCATGGCCTAGCTTGATATATGACTATTATGTCTTCTCTTTCTTGTTCAGAGGAGTTTGACCCCATCTATACTGCCAACTGGAAGAGTTTCTGGCTTGTGCTGTGTTCCAAAACATACCTAGGTGTAGTCTGGGAGAGTGGTAGCTGGCATGGGTTTTAGCAAAGAACGTATTAGCAAGAAAACACAGTGGAGAGTTGCAGGTTATTGCTCAAGCCTGTGAAATTGTCCTGTTTGTTGTATTAGTACAATCCGCAGCGTCAGAATAGTTCAGCTTGGAACGGACCTCTGGCGGTTAGGTCTCAAAGCAGATCTAACTAGATCAGATGCTCAGGGCCATGTCCAATTAGGCTTTTAATATCTCCAAGGACAGAGATTCCACAACCTCTCTGGGCAACCCGCTCCAATATTTGAATACATTTATGGTGAAAATGTTTTCCTTTATACTCAGTTTCCCATGTTGCAGCTTTTATATCTGCTACCTCTTGTCCTTTCACTGTGCACCTTTGAGAACAGTTTGTCTCCATCTTTTCTATAGCCTCCTATAAGGTAGCTTTAGGCAGCAAGAAGAGCTTGCCTTAGCCTTCTCTTCATAAGGCTGACCAAATCTAATTCTCCTAGCCTTTTGTTATAATATAATTTTCTTCAGGCTCCTAATCATTGTGACAGACTTGCTACAGTACATCCATGTCTTTCTTGTACTGGCAAGTTCAAAATTTTACACAGTACTCCAGATGCAATCTTACAAGTACCATGCAGAGAGAGTGAATTGCTTCCTTTGGCCTGCTGGGTACTCTCTTACTAACGCAGACCAGAATGCTGTCAGCCTTCTTCGCTACTAGTGCACACTGATGATTTATTTTCAGCTTCTTGTTCACCAAGACCACCAGGTTTTTTTCTTGCAAGACCGCTTCCCAGGCAATAGATCTGCAGCCTGCATAAGATTATTCTGTCACAGGTACAGACNTAGCTGCCAACAACCTCATTGTCACATACAGATTTCTTCAGGGTACTTTTTTTTTTTTTTTTAAATTTCTGAGATTCCTCTCAGGCATTTCTCTAGTCTGTCAAGGTTTTGCTGGGCAGCAATCCTGCGTGCCACTGTATCGGTTGCTTCCCCCCTATTAGAACTTGAAAAAGAGTGCACTGTGTCCCATTAACATTGTTCATAAAGACATTAAATAGTATTGACCCCAGAACTGGTCTCCAAGAGACACTAGTTAGGAGCAGCTGGTTGGAGTTTGTGCAGCTGACATCTAAACACCATGGTACAGATAATTTTCCTCACACCATACTGTACACCTACCCAACATGTATCTCACCAGTTTGGCTACAAGGGTACTGAGGGAGGTGGTATCAAACACCTTGCTAAAACGAAAATAAATATTTATTCCTTTCCCCTTGCCTACAAAGCTGGTCATCTCATTGTAGAAGGCAATCGAATTGGTCAGCTATGATTTGTCATAGAGCATAGAATAGTTTTGGCTGGAAGGGATCTTTAAAGGTCATCTACTGCAACCTCCCTGCAATGAGAAGGGATGTCTTCCACTAGATCAGGTTGCTCAGAGCCCCGTCCAACCTGACCTTGAATATTTCCAGGGATGGGGCACCTACCAGCTCTCTGGGCAACCTGTTCCAGTGTTTCACTGCCCTCACTGCAAAAAATTTCTTCCTTATATCTAGTCTAAATCTATCCTCTTTTAGTTTAAAGCCATTACACCTTCTCCTATTGCAACAGGCCCTGCTAAAAAGTTTGTCCTTATCTTTTCTGTAGGCCCCCTCTAAGTACTGAAAGGCCGCAATTAGGTCTCCCTGGAACCTTCTCTTCTCCTGGCTGAACAACCCCAACTCTCCTAGCTTGTCCTCTGATCATTTTGTGGCCCTCCTCTGGACCCTCTCCAACAGGTTCATGTCTTTCCTGTGCTGAGCGCTCCAGAGCTGGATGCAGTACTCCAGGTGGGGTCTCACCAGAGTGGAATAGAGGGGCAGAATCACCTGCCTTGACCTGCTGGCCACGCTTCTTTTGATGCAGCCCAGGATATGCTTGGCTTTCTGGGCTGCAAGCGCACATTGCCAGCTCACGTCCAGCTTTTCAT
>VYXH01006765.1:0-31587 GCA_013397275.1 Burhinus bistriatus | reverse complement strand
TGCCTTCATCCTGGCACAGAACAAATACTGGACCTCCCTCACTGGTCATGCTGAACTGGCATGTATGTACCAGAGATGGCAGTGTACAGCTCCAATCATCTCTCTCTTTCTCAGACTCTCAGATGCTCCTCAGTCTGCCCACCTCCTCCTGAAGCTTAGCCACCAGGCAGAGCAGTTCATCTACTTGGGCACACCTGCCATAGGTGCGCTTGCTACCACCCTCCATCTCTGGGAGCGACCACGGGCACACCCTGCAGCCTGAAACCTGAGTGGTCGCGTGCTCTGACTGGAGTTCTGTGTACGTCGCTGCATTGATTCCACAGTGTGCTGGAAGCTCAGGAGAAGCAGAGGACATGCCTTTTTGCCAGGTGGTCATCATGCTGCAAAACACCTACCCACCCGGAGATGTTTCCATTGCAATTAGTGGGGCTGGTTGTCTTAGCCTATTTAAATCAACGGAGAAAGTTTCAGGAGGGCTCTAGGGACTCCTTCGGGACAGTCATACAGCAGGGCTTCTTAAACATTCTTCTATCTTTCCTCCAGTGATCCCACCAACGATTAGCATGTCCTTTCTCTCTCTTACATCAAGCATCAGCCAAATTTTCATGTGGCAAAGTTCAAACTTCAACAGAAGTACAGTGATTTAGAGCAACGGAAAGCCTATGTGGACCTAACACTACTGGTTTCAAAGAGGTTACTGCGATGTTTGTCAGGAAACAAGCTTATTCCTCAGTCCAGCACCTTTGAAATCTACTTTAGATAAAAACACTAATGGTATCTCTCTCCCCTTTCTTTCTCTCAGTTCTTTCTGATGTCACACTGAAATGGTAAACTAGAGTTAAGGAAGACGTAGCACAGCAGCAGGGTAGAACTCAATGGGCAGCACTGCTGCATAATTTCTTATCTAGTCACAACAGCCATGGAAGGCAGTCACAACCTCACTGCAGAATATACTTAAGTTTCGACAGCACGGGCATCTTTCCCAGCTCAAGTACCCTTTTAATAAAGAGACAGATCATCCCACTGCAAACCTTATTCCTCTTCATCACTCTAGGCAAGGAATTGCCTTCTGTTTTATCCCTGTACTGCATTCATCATTTAGTCGTAATAATGCTATGGCATACAAGCAAGTCAACAGGACAACAGATACTATGTGAACACGTCAGCTTCTACCTTGATACTTTGTGTTTAACCACTACAGATTTATGTTGTTTTCTATGAAGGCATATTTAATAAGGTTTAACAACAACTGGAAAAGGTCTGTCAGAAAGATACTCAACTATAAACCACTTCCTATAGTACTTTTGGTTGTCTCATCCTCTGTGTTCTAACTAAGCTTATAAGGACTCTCCAAGTGAAATAACATGTTCAACATAATAAACAGAACTCAGAACCCCTCAGGAAATCTAGCTCAAACAAGCAAGAACACTAAATCTGCAGGACCTGTTACATCACACGCTTTTTCAAGTTCCCCAAAAGTTTCATCACTTAATACTAATAAACACCTGTTTCTTGGTATATTTTTAATTAGATTCATGTCATGAGTGGGGCAGCCAACAGCAACAATCATAACCATTATTTTCATATAAATTTTTGTAAACCTATAAAGCATACTAGCAACAAGCTTTTTCCAATATATTTGTGGACTAAGAGAAAAATATTTCCTACAAAGAGAGCAAAGTTCTTAAGACACTGTTTCAAAAGCGAGCATGCTTGTTTTCTGGCAAACAGCGTGCCAGAAACAGTGTTCTGGTTTTTGTGCAAACAGTTTATTTGAAAATAATTTGTATCATCCTTATAACTTTATTAACTAAACTGTAACATTTTCAGTAGATGATGAATAACGAATTGTAATCATTAAAAAAAAAAAAAGGTTTTCTACTTGTCCTGGTTTGAGGTAAAACAGGACCAATTTTGTTCAGTAACTTTACTTTTTAGCTAGGCCTCTTCTAACTGCTGAAATTAACAGCATGTTGTGCAGAAAACTGTTCACTCTCAGAGTGATAAGACCCATATTTGTAGTTGATGCCAAGGAACGGTATGCAGAGAGGCTCTTGCTTATCCTTATTGCTATAACACCCAAGGCCAGCCAACTTTGTTACTTGCCCCATTGGAGGGTCGGAAGCGGAAAAGCGTAGAGGGGTGTCGTGGTTTGGGCCAGATTGGCCCAATCCGGTGGAACGACAGATGCTCTCTCTCTCTCTTGCTCCACTCCCGAAGGGAGGCAAGAGAGCGAGAGGAAAAGAGAGACTTAAGAGTTTAGAGAGAGCTAAACTACTTTAATGAAATATTAATAATAAGATAACAAAAAGAAAATAATGAAATAGATACAAAACCGTATCAAGCTCCCAGGATGACAATCACGTCACCAGCAGGCGNGGGAGGAGCGGACAGGACAGGTGACCCAAAACTGACCAACAGGGTATTCCATCCCATCTGCCTCATGCTCAGTATAAAAGCTGAGGGATCAAAGGGTCAGCCCTCTTTCTTCAGTGGCCGGCGTCCGAGGAGGACTCTGTCTCTGCATCTGCCTTTGATCCCGATCCTGAATCCAGATCCGGAATCCAGTTCCCGTCCATCACTGAGTGCAGTCTGGGACTTCCCCAGCGCCTGCTGGTGATGTGATTGTCATCCTGGGAGCTTGATACGGTTTTGTATATATTTCATTATTTTTCTTTTTATTATTTTATTATTAATATTTCATTAAAGTAGTTTAGTTCCTTCTAAACTCTTAAGTCTCTCTTTCTCTCTCTCTCTTGCCTCCCTTCAGGAGCAGAGCAAGAGGGAGCGAGCATCTGTTGTTCCACCGGGTTGGGCCAATTTGGCCCAAACCACGACACTACTACACTGTCTGAAGTCTTCAGAGCAAGGTATCCCATTAATTTAAGCTATGCTTCCTGACAAGCAGTAAAATTCAAGCAATACTTTCTTTTAGTTTCATCTTAAAATATTTGTTCCACCTCCTTTAAAGGACTTGACTGATATGTGAATTAAAAGACAAAGTGCTTTAATCTCCTGTAGAAATACAGGAACATTTTTTTAATGGGTCTTGTCTTATTGTGGAAGGATGGCTTTTCCATTAGATAAATAACTGAAATAATTTTATTTTGTACAATTTCTTTTTGGGGGGATTCCCAAGATCTGTTGGGGATCTTTTGCATCTTGCCCAGTTGTCCCACTAACAACTAGCACGTACTTTCTCTCCCACACATCAAATCTCAGTTAAAACACGCTTTAAGAGGGTGCTTAGGAAACGGGTGACACAAATTATGCCTAAGCAGGAAGCTGAAAAAAAAAACAGGAGCAAACAGACCTGAACCCTGCCACCTGTTACAGACATAGACATTGAAGTGAGGCAGAGCAATGACATTAGTTGTCGTAATGCTTCATTCAGTCTTCTACTGAGTGGGAGAGAGAGATCTCAAGCTAGTGGAGACCCAAACATGTAGATCTGTCATCTCCAATAGTACATAAACTTTCCAGAATCAGCACCAACACATTACCACCCATATACACTGCTGGTAGGCTTAAGCTGACTGATTACACATCTAGCTCACATCTTTCCACTTCCATCTTAGAGGTCAAAACAGACAGAACCAGTTCAGTTGTGCTTGCCTGCACTGTACACGCATGCCTACAAGTCATTCTTGTTTAGCATGGTCATCAAGATCTTTTGGCAATGGTTGGGAGGTTAAGTTTAAAAAAAGACCACAGAAAATGAAGAACAGGGTCCACTTTCTGAAGCAGCTTCTCCTAGCAAGCTTGGTGCAAAAAAGGCTAGTAAAATTTTTTGGTTTTGAAGAGAATCACTGCTTCAGGATCACATTACCAAAACCCTCCAAATACACAGGTCAGAGCCCTGTGATATCTGCCCGTCAAAGTCCAATATACATTTTACAGTCTCGTCAGTTGCCTCCATAGGAAAGTGGCTTATAACCCCAAAACTATGTTTTGCACCAGCACACTTTAACTCCAGCTCCTCCAGTCGAGTCATTTACGTAAATTTTGGATTGTCTGTCTTAAAGCTATACTGCCAAGTGCCAGAAGCTCAGACTGCTGTATTCCCTCAGTCTTATTGCTCTTTTGAATGTAACATGTTAATCAATGACAAACAGCTGACTGAATAATCAATGTTTCATTGCTACTGATGGCTCTTTTTAGATAGCGCAGGAGGAAATAAAGCATTCATAATTAATGGTAATCAACTCCGCAAGGCAAGGATTTCAAGGAAAGATTTATATTGTTGTCAACTAAATACTGAGAAATTCCTGGAAGTGAAGAAGTTGAGCATGAGCTAAGCTACAATGAGATTTATGCAACCTGGCTTTTCTTTAGGCCTTGTTGGCTGTTACCCTACAAAATAAGGAAGGCCAATTCCTTAGCCAATTTGGAAGCAGACTGGAAACCTAGGTTTTGTTCTCCTCTGTGCACCATTAGGCGCCCGTCACTTCAGGGGAAGTTTGGAAAGGTCCTAGGCAATCAACATGGTACCTGTGCAGAACTCAGTTCTACAACCTGCAGCAAAGCAGAGGCCCAATGCCCCTAAGATGGCAAGGACCATAATCAATTACTTTCCAATTTTATAGAGTTTACAAGCTCCAAACCGGCCATTGTGACCACACCTGGTTGAAAATATGTCTGAACTCACCTCTTGTTTTTTGGGAAAAGAGACTAGTTCCGCACCCCTTCCCCACAAGTTCTCCAACACCTGGGGTATTCAGTCTCGGCTCCTCTATCCATTTCAGTCCTGAAATGAGTCCTCTATCCATTCTTTTCTACACTTCAAGAACAACTTCCCTGTGTAGGAGGAATGGGGAGAGCTGTATCCAAATCCCTGATGTCCTGATATGCATGAATCACTAAGCTAGCACTTCCCAAACCGAGTTGAAACCCCTCCAGGTATCACTGAGCGCTAAGTGGCAGCAGCAGCGCAGTTCTGCAGGGGCAGAGGAATGTCAACAGACTGCAGATTACAAACTGGCAGTGCTACCAGCAGTCAACCCTGCTAACTACCTTCAGCTGGGGCAGCAGCTATTTCCCAAGGGATGGAAGGCTTCAACTTGTAATCATTTCACACTTACTTCCCAAAACATTAACCCTGGGGGGTGGGAGGAGGGCACATGGAGACAGCAAAAGCAAATGAAGGACAAAAGAGCACAAGAAATGCCACATATTGTGGAAGTCTTGGAATTGGCAGCATTTCCCCATCCAGGCACATTTTCTGGCAATCACAGCTCTTTTTGTTATGGAAAAAGATGTGGCTACTTATTATCAGGGGAGGATTTCACAACTGCAGGGGGCAGCAGCAAGACACCCCAGACCAGAATAGGGTGCAATTTAAAGTATGCATAGAATCGTGGAATGGTTTAGGTTGGAAAGGACCTAAAGATCATCTAGTTACAACCCCCCCTGCCATGGGCAAGGACACCTCCCACTAGACCTGGTTGCTCAAAGCCCCACCCAACCTGGCCTTGAACACTTCCAGGGATGGGGCATCCACAACTTCCCTGGGCAACCTGGTCCAGTGCCTCACTACCCTCATAGTGAAAAATTTCTTCCTAATATCTATTCTAAATGTACTCTTTTCTAGTTTGAAGCCATTACCCCTTGTCCTATCACTACATACCCCTGTAAAAAGTCCTTCTCCAGCTTTCTTGTAGGCCCTTCTCAGATACTAGAAGGCCGCTCTAAGGTGTCCCTGAGCCTTCTCTTGTCCAGGCATCTTTTCTTATTACAAGATGTGTCCTTATCAGTCTCCCTGACCATATAAGGGATTGCTTTACAATGGATTCTGGCACTATTTGTTCTTTAAAAGCAGCCTAATGTTTCCTCTTTCTCTAGTTCCTAGAAGGACAATGCAACTAGAGACAGACCCCCTCACACTAAATATGGTCTTATTGAAATCAACAGTAAAGTTCACAGCTGCCAGACATGATGTCAGAAGGACTTTAGAAACAGTGAGGTTAGAAAAAAGGCTGTTAAAGACAGTGTTAGAGTCGGTCCTGCAATGATTTCAAAACAAACAAACGAACCCCAAAAGAACAACGTAGAATCATAAAATAGTTGGGTTGGAAGAGACCTTTAAAGGTCATCTAGTCCAACCCCCCTGCAATGAGTAGGGACATCTTCAACTAGATCGGGTTGTTCAGAGCTCTGTCCAACCTGACCTTGAATGTCTCGAGGGATGAGGCATCTACCACCTCTCGGGGCAACCATTTCCAGTGTTTCACCACCATCATTGTGAAAAATTTCTTCCTTTTATCTAGTCTAAATCTACCCTCTTTTAGTTTAAAACCATTACCGCTTGACCTATCACAACCGGCCCTGCTGAAAACTTTGTCCCCGTCTTTCTTAGAAGCCCCTTTTAAGTACTGAAAGGCTGTAATAAGGTCTACCTGGAGCCTTTTCTTCTCCAGGCTGAACAACCCCTCTCAGCCTTTCAGGGAAGCAGCACCATTTTACCACCAAGCAGCAGGTGTGGGACAACCACAATAAACTCTTAAAGCTGCTTAGCATAGTGGTTAGATTTGGGGAGATTGTCATCACCCTACGCTTTATGCATTTACAGTGTGCTGCAGTTCTTCCTCTTGAGGTGTTGCCCTACCTACTCCACTTTATGTCCATTCAATAAATCCCTGTAGAAGTTCTTCCAAACCAGTTCAGGTTATTCTGTCAGCTCCTCACCTTTTTAATTGCTTTTCATGGCTGACCACTTATTCTTTTGGGAAATACCATCTTTTAGTACTCTTTCTTGCTTCACTGACTTACTTTCTCTGGCAAATTTTAATCCAACCCTATTGAATTGAGAGAACACACTCCATTTCTTGAGCAGGTGTTTACTTTGTCATCACGGTTCAGCAATAAGATCAAGTTTCCATTGTAAACATTAGCATACCTTAGTCTAGTCATATGCTGCAACACACATAGCTTGTGTCCTATGGAAAGCATATGCTGTATGCTTCTCAAGTGTCTTCTTGCTCTTGTAGGGGGAGAGGGGTTGTAAGAAGAATGTGAACCCCGTGCCACTCTGAACAGCAAATTCATGGCCCATTTGGGAGAGAGCAAGGATTAGAAAGTAGAGATTAAAATGTGTGAAATGAGCAGAAAAAAACCCTAGTCAACTAATTCCCACATTAACCTCATTCTGAGGTATTTTTATCCCAAACAATTCTGAGCCAATCATGCCCATTCAATGGACAAATCTGTCAAAAAATGGGACAAAACGAAGGAGTTTGAACTAATTCCTGACTCATGCACGCCCTTGGCTAGTTTATGAACAGCCTCAGGGCTGAACTAACCTCAGCCATCTAACAACCCATAGTTCACTATTCTGGCACCAGGAAATAGCTACAGATTAAACAGGAAAGTCCACGTCAAACCCATTTAACATGGCTATAAGCTCTGTGAGGGGTTACTAAGAACCACAGCAACCAGTCCCAAGTCCCTCAGAGTTTCTGCAGAACTGAACCATGTCAATCAGGTTAAATATTGTTTGAGATCAGAAAAATCAGCAAAAATGGTTATCAAATTCAACCCAGCTGAAACAGCACTGTATACACAAACTGTAATGAGAAGTGGAGAAATCATGACACTATACTATCTGGGCAGCCTGGAGGAGCCTGTGAGATCTTCTACATGTGCGTATGCAATTGCATGTTTCAGAAATAATCTGTACATACTAAATATCTGAATAGCAGTCCTAAACAATATATTTTTGTACCAACTCCTTTTTATCTAGAAGAATATGGGAAGAAGATTAAATAACTTGTGTCAGAACTTCAAAAAACCAAACTGCTGAATGAGTAACAGACAACATTGTTTGAAGAGTAAAAGGTCACACTTTACTTGTTCCTTCGCATTTTTAAGAATATTACTGCAGAGATAGACAAATCAAGTACAATGAAGATAAAAATAATATAAAAACAACACATGGTCAGTTCTGCTTCAAAGGTCAATGTGAAACATAAACAGTCTACAGCAGAAAGTTGTTGTGTGTGGTTTCTTTGTTGGGTTTTTTGTAATATTAAATCTAGGGACAGGAAACGAAATGAACCATAAGCAATACAGTTCAACACAAAAGGATTATTCTGAATACAAGGGGAAGGCTCCCAGTAGCCAACCTTTTATGATTTAGACTGTGTAAAATTGCAGCTAACAGTGATTTTCATCCAAGAATCTGCAAAAGAGGGTAAATGAATATAACTTTTTAAGGCCAGTGTTGTTACCCTTATTCTGATGGAGGACAAAGCACTGCACAGCATGTTAAAGGGACTATTCATAAGCATCCAGTATTTATATAGTATCTGACAATGATGAGTTTTATCAGACTTCAATGCCCAGTTTACATAGTCAGAAACATATCTGAAAATACAGCCCTAGTTTTTGGACTCCTCCCATTCTCAGTACTTTGGTTCACATTGACCCAAATGAAAATAGCTTAGAATTTTCAGAGGCCAGAGTCACAGAGACCTGAAATCCAGACTTCTCAATCTAGGCTCCCAAGGCTGTGGAAATCAAGACACTATACCCTTTTAAGCCCTACTACCTTGTCCCACTGAAGAGTTCAGTGATTGGATCGGGAAGAGGATCTCAACTACTCAGTTGCTCTAAACACCATGCACTCCATTTTAGTACCAAAAAGCTTAATATTTTGACTCTATTTGGAAACTCAGGGTCAGTGAAAAAAATATAAAGCTACAAAAATACACAGCTACCTAAGAGTAGATGTGCATTATAGAGACATACAAGAAACCTTGTTTCCATCTTGGAGATGTCCACAGTTGTAAATATAGCACATAGAAAGCATAATACTGTAGGTAAGGCAGTAGTGACCTGCTCTGATCAAAGACCAGGCAGATAACAGGACCATAGCATGGATCAAGTACAACAGAGTACAGCAAAGAGTAGCTACCTACTTAATCAGAAATATATTTCAACACACCAGTAGGGAGAAACATGAATAACCTATCCTCTTCATGAAAAACTGCTGGCAGTATTTCAAGCCTAGGAATTGTTTTACTTTGTCAAAGCTGCCTTCAGAAAAAAAGAGGCTTTGAAAATTAGGCCAAAGTGTTCCAAGTTGTCTGCCTTAAGTCATCACTGACATAAATCTGTATTTTGGCACCTAAGTCCAAGTGGTTTTATTTCATCACCCACAGCTACTAGAAACTTTGACAAGGGACAGGTACAAGATTCAACACTTCTATAAATCACAACATTTTTTTACTTACACACCTACTTTCAGTATAAAACCTTAAGGAACAAAAAGCTTCTGAAACAGTAAAATGCAATTGTCCTAATAATAGCCAAGTTTATCCCCAATCGTATGATGCAGTTAAAAGAGGAAAAACCCTCATGAATACAGTAGAAGCATGTTAAAGGTATTTCAAAGTTCTTATGAAGTTGCTTCAGAGACAAATACAGAAGTCAAGTCAGGTCTCTACATGAAAAATCAAACTGAATTAACTCATTTTCAAACGTTAATATAAACATGTAGCATAAATATGCTGTGAAATATTACTATAGTCCAAATATCTCACGACAGATCAGAATGCATGAAATATAAAAGAATCTCTTAGTAATCCAATACACAGGTAGGCTTTCCTTGCTAGAGGAACTGAAAATCTAGTAAGAATTGGCAGAAGTATATACCACTAGGTAAAAACTTACAAAATCTATGTTTTAACCATAAGAAAAGCATTTATCTAAATAGGGATTAATCAAGCTATATACTAATGTTTCCCTAATATCTAATAAAACATTAGATATCTATATATGAGACACTGATGCACATTTAATTTCGAAGTGATATGTCTGAGTACAGATCCACAATAAAAAGTTCACTGGGTTTCAGTGTCAGTCACAGTAGACAAGTTCAAACAAGTCAGGAAAGGAGAACTGAGCCTCCTTGCATCCTTCAGCTAAAAATCAATCAAGCTTTTCCCTGAAGTTGCCAGAAGCACTGAGCTCTCCCATAGCATGGCTGTAGACCACAAATGCAATTAGCTCACCACTGCACTGGAAGAAGAAAGCATGTCTAGTAAGAGTGCCTTTATACTGCTTTTGAATAAAACCTCTGTGGACAAAAACAAAAAACAAACAAGAACCACCACTGAGGGGTTAGAAAACTTTAAAAAGTCACTGAAATCTGTGGCAGCCACAGAAATTGAAAGCAGATTGAAGGGATCCCTATAGCCTGGTAACTGAAAAATCATGTGACAGCACTGCAAACTGTACCTGCCAGCAATTTATTTTCCCAGATAGAGGGAGTCAGGGGGAAGGCCACATCAGAAGCATATATTCTGTTAAGCACAGGTATTTAGAAGCAATCACCTAATAAAGAGCACCTCTTTCAAGCACCTTAGGTATGCATAGTGTTATTTCCAACTACCAGACATGCTTCCTATCTGCTTTGAATAAATCACAAATTCAGTTAACTTTTACAGGATTGCTTCTTCAACTCCATGCTTTGTGTATGATTACAAGCAGAAGCACTGACACTCTTTTCTCAGTGTACTTTTGGCTGCACAGCAAAGAGCAAATAAGGGAAGCTTTCTTGCTTATCTGTCCAAATACGCAGGTATCTAGCTAACCTTACCCTGAGAATGGCTGATACATCTCCCTACACTAATCAGAATGCAAAATTTAAAACTCATTCATTTGCAAGTAACATAATTAATACAATAGAAATATTTGTTTAAAATGTTGCCTTGGCTAAGCATGTTGAAAATTAACCTCACATTGAATTCCTGCAGTTAATGCTTTCGTTTACATTTCACATGGGACTTAGATCCCCTGTAAGAAGTTTGGAAAGCAGTGTGTGCATCTTTATTTTTTCAAAAAGCTTTTAGTGTTCAGGGTTTTTTTCCCAAGTTTCAGACTTGGCAAGAAGTCGTAGGCCTCTCAGTGATTTCCTTTTTGACCTTTTATTTATTACAATACTCTAGATACAGTTTAAATTACTTTGCAAATATTTATTATTGTTTCACCTGCCTTTAAATGGAAACACTGTGCATTTGAAAGCTGCCTGTTTCCACAGCAGCATCTGCAAGTATCTGTGTAACCTTTGTTGAAATTGTATTCTGTAATTTCTTGCAGCAGTATTTCTTCAGGTACCATAGCTGATATTCTTGTAACTTCTTTAGTAACAACAGCTTTAATGGCATTATCTTTCTTCACCCCTCCCAGCTCTGTGTAAAGAGAAACCCCAATGTCACTAAGTTTTCCTAGATCAATTTCATTGTGTATTTATAGATTAAGAAAGTGAGAAAAGAGCAAGAGTACAAAGAAAGCAGCTTCACTCTCTTGTACACACTATTTGTGTAGAAGAGACATGTGTTGTCCCAAACCATTTCTTAACTTAAAGCATTTAAGATCCTCTTGTATATTTACTCCAAAATTATAAGAAGCTTGCAACCAAGAATCAGTTAAGCCAGTCTAACAAGGGTTTTGTTTTTTGCATGGTAAGGTCCTCATGAGCTCAAAAACTTTCTAGTTTTACTTAAGTTTTACTTTCTTTACTCTAGTTTTACTCCAAAGATGGGCTTCTCCTGGTTTAGAATACAATTTGAAACTAAAACCCTGGGGCATGTTCAGCTCCATGTCATCTAGCAGCTTCCTAAAAGGAAGGTTTTATGAGGAACTTTAAGTAGCGATTTATTTCCCCAATGCACAAACAGAATACTTCAGTAATTGCTGTAAATGCAGCTTTCAGAATCTGTTTCCTCATGCCCATGATAATTTGGGGGATCACATTTTAAAGTTAAAAACTACTTATTTCTCAAGCTGTGCCTTTTTAATGATAAGTACTGTTACTGGGTGGAAAATATTTCCTACCCCAAGGAAACTCTTCATAGTTTCACAGTACACTTGTGATATTCAAAAAGTCAGGAGTGCCCGCTTGGATCAATGAAAAGCACAGACTTAGAATGAAGACTTCAATGCCATAGACAAGTCTTCTAACAATCAAGTTACTGGACATTAAATAAGTAAATCTCCTCTCTTAACCTGAATTTCCATCTCAGACCTGAGAAGTCGTTGCCCCTGAAACTTTAATCAAAACAAGTAAAGCCTTTTCAACCACACAGCGGAAAAGATTTGCTATTTTCTAATAGAGATACTATTAAATTCCTCAACTGTTCTCACAGGGACGCTGCTCCATAGTTGATCATTGCAGCTATACAACATAGGGATTTTCATCATCTCCAATCCCTCATTCTATCACAGTTGATATTTTAGTAAAGAGTGGAGTTGATAAACAACCACTCCACCAGTTTTTTGCTACTGTGAGCTATGTTGCCTACATGGAACTACGCAGTTGCCTTATCAGGCCCCAATTCCGAACTCCACCCAGAGCACTACATTTTCTCCCTTCTACAGATGAGTGAGAACTGGTTTCTGCCACGAAAAGCTGCT
This sequence comes from Burhinus bistriatus, assembly GCA_013397275.1. NCBI lineage: Eukaryota > Metazoa > Chordata > Aves > Charadriiformes > Burhinidae > Burhinus > Burhinus bistriatus. The sequence goes on along the minus strand of VYXH01006765.1, from coordinate 19,173 downwards.
CTCCTACCTGCTACCTGAAGTTCTCTGGCTTACCTGTGTTCCTGATAGTTTTCACAGGGAGCTCATGCTCTATTGACCTGGATCCATAACTCAAGTTGATTAAACACAAGCAGGCCATAGCCCAAGTCCTAAAGGACTGTATATATATGTATAAATACATATTCTGTGAACATCTTTCTTGTATCACATTTCTTGGTAGCTTCACCCACTTCAGCATTTCTTGGAGCCCCTCACAGCTCTTAGACTGGATCTCTCAGCTTAGGTGAACCTGCTTTAAGCAGGGGAGTGGACTATAGAACCTTCTAAGGTCTTTATAGACCTATATTTTGCAAAGTGTCATTTTCCTTAAGTGCAGCCTTAACTTTTTCCTAGTGTACTAACAAATTAAAAACATTGCACTGAACTCAATGAAAATGCTGTTTTAGAATGCTTTTTCTGGCAACAAAGGCATCTTCAAAAGTAGCTGGGATTACTAGAGTAATTTAAGAATCATCCTGAACATAATTAGAGTGCACAAGCAGAGATTTAAATCTGAACTCTTTTTAAGACCCTAAAGGAGAATTAAGCGTATGCTAGTAAGTGTGTTATTGAATGGAGACAGATTTTGTGATGCAGTCAAGTCCATTTTTGGCCCCTGAATATCTCTACTTTGAGCCATGGCAACATTTCCGAAAACAAATGCTACCACAAACCACATGCAATGACAAGGTTAATATCTTCATAAAAGCCTCATTATTACACAAGTCTTACATTATATTCAGTTTTAAATTCTTACCAAACTTCTGGTTGCCCTCAACCTCCCTTCCATGGGTTGATGGTATGTATATTCTCTGCTCTCACAGTTTCCCTTTCCTACCCTCATTCCACTATGGTATGTTCAGCTTCTATAGAAATTAACACAGTAATCTTTGGGTTTTACATCTCTTACATTGTCTTCACTTAAGTCAGACACTTGCACAAGTTTAATTTAAAGTTATATAGTTTTTGAAGGCAGCTCAATATAAGCATCTTCCTTTCCATACCAATATTTTCTAAAATCTGTCTGAACACAGTCTTGAAAGCCATTTCTGTTCACACATACAAAAAGTCATTCAAATAAGGACAAAGCACATGAAGGCCTATAAGCCACATACACAATATATACTTTTCATTAATTTGTTATTTGTTTCTGTGCCTAAACAACTGATAGTATTATTAGCAATCCAGTTCATCTGATGTGGAAGTTACTGGTTTTGCCTCTTCGTGGACTTCCTCCCACTGCCTCCGTTCTTCTTATGCAGTTTTGAAGACTGATAACCACCTACAACAAGATTTAACTAGTACTATTTAGTACTCAAATGGAACTTTAAGGCTATCAGTACAAGAACTAGATTTAAACTGAAAATCTCATAATGATCCAGGCTTCATTCACGAAAAGAGAACATTGAAGATAAACATCTATGGATCCAGGCTACGCAGCAAAATGTCTGCTGGACTTACTGCAGAAAAAAACCCCCACCAAATAAACATCCAAATAGCAGATTAATTTATTGCCATGATTTAAGCACCAATTTGTCTGCTCTGTGTAGCAAAAACGGCACTGTGGTGATCAGAATGGAGCATTGGTTTATGAGCAGAAAGCAGTATCTCTCCAGGAGTATGTTTTAATTATTTCAGGTACTGCCACAATATTAGTAAAAAGGAGACTGCTCTCTAAAAGCCAAAATGAGACATCAGGCACTGATTGTGCTTCATCCATTGAAAGTACATTTCTGAAGTACCAAAGCTTTCTATTGAACAAACTTCATTTTCATCCTCCAGTTTTCTTAACTTCATCAAGCAGTTCATACAAAAGCCATTCCCCTCCCATCAATGAGACTGGTCACAGAGGTAACGTTATCCATATATACAAGGCACACAGAATAGAGTAGTAATCATGTAGTGTATTTGGTGTGTACAAATTGCTACACAGGCCCTCCAAAAAAAGACAACAGACCTTTACGTAAGTGCAGAACTGCAAGATTAGAGCTGAAGTTTGTGATCTGCCACTGCAGAGAAGCAGTGGAACATTGCATTGCAGAGACTTATGCTGGGTCTGAATCTGGCTCAATGTATTGTAAAGTTCACAATATTCTGTGTCTGTAAGCCTCCAAATAAAATTATTTTCTTTCTGCATTTGTACATACGTGTAAATCAGGTTATGGCAAACAAGATGAATTCTATCTTACGAAAAGTAGTTTGGACCAAGAGTTATTCTGCTGGTAGAAAAACTTATGTTTGATTAAATGTACCTTAAAATAGAACCTAACTACAGTATAAGAAATTGATCTGATAACTTCAGTTGAGGAATATCCTCTTAAATGATTTTTCCTGTGTAACATCATGAACTATTACAAAACCACATTTTTATGTCCATTTTACTAATGTGCCACACTTTTTCTGAAGTTGCTGATTAAAAAAGAAAAAACTTCTAATTCACTGAGTCTCAGGTAAGAACACATTAGTACTCCAAGTTTAAAGCATACCTTTAAGAGAATTAATTCTATTTAATAAATAACTTTCTGTGAAACGATTAATCTCTTGATTATTTTAATTACAATTTGCCAAATGTACATTATTTCTACTACCAGAGTAGGCAATAAATTATTTATGCACTTAGTTTTATATGGCTTACAGGCTTGACAAATTGCTTATTCAGAATGACTAACTAATCTATCATGTTTTTAGTAGAAAGAGGGCAAAGTGTAAAAGAATCCTAATAAATTTACTACACACTGTCTATGTACAGAATTAAATTAAACAAATTAAATTAAAATTTCAGTTGCACACACAACTAAGCAGGAGAATGTTCTCAGGGTACCAGAGGTTAATAATAAATTGCAATGAGTCTAATAACTAATTTATTCTTCCTTCTAGAAATGTCTGCATTTTAAAGTAATTTCCAATGCAAGCCTCAGGGCAAAATGTGTTCTTTTTCCTTCTTCTGGGGCACTGGTTCAATCAAAGCAGCACAAATAACAGAATTTACTCCACCCTGCTCCATGTATGTCCTCTACAGGTGCCAGATGTCAAACAGACTAGTTCCTCAATGTACAGGTTGCCATGGTAGGTGTACTTCAGTAGCCTGTCTCTGAGGTGACCAATAAATACCTTCAGGAAGAAGTAAAAGGAGGACCTGTGATGTCTCCCCAGTATGTGCTCGCAAACATCAGCAGCTGGTGTTCCAGCTGTATAAGGAACAACATCCAACAGAAGGACTATTTTCAGATTGCCACTGCACCACTGGGTCTCACCTACTCTGATTAACAAAGGAAGCATTACATGCCATTTAAAAAGCCAAAGGTACTTCAAGATCATGCTCTCTTATTCCCTAAAAAAGAAAAATCAAGCCAGTACTGTATTTTACACATAAGACTGAAATCTTTTAAGAAAAAAATGACAGAAAGAACTGGAAGATACACAACAAGGATATCATGACATTCAAGGATAGTAATAAACCCTTCCAAGGACAGTGAATGTAGTAGCTAGAAAGAGCAAAGTAACACAAACTATTCTAATGAGCTGTCACACAGGAACATTTATGTCCTTGAAGGGTGAGCACCAGAACACCAAAGGTGGCTCTGGATCTCATTACACCCTTTCTGTCAAATTACAGAGCCCTTCAGTATCAGAAATCTCCATCATTTCGGTTCTTTGGCAAATAATCAAGTTACCTCTTATCTTTCTCCTGGATAGACAAGCAACCCAATTTATTTCGCTCTTACACAAAGCATGTTCTCCAAACACCAACTCAGTTTTTCAATTCTTTGGAGAAAAACACTACATCTTTTTGAAAGGTGACAACTAGACTGTGCCCAAGTATCAGTATTTTGCCATATATATTTAGTTAATATTTCCTTGCTCAGTCTGCTCAAACTGGGGTAGCACGCCAGATAATATTCACAGGTTCAGAAAGAAACAGAAGCAGGTCTTAGTTGTACCTGCAACTAACACTACTATTTCTCCTAGTGGCCTCTTTACATAGTCACATTACTTTCTCGTGGAGGATGATGAAGACATGAGGAGTAGATGGAGAGTTGGAAATAAAGTCTGCTTGATTTTATTTTTCTTGCTAGAACCTTAGCAACTGAAGGAAAAGCAGGAAATGCAAAATATTTTCTTTAATCCAAAAAAAATTATTCAAAAAATGTTCTTAAAAAAAAAAAAAAAAAGAAGAGAAATCCCCTGAATCGGGTTTGCATGGTGAGGTTTTAGTAGCAGGGGGGGCTACAGGGGTGGCTTCTGTGAAAAGCTGCTAGAAGCTTCCCCTGTGTCCGATAGAGCCAAAGCCAGCCAGCTCCAAGACAGATCCACCACTAGCCAAAGCTGAGCCAATCCACGTCAGTGGTAGCTTCTGTGAGTAATGTTATCATCATAATCTGAGTGCCATTACACGGCACATGCAGGACAACCAGGTGATCAGGCCCAGTCAGCATGGGTTCGTGAAAGGTGGGTCCTGCTTGACTAATCTGATCTCCTTCTATCACAAGTTGACCTGCTTGGTGGATATTGTCTACCTGGAAAGGCTGTGGATATTGTCTACCTGGACTTTAGTAAAGCCTTTGACATGGTTTCCCACAACATTGTCCTGGAGAAACTGGCTGATCATGGCTTGGATGGGTGTACTCTTTGCTGGGTCAAAAACTGGCTGGAAGGCCAGTCTCAAAGAGCGGTGGTGAATGGAGTTAAATCCAGTTGGCAGCCTGTCATAAGTGGTGTTCCCCAGGGCTCGGTATCAGGGCCGGTTCTGTTTAATGTCTTTATCGACAACCTGGATGAGAGGATTGAGTGCACCCTCAGTAAGTTTGCAGATGACACCAAGTTAGGCAGGAGTATCGACCTGCTGGAGGGTAGGATGGCCCTACAGAGAGATCTGGACAGGCTGGATCAATGGTATGAGGTTCAACAAGGCCAATTGCCGGGTCCTGCAATTGGGTCACAACAACCCCATTCAGCATGACAGGCTTGGGGAAGAGTGGCTGGAAAGCTATCTGGCAGAAAAGGACCTGGGAGTGTTGGTCAACAACTGCCTGAATATGAGCCAGCAGGGTGCCCAGGTAGCCAAGGCGGCCAACAGCATCCTGGCTTGTATCAGGAATAGTGTAGCAAGTAGGACTAGGGAAGTGCTTGTCCCTTTGTACTCAGCACTGTTGAGGCTGCTTCTGGAATACTGTGTTCATTTTTGGGCCCTTCACTACAAGAAAGACATTGAGGTGCTGGAGCATGTCCAGAGACGGGCAATGAAGCTCGTGAAGGGCCTAGAGAACAAGTCTTATGAGGAGTGGTGGAGGGAACTGGGGTTGTTTAGCGTGGAGAAAAGGAGTCTGAGGGGAGACCTTATCGCTCTCTACAATTACCTGAGAGGAGGTTGTAGAGAGGTGGGGGTCGATCTCTTCTCCCATGTAGCAAGTGACAGGACAAGAGGAAATGGTCTCAGGTTGTGCCAGGGGAGGTTTAGATTGGATATGAGGAAAAATTTCTTCACATAGTGGGTTCTCAAGCATTGAAACAGGCTGACCAGGGAAGTGGTAGAATCACCATCCCTGGAGGTATTTAAAAGGTGGGTAGACATGGTGCTGAGGGACATGGTTTAGTGGTGGTTTTGACAGTGTTAGATTTATTGTTGGGCTCAATGATCTTAAAGGTCTCCAGAGAGAGGAATGATAAAATGTGAGAGAAAAAGCCCTGCAGACACCAAGGTCCGTGAAGAAGGAGGGGAGGACGTGCTCCAGGCATCGAAGCAGAGATTCCCATGCAGCCCATGGTGAAGACCATGCAGCCCTTGGAGGTTAACAGTGGAGCAGATACCATGCTGGAACAGGTGAATGTGCCCTGAAAGAAGATGAGATGCCATGAGGAGCCCATGCTGGAGCAGGTTTTCTGCCAGGACCTGTGGCCCTGTGGGGTACCCATGCTGGAGCAGTCTGTTCCTGAAGGAGTGCATACAGTGGAAAGAATCCATGCTGGAGCAGTCCTTGAAGAACTGCAGCCCATGGGAAGGACCTACATTGGAGAAGTTCATGAAGGACTGTACTCTGTAGGAAGGACCCCACGCTGGAGCAGGGGAAGAGTGTGAGGAGGAAAGAGTGGCAGAGACAACATGTGATGAACTGACTGCAACTCCCATTCCCCATCCCTCTGCACTGCTTAGGAGAAGGAGGTAGAAGGTCAGGAGTGAAGTTGAACCTGGGAAGAAGGGAGGGGTGGGGGAAAGGTGGTTTGAGATTTGGGTTTATTTCTCATTACCTTACTCTGATTTGATTGGTAATAATTCAAATTAATTTCCCCAAATTGACTCTGTTTTGCACGTGATGGTAATTGCTGAGTGATCTCCCTGTCCTTATGTTGACCCACGAGCCTTTCATCATATTTTTTCTCTCCCTGTAGGGAGAGAGTAGGGGGAGTGATAGAGTGGCTTGACGAGCACCTGGCATCCAGCCAGGGTCATCCCACTACATACATAAGTACTGGTGTTATGAAAGACAACATCATATTATAAGATTAACTGCACACCTGGATTTCTTTCAAGGGTGTATTACTATTACATACTAATGAAATACTGCCTTACAAGGAAATACACAGCTTTCTCCTTTCATACACTCACCTTTCATCAGTTCAGAAGCAAGCCAAGGAAATCCCACCACGCTGCAGCTTAGCATTAAGGACAGCGTTTGCAGGCCCACCTAAGATCTCTTTTCTCGGGCACACCCATATTTGTTCCTTCTGTAATCAGTTCTCAGCATCTTTCTGAATCCCTGCAGCAGGCAGCCTAGGGGTAGGATCCACTCTTCCCCTGTTTATCGTCCAAAAAAGAAAGCCCTTTTTGCCTTAACTCCCCAATCCTAGCCTGCTGGGGCCATGCCCAAGTTAGCTGTAGTTAGTCTTAGCTGCCTGTCAGCAGGCTCAGAGCCACCCAAGGGGATGAGGGTACCGCTTGCAGTCAAGTCAGCAGACAGGAAGCAAAGAATTAACTGCTCTTGCCCTTCCCCATTCACCAGAGATGTCGGGAAGAGGAGCAGAATAGGGTGACTATTTGGGATGCAGCCTTCCAAAACCTCCTATTCTTCTCCCACAGCAGAAAAATCCTTCCCTAAACAAAATGCTTACAGAAAATGTTCCTCAAAAGCTTCTCTGTTGTAAGGTCAGGGACAGAGACACTCTGTATCATTCATTAGACATGCATTATAAAAATCCTCTGGATGTTCAGGTTTCTGAAATCAAGTTGCAATTTGCATGAACTAAATCCATACAAATTGAGTTAGAGGTTCTCTGTCTCTAACCTTTCCATAGGTAGACAATCTAGAAATCCTAATGTATCTGGAAAATAACTAAGTATATACCTCCATGTCCTTAATTTCCACAGAAGTCTCTCAGCTCCTATTACAAGATTCTACCTCCTAGCTTTTAAAGTCTCTGAGATCTCCTCACCAACCCCTAACTTTATTTCATGTTCAAGCACCTCATTCACCCTCTTATGCCCATTTATTTGGTAGTTTAAAAGTCTTTTAATTGCTCTCATTTAGGAGCTCGGCTACTGAAAGAAGCAGACTGCAAGAAAAAGGTCCTGATAAGTCACTATACCTTAAGTCAGGGACCATAATCACGGCAGGTCAAAAGGGAACCACACCAACACTGATCAGAGCAAGCTGCCAACCCCATGAGTTAAAAATGATGTCATAAGACTGGAGTCAAAATCATGAGATTTGCTAAACTGGTATGTTTTTGTCTTTCTTTTGGCTCTGGGGAAAATTCAGTTCCACACCCAAAATGTGTAAAAACTTTTGTAGGCCTAAATGCAGCCTCAGATAAACATGCATCAATGTTTTTCTCAACAGTTGTCTGAAGAAAACACGTGCTTTTCTGTATAATCCATACACTGGATGCTATTACCATAAACTTTTGTACCCTGCTCATGATTCACTGTGTCTCTTCAGCACCCAAATGCACTCAGAGACATTTTATTTATGAACCAAGCCCATGGGGGTGGCAGATAAACAAACCACCACTCTCTTTGTAATAACCTAGCAACAAACAGTCATCCAGGGAGCAGCAATACAGGTTCGGGTCCCTTCACTCAGTCAAGGAGAAAGTAAGAGATGCTCTCTGTCCTTGCTGGTAAAGCTGTGCCCCTGCACAGAACTTGGAAGATGAACTCCAGCCACTAATCTGGAGCCACATTCACACTTACGTCTTTCTCTTCCATACACACTTTTATTGGGGTCATCTCTTCCTCAACAAGTTTTATGCAACAAAGCTAGTGGTTAGAGAAGATAAATATCTTCTCCAGCTGTGTTCAGTGTCTACTGTGCTAAAGGAGAGCTAAGGAAATAGCTAGCCCTGAAGCTCTGTCACACCTAAACTAACGTGTGTTAGGCACTGTGCTGGTCATCCGTGCCGAATTGTTTTGCTCTTAGGGACACTGCAGACAAGCAGAATTTTACTCTCCTGGCTAGACAGATGACTACACAGCTTGTATAAATGTGAAAGTTTTGGACACCTGGACTAATGAACTAAAAAGGCCAGCACACTTCAGGGAAGTTGGAGAAAGCTTCTGGGACACAAGACCATGGGAAGAAATTTGGCATATAGTGATTTCATCGTTTATGTTTTTTAGACACAGAGGATTTGTCATTCCCTTAGAGATGCTCTAAAATCCAGAAAATTACAGTGCCATTCAAAGAGGGAAATTTCATTTGAAGTTTTCCAGTGTTGCTGCTAATTTCGACAAAAGGCAGAGAAACAGAATATTGTGCCATGCCTGTTTTCACCATTTATTTATTTAAAACATTCCAAAGTTTAGAAACAACATTCTAATAATAAAAAAATAAAGCTTACAAAAGAAATAATAATGACAGGCTGTGTTAAATTACAGACTTTTATGCAAGCTGGCTTCATGATCTTTAAGAACTGGGACATAACAGACTAAGGCAGCCTATGAGAGCTGGCTGTTGCTGGCATGCTAGCAGGGGACCAAAGATAAATAAATAAATCAGAGGCTGTAATTAGGTGGTTTACGTGCAAAATAGCCCTCTGAGCAAGGTTTAGCACCTGCTGCTGTAGTTGATGTAATTTTCCTATTTTTGTTCACCTTCAAGGTTTGATGAGCATGCAGGAAGATCAAATCACCATCTCACCTTCACATAAGTTTAGCAGAAAGATCTTTTTAAAGCCTTAATTTGGTGGAGAAGACAGGCTGCAAACTATGGCAGTTACCAGGTGTCAGCCTTACTATTTCATCCCCAGTTCCTCTTGCACACAGTAGAAAGAGCCAGTCCCATGACATAAAGGAGTCTTTCGCATTAACGTACAGAGAGCTCATACTTAACTAGCACTTTTTTATTCAGTCATATGATTTCTAGAGTTGTGCCTCATTTAAGCATTCATCAGATGTTTAAAAGTAGCCCATTCTTCAAACTCTCCAAATTTTTGGCCCTTGCTGACAGCCAGTCATGCAGTGACAGTGATAGCATGTAATTCTGGGCAAATAATGGCAGGCTTCACATCATCTGCATAACACAGTTGGGATATTATTTTTGTTTTTAACACTCTGAACTATTCCATTTCCAATGCAGGGTTATAACAAAGTACTTGTGGGATCTACTGGTCCTGCAACATTGCAGTTCTCTCCACAATATTCTGGGGTAGTGTAAGTTTTCTGTAGACCTGAAAATTACTCCAGGTACTGAGGTAGTAACAGATTTATACAAGTTGCCTGTCTTACCATGTCCCCAAGTTTCCCTTCCAATCAGTGGTTGTGAAATTCCCATAATATGAAATCTATACAATGTCTACCTTGCTGGTAGACAGTACCTGCTACCTACCTTGCTGGTGTCTGCCTTGCACTAGTGGTAAAACATATCCTGGAGAACTGAGATTTACAGTACACAGTGAACAAATAGTTTCTGTATATTGTAAATCCAGTGAGTCATTGTCACACTGGCTCTCACTTTTTTGCAACTGGCACATGTAGATCAGCAACTGGCACATGTAGATCAGCAACTGGCACATGTAGGTCAGCGTAAAGTCCTCTGACATCAACTGGGCAGAGTCATGATGCAACTCTTCTCCTAGCAATAACTATTTTTGAAGCAAACTTCATTAAGGAATGGACATTAGAAAGACAATGTTGCAACAGTGTGGGTGTCAGCATATATGGTTACACTAAAGCTGCCCAGTGTAAATTCTCAATTATTAGGAGCCATCTACGGCTTAACTGTATAAGCTTTCAGGATGCTCTCATTCTTGCTTTGTCCCTTCTTCACAGAGAAGCAGGTAAATGGCTTTTCGGGTTGGTAGTTGCTTTGAAATCAAAAGCTTTGCAAGAAGATGTGACATACCCTCTTGGGCATTTTGAAGCCAAATGACACCCCAGTGAAAGTCACCAGAAACTTCTGAAAAAGCAGGAGAAAACAAACTTTTCCAAGCCATTTAATTTACTTAGCCATGGTAAATTTGCACATTTCAGCTGCATTAACTGAGACCAAGAAACTAAGAAGCTAGAAGATAACCAAGACTCTTCTTTAGAAGATAGAAGGAGCTTTGTCAAACCACTGCAAACTGAAGAAAAGCACGAAAGATGCTGTTATCCAGTGCCTTTGTTTTCTTTAATATTTCTGGTGTTTCTACTCTTAGGCAAATCAAGCCTAAAGCTTAGATTTATATGTGCATTCAAGCTACATTTGAATATCACAAGGTACACTTTTAAAAGATCTAAGTTTCTGCTAGAAGTAGTCTGCTTTCTGAGATTTTGACTGTACCTTAACTAACCAGAAAATGGGGTCATCTCAGGTTTCCATCTGAATGTAGCAGAAGATCTGGATAAAGAATATATATATATACATGCACATGTCCTTATTTTATATATATAAAAATACATAAAAATCTGAAGTCTTATAATTATTAAAAGAAACAAGCTATATAAGCATAACAAAATGTAACAAATATTCAGTCTAGTTCTATTCTAGGACAAGTTCTCACCTGTTTCACTTCACTCCATAAAAGATAATCCTAAAGTTATTGTGATCTGTTATATTGCAACTAGATATGGTTAAAATATTGATTTCCTCAATGTTTGTGTTACAGTTGTCTTTGTTCAAAAAGAACTCCAAATCTTTCAATAAAATGTTCTGAGGAACAAGAGTAATGTAAGTATTGAATCAGTTAAAACGATGGTCTTGAAAGACCACAGTTTGCCACCATAGTTTAAAAAAATATTTAAATGCTGTTTCATTAAAACCAGAAAGAAAGCCCTGCTTTGAGCACAGGAGAGGTCTAGATGACCTTCAGAAGGTTTCTCTTCCAACCTAAATATCATGACTGAGAAAGAACACTGAAACTGTATTGCAAGCAAGTTTGCTGGCAAACCTGCTGTGTATTCATTCTTGACCAGTCCTACATTTGAGTTTTCATATTCACAGCTAGGAAAAAATAATCTTTCCCATAATAGCAAAATTTAACAACAGTAAGCATTGAGGAAAATTTTATTTTTTCAAATTTATTTTCAAAATTTTTTTTTCCCAAATTTTTCTCATTTACCCAGTATGCTTTACCTGCATCTCAACTGCAGATGCAAGAGAGCAGGATGCCTTATCGCTGTTAACTCTTGCTGTTCAAAGCACATCCCACTTTAGACCAGCTGAATAAGCCATGTTTTTTATAGACTTATCTTTTAATCCAAGATGAGGAATTCCAATGTTATATGGAAAGACACACGCAAAGAAGATGAGCTATGCTTTCAGATACAGAGAAATGGCAGCAGATCTCTCTAACAGAGCACCAGCCTACAGTACAGGAGTGCTTTAAGGCTTCTGGAGAAAGTGAATTTACAATTTCTGTGAAAATGAAGTACAAACTCTGCAAAATTAACTCACTTATACAGCGTTGTCCACTGTAGCTGCTCTGGGAAGGCAAACCCATCCTGCCAGAACCTAACTGTATGTCCGACAGCCTTTAGGTCACCCAGCAGCCAAGCTGTCCAGGCTTGGTGGGGGACTAAACTCTCACATTATACAAGGTGGACATCCAAACACCAACTCAGTGGTATGCCAGCTGTCATTTATACCACATCTTCTAAGAAACTTCCAGAGTTGTTCATCCCCGTATTTTCTTTCCCAACACACAGCCTGAATTTAGCTGAGCTCCAGAGCTCTTCTTTCGGGGGCTCTGACTGTGTAGCTACCCCCAGCCATGTTACCTGATATATGAGATATATGAGAAAAGAAGGATTTGGGTATGTTATAATCCATAACTGAACTTTTTTTACATCCTGTGGAGCTCCTAATGGTGTGTTCAGGAACCCTGTGGAAAAGCATTAAATAAACAAGTAAGCTGTACAGCTGGTGAAGCAGAAGATTTCTGCACTATATAATTCTTACATGAAGGCCTGGGTTCACATTTCCGGTAAGGTACGTGCATGAATATCCACATATGCAAACCAATTCTGCAAGGGAAATATAAAAATGACCCTCTACCACAGATGCTTTTTCCTTTGTACTGCCACTGGATGGGATTTCTCCTTTAAACATACCACATTGCCTGAGGGTCGTTAAACAAAGATCCATTCTGGCTTAAGAATGTATGCCCACAGGATTGTGGTCAGGTAGGAGAAAACTGCTGGGACACTTCTCCTTTGCAGGCCCTAAAAAAACATATTTTGTATTACAGAACATTGGCTAGTTTCTAACAGTTCTGCAAGACGGAAACAATAAGGAAAGGCATGCTCTTCTGTTCAAGGGAGCTGAAGCAGTTCAGTGCTAGCAAAACCACAATTGACTGTTCTCGCAAAAAAAAAAAAAGTCTTCTGAACCTCAATCAAAACTTGCAGTTTGGTTTCTCTTAATGGTTCTGGACTTAAATGTATAAAGAATTTAATTAGGCTATAAACTTTTTGTTGGAACTAAGCCAATATTGCCACCTTGTATTATATGGATTGCTTAAAATTAGAGGTGGGAGTGATGACATTTACATGTTTCTTCTCCGGTATTAACACTTTCTTTGTTGTGAAGCCTCGGCAATCTAAGTCTCAGAGAAAGCCAGCAGTTCAATCTGTGCAGAGTATCTAAGCTCTGAGCCTCAGATACCAGACTAAAGAATAAACGGCCATGACACATGAATCATTCCTCAGACCAGATTTGGCCCTATTCTCAGATGGAGTCAGTGAGTGTAATAGCTCATCCCAGTAGTTGGTGTAAACTGATACAGCTCTGTTGATATAGCCACTCTAAAATACAGCTGTCATCACTGGAGTCTACAGGATTTCTAATCTTCTAGGAGACTGCCTTATAACTGTTGTCTGCTTCATTGACTCACAACTATAATTTGGCCAAGTATATGAGTGCAATTTTGACAACCACTCCTTAAAATCCATTATCTCTTTGCAACACTGTACAAAACACTGAAACAGAAAGTGAGGGAAAAAAATCTGTACAGCCCTATAATGATATTATTCCAAGCATCTGTCTTAAGTCTGCACACACCTTTTCCATTCCCAATTTGCTGTCAACAGCCTGCTGGGAGTTGGGAGGGGAAAGATGATAAATGCACGCAGCTTTCTTTGTAAGTGGGCAATATTGTGGACATATAACTGGAATAACACTGGAATCAGCAGCCCTCTGCTTATTATTGAAGCTTTTCTTGCATGTTTAAAGCACAAGAATGGATGGTNCTTTGTTGTTATTGAGTTTTATTACATCGGTTTCCTTACCCAGCCGCACCTAGCTTCCCACCTCGGTGAGGAAGTTAGAAAGCAAGGGGGTTCGGAGAACACCGATCTTTGTATCAGTAACAAGTGTTTCACATATTCTATAACTGCAGTCGAACAATAGCTTTATGTATTTATGTAACTGGGAAAAAAAAGGCAAAAATGTTTAAGTTTTAAAACTTGTTTGTAGCTACATGGGAAATAGGTTGATGAGACAGTTCAGCACTGACATAAACAAGTTTTGTTTAAGAAAACAAAGTATATTTGCACAAATTTAAGGGCAGAAATCCTTTTTTAAAGAAAAATAAACACATGAGAACCTGAAGTTACAAAAGGAAAGGATGGCTCCATGGTTATTCTTTTTGATCTCCAGAGACAGACAGCTGTTGAAATTGTTTGACCAAAATGTTAGCAAAGTCACTTGCAAGACAGTTGCCAGGATGGTTAAGTTCAGTATCTTCATTATTCTCCCATGTTCCCCAAATTTCATTAGTAGCCAAGTTTGTTTTTTTCAGAAATCCTAAACCTTTTTTGTTCATGTTTAAACTTTTCTCAGGAACAGAAGAATGAAAATATTCCCAGAGAAGTATTTTTTGAAGTAGCTCAAGGTCCTGCTTCTAAAAGTTTTCCCAGCACCCCAGAGCTAGAAGGCTCGCACAGGGCAGTTAACTGACTGGATCGCAACTGACATTTCTAGTTTTAGTTTTCTTCTAGAAAAATAGATAAATGCTTCACTTTTTCATTATATCTTTACACTCTTCTGGTAAATAGTAGCTATGGTGAACTTCAGATTAGTCATGTCCTGGCACTTTATGACCTGTTGGGTAAAGAAATCTCAAGCCAACAGCCCCTACACAGATTTTTATTTGCCAGGAAATATCTGACCCTGGAATCAATTATTGGTTAATTATTCTATAAATTTAAAACCATATAATCAAAAAGACTCATTGGACTGGACCATGCCACCTGTTTATAGCTGACTTTTAGGAAGAGCTGTTAAAGCACTGTATTTACCTCTTTCCTAGGCACCCCATACACGTTTTGTAGTATTTCAGGTTTTCTACATCCATATGACCAAGCTTTGAAGATACAGTCCTCTCCTCCCTGCAGTTTTTTTAGTATTTCTGTGCCTCAGGAGGAACAGTCAGTGTTAATTGTAGAGCTGCACAAAAGACTTACTCGTGTTTTTATGGCCAGATTGCCTCCTTTGTCCTGCCAGAGGAATTGGCCTCAGCTGCCCGTTTCTTCACTTTTCTGACAGCCTTGAAAAAGTTGTGGGCTCTCCCCTTCCCATTCAAGAAAGAAATCCTACAGACAACCTCATTGTACTTTCTTCATCTTTTCTTTTAAGCTTCACTTCAGCCATGGCAACGAAAAGCACTTTCCCAGCCACTTCTTTTTTTTAACTGCTTACTACTGCCTCAGTGCAGCTAGCATCACCTGCCACCTCCCACTTTATGATTTGGGTTTCTGCAAGTCTTAAGCTTGATTAAGTCTACACACTTCAGAACACCATAGCTCTGATACGTCTGTAAATAGAGAAGATTCCCTCAATAAGACATGAGGTATCAGCCCCTTTGTTGAAATTTAAACAGGTCTACAGCAAGCAGATGAGTGGAAGGTATTAAGAGCCATCAGCATCTGCTGAAAGGCCCAGTTTCTGTTACCAAGGACTGTTTCGCTTACTGCATTTCAAACCACAGAAGAGAAAAAACCCTCTTTTCTCTCCTTCATATCCTAAGAGCGGAGGACTAGCACTCAGATGCTGCAGCTCCTGCATGTCCTTTTTTCAGCTTCCTCCTTTTTAGCCTTTTGTCAGGGCAATAGACACCCACCTTTTACAGAAGCAATTTAGTCTTTTGTTATCTGCATATCTCAACACCATCTTAGCTATTGAAGCTTTTCTATTTAGACGGAATGGTCTTTTAGACCAATACTTTTCCTCTCACAACAAACAGAGGAGCCATTTCTTAAGCATTGCCTTTATACTTCTGCCTATCTTCAACCCACAGCAAGAGCTTCAGTACTTAGCAGTTCACACCTCCCCGCAGTGTTTTTCCCCATTGTTTTCGTCCAAAGCTTTGTGACAGAAAGAAAAGTCGTCTTGTTAGCAGCTCAATCACCATGGCCAGAGCTCAACCATATTCCTTCTACCTCACTTCTTTCTTCTTCCTTTCCTAGATAAAAGCTTCTACAGCACCTGGATACATCGTTTTATCTTAGTCTCCCATGCTCATCCTTAGTGTGACTCCCATGCTCAACCAGTAATCCTTGCTGGGCAAAAGCATCACAATTACCCTTCCCACTGTACTTCTCTCCTCAGCCTTTGGCTCCCCTCTGCCACGTATTTCTATTCACTTTTTTTTCTTACTTGTTCTTGTCCATTGCTGTTCAGCATTTCTTGACACATTTTTGTCTGATAAAAATCTCATCTAAGCTCTTAAACTCTGTGTTGTGTTAAAACAAATTAATCTGTAGAGAGCTGCATAACTTTGAAGGGAATAAAGGCATTTGAATGGAGGGTAGAAGGGTGAGAATAAACAGCTTGCTGGTGTCAACTTTTCTTGACCACTGTCTCCAAGGGAAGGAGGAAAGGACCAAACACAATAATTTTATCCTGCAAAAATATTTTAAGCATTTTAATATCCATCCATAGAGGGCGGATATTCTGATAGATTCTGTTGCACATTGCAACGTATTATCAGTATGTACCTCTTTTACTATGGAGAGTAGTATTCTATTACAGTCCACTGGTGAACATGCATTAAAAGTCATCCTTGGCCTGAGTTGCAGAGTATGTGAGTGTGTTGGAGCCATGCCCCAGCAACCCTAATTCTTTTGTTTATGCAGTTAAAGACTACTCATTTTGTCTGGAAATTCCAATTTCAGTCCTTGGTGTTTTGGCCACCTTTTCATTCTCACACAGTTCACCTAGCCTGTGCATGATTCCTTGTGTAAAGACAGCAATGTTTTTAAGGAGTTGCAGTATTTTTTTGTGAGACCAATTGATACAGCTAGAAAACACAGATGATCTTTCAGGGAAAGTCCTTAATTATTGTCTGATTTTTCACAATTTATCTCAAATAAGATATCTTTTCAGATGCTGCCCTGGGTATATCTTTAGAACATCTTGTCTACAGTCTTTGTACCATATAAAACACAAACCTTCATGCCTAGAGGAATGTGGACAGGCTAAAAAAATATATTGCTTTAAGTGAAAGTGCATTTTTCATGCTTGTGTTCAAGGACGAAGAAAGCACGAGCTGGGAAACAAACTTCTGCTAACCAAGCCAGCTTGAAACATTTGTACTTTGTTCTTTGAAAACATGCTGTCTAGAAACACTGACTTAAGGCATATAGGAAGGAAAGACAAGAGCACTGGAAACTAGATGAGAGGGAAGATGCACGTATCAGTAATTTATAGATATGTGTTTAATTTGATGGGTTAGCTTGGATCCAAAATTTCTGCATGGCAATTATTCTATGGAGAGCTCAGGGTTCTCTGAAATCTGAATTTGGAAAGGAGATAATTCACCATTACTTATTGCTATCGCCTCAAACCTGAATATCTCTTGATGTGGCATAAGCACGAGAGCAGACAGGAAGGTTCCCTTTGTGACAGCATAAACCAGTTCCAAATCTGATTAGGTCTGTGTACAGTCCCATAATGCCACGCTTGTGTATATTGCTCTCAGAGGTCATCAGCCAATCATTCAGTTGGTTTTACTTAGATATTGTTGTGATGTCTGCTTATCTCCTAGACTTTAATATGCAGCTCTGTGAAGCAGGAAAGGATAATCTCCAAGAGTTGACAGCTCCTAGCAGCACAGACAGGCTTAGTGACTTCCCAAAGATCAAGGAGCTCTGTGGCAGAGCAGGGATGGTCACACTTGGGGGTTTCCAGAAGAGACAGGTACAAGCAGGAAACAGGAATCCCTCCTTGTAGCATTTTGAGGCACTTCCATGTCACCTAGGGTCATTGCTTCAGGAATTCTGAAACCACAGGATCAAGTAAAAACTTGCCAGTCAATCAGTATTAAACTGTCCATCTTCATGGCTCAGCAGCTGATGCCAGAACATACTCTCTGAAACATAAAATTATTTGAAAAGATTTGGATCTTTTTCCCAAAGAAACAACATCTACCTGATAAAAATCATCAGGGTACTGAAACAAAGTTGGTACCGAGCCCGCACCTTTTGACGCTCCTCACAGGAGGAGGCTCAATCGGGATGGTTTTCCGAGATAAGTAAGTCAACAACAACTAGTTTGTTATTAAGCAGGCATTCTTCAATACAGCGATGGGCAGCACTGGGCATCACTCCGCCACAAGTGCTCCAACGGGTTAGCAAAGCACATCAGTTTTTATACAGAAAACCCATACATATTCATCAGATTTCTTGGAAGGGCAGTCTTTCCTAAAAATTCATTTACATAGTCCAAGCATGCACAGTAGAATTAGGGTTAGGGTCTTTTCACCCTCCGGTGGCCGTTCATAGTCTTCCTCATGCCGTCCACCAGTTGAACTTTGTGCTTCCTTTGTCCATATACATTCATTGAATTAGCTCATCAGTCCTTTGGCTCTGGAATGTTACAAGGGGGTCAGTTTAAATTAGTTCTTTGGTACTTATCTGGTCACAATTGTCCTGAGTTCCCATTATCAGTGACTTACACAGGAAGCCTAACGAGCTAGCTCAAGGCCTATTTAATCTTGTCAGGCAAGAGAGTAGATGTTTCGAAATGTCTTATTATCAACTCTACCAAAACTATGCAAGTGAAGCTAAGAAAGATGCAAGTAAAGCTTTTGTGTATCACAGTAAGGCCTTAGTCAAGAATTGTGGGGGATTTAACCCTTTCATTACCAGCGATGAGGGAATACCATGTTGAGGAAGACAGGCTCATGAGACTGTTTCACAAGACTCTTTATCCTTTCAAAAACCATATTGAATTGACACTCACTATTTCAGAAAAGTTTAGTATCAATCTACCTTTGTCCTTGAGTCTAAATAGCAGAGAGCTCATTGCTGCAGAGAACTTGCTGGCTATCATCCAGGGAAATTGAATTACTTGAAAATCTAGTTAAATCTTTTGGTGCTTTTTCCTTCATAAAAATCCAGCATAATCATTGCTTTTTCGTAACTTAAAAAAATGCAAATGAAATTATTCACTTCAGATTTTTTTTCAGTTTAACACATACATGATTCCCTTACCCACTCTGGCCTTCCTCAGAAACTTCCAGTCCATAGGGAAAAGCTGTATCATAGTGTTGTCCTTTAACTAGGGTTTCAGGTTGCTACCCAGTGTGCAGGAGCCAATGAGCACACGGAGTCAAGATCCATCTTCTAACCTTTAATGCAGTTCTGTACAGAATAGGGTGCCAGGCAACAGTTCACAAAGCTAGCACACCCCTTCAGAGGGGTGAACAGGTTTTTATACGTGTCGTGGTTTGGGCCAAATT
>VYXH01006761.1:0-30896 GCA_013397275.1 Burhinus bistriatus | reverse complement strand
GGATTTGTATATTCTTTCCTGATTACATAATCTGTAAGAAAAGCCATCCATCTGGTCATATGAAAATTTATAGTAGGCCAAATCTCTCAGTCTTCTTCATGAAATGCAGAACTTGCTGCTCATAAACTTCATTTTATTTGGACTGCTTATTATGAATCAAAAATTAAAAATAGTGGATTATAATTTTTGTTTAGGTTTTCAATGTTGTCTTCAGCCATAATGTCCTATTGTCCAGAAGAACGGAGTTACCCTGCAAAGAATACTTTTTAAAAGATTATGTTAAATTCAATATTAACAATAATAGATTTTGCCATTTATTTTCCTGTACTGGTAACCTGAAACTCTACTAATGCAAAATTAGGAAGAAACTTTTAAAAAACATCAGCTGTATTTTAGCAAAAAATTATCTCCATATTTAAACATAGTTTAACATGTATTTCTCAATTTTCTTTTTCCTTAAGAGTATTTTCTTATCTTTAAACTACCTTCTCCTTGATCACATTAATGGAAATATAAATCATCAAGCTCTTCATTGTATAGAATTGAAGAAAAAATGACAGGATTAGAGACAGATATTACAAAATTTGAAAGTTAAGGTGCCTGAAACATTTCTGCACCTTTTTTCTCAGTGTCAGAGAGCTAAAGAAAGGAAACATGATTGCCTGACAGTAAGCACTGAAAAGGATTCTATTAAATTCCTGACACATGTCCACAGAAGTTATACATTATTTCTCATCTATATGTGTTACATATACACATGGCATATGGATGCATTTTGTTGCACAAATATAAACCACTTTAAGCTGTATGAAAAAATGTGATCACATATTCACACTTAAGACATTTCCCATTATTGTAGCAAAATCTACATTACAGCTTGTAGAAAGTTGTTTAATGTTAGGTGTATTTAAAGATGTAGGTAATGACTATTTCTGTTGTTATCACTGTTCTTCTCTTTAAATCTTGTCAACACAAATTATACCTGGGCTGACTTTGCAGTATTTGGAGCACTTGAGTGTACCATTCCTGTGATAGTCAGATTACACTTGTCTTGCTACTTCAGTGTAAATGTAATTTGAGGGTCTTGTTGCTTGTTTCTGGTAAGTGTTGTGACTTGAAGATGAAAATATGCCATGCTGGCTTGTTGGTTCTACTTGAAAAAGATATAGAGCTGTCATTGCCAAGAACGAGGAAAACATTTCATCATCCCCATTAAACTCCAAGGGTTTAGGAGATCTGCTGTGTTTACAAAGTTTCAAGTGCTTTTTGTTCTGCAACTATGCACAACTTCAAAGCAAGGATAATACTGGATCCTATTTAAAAAAGAAATAATATAGCATTGGAAAATCTTTGTATCAAACCACAGAAATTTTTCTCAGACACAAAAGAATCTTTTTTAATCTCATATTAACAAGAAAAAGCTAAATATACCAACTGTAAAATAAGTGGTGAAAAGAAATGTATTATGATTCAATTTCTTCTTCCTACAAACAAACACACTCTACCTTGCTCAACTTTTTAAAAGATAGCTTTGAACTTTGTACACAGAAGAGAATCTAGGAAGGTACTAGAAAGAAAGCATCCACTCAAAGGCCTATCAAGTTAAACCAGAGATGCTCATGTCAGACTGCTGCTGCTGCTACTGAATCTGTAGCTAGTGAATCTATTTCTTTCATGTATGTTACGTTCTTTCATCAAAAACAATACAAAAGCAACACAAAAACCTCTGTGCTCATCTGTGCTGTATTGCTTAATTCACTAATGAAGGGAAGTTTCATAACAGCTCCCATTATTATCACTTTGCTTAAGATCTGTCCTATTTCTATTCAAAACCATAAATATGGCTGCATGTGGAATAGTTTAGTAACTAGTTGAATTTCATTTTTATTCTCCCACTAACATGTTTGTGGATAGAAAAATGACACCAATTAACTTTAGAAGTAGGCTGGAATGCAAATCCTCCACTACAGACCTGGTAGATGGAGCCCTCATTATGCAAGTTGACAAACCCTGGAAAAAAATTCTAAGGTAAAAATCCATTTGACTTTGTGGGAAAATTAAAGTTGTTTTAACCCTAGCATTGAGATCCCAAGTACTCTTTATTCTTATAAGAAAGCTAAACTAGTACCAAATAACAGCTAGAAAGTGGCCTATTTGTGCTGGAATGGTGAGAGATGACCTTAACGTGAGTATCAGAATAGAAAAGCCAAATCATCCCTTACTGCCTTAAAGAAATACTTTTCATGTGGAGGACATTGATATAGCAGTGGTAACCATCTCAAGTGCAACAAATCCAGGTCCCTAATACATTGTGAACAAACTCCTCTAAGGTGGCTGCCATTTCAGACACTGCTTGGGATTGAACCTTCAACTCAAAAGCTGAAAGCAGAAGCCTTTCCTGCTAAACTGGAAAAAGGCAGCTGAGAACAGTAACAAAATTATTTGTTCAGTAGTAGATTATTTTATGGATAAAATTAATGGCTCACAAACCACATGTGTTGTAATCACACATTCAGAAGAAGTGAAAATTTGGGGTGGGGATAGGAGGATAGAAACAGAATCACGGAATCACGGAATCATGGAATTTTTAGAGTTGGAAGGGACGATAATGAGTTGTTCCAACCCTTTCTCTACCACACCATGATAGCATCAGGCAGTGTTTTACTACCAATGTTTATATCTGTAGTTAATTTTTGAAATTTATAGAAGTTAAGGTCTTTTTTATCTTATCAAATTCTGCTAAAATGAGCTACATCATCTTGATGTCATATGTGTTTAAATAATATAACAAAATAATCCAGAATTCAGTGCATTTCTCTATTTATTTATCTTTCTCTTCCAATATATAAAATGGACAACACTGAATTTAGTGACAACCATGCTCAGCTGTTTTTAAGAGGAGGCTTAATATTAATTTCTCCTAATTAAAACATATTAGTTTATAGCTCATGTAACATTTTTGTAGTGATAGCTATTATAATAAATTTGTATGAAAAAGCACTTTCTATCAAATATAAGATGTGTATTATATGTCAAAGATATGCTACCATTTTTCTACCTTGTTTTGCAGAGTAAGGAGTTTTTAGATAAAAGGAGATTGTTTCCCACTGTTTCAGTTGTATAAATTCGTGTGGTCAATATCACCCTTTCTTAATAGTATGCACTTCGCTCACATTTTCTGTGGCTTCCCAGGCTTATTCTCTAACTGTGGAACATGGATAAATCAGACTGTCTAAGTCATTTGCTCTCAGCCACTGAAAGTAAAGTGTTCTTTAAGTAAAAGTGTTCTTTAAGGTATCCCACCACTCTCAAACATCTTTGGATCAGAAACACCTACTGAGGTCATCAGAGCAAATCAAGTGGTAAATAATACAGAAATATATGGTGCTTTATTTACAAATCCATTTTGGTGTTTGTTTTTTTTTTATTTTGTTTTGTTGGTTTTTGTTTATTTGTGGGGGATTTTTTGGTTTTGTTTTTTTGGTTGGTTGGGTTTTTTGTTTTGTTTTGGTTTTTTTGCTTCTTTAAAATACAGTTTTAAGCCTGTACTTCTAAAAGTGATATTAAAACATGACAAAAAGAATTTGGTAAGAATTTAGAGGGAATTCAGAAAGAATTCAGAGGGAATTTTTTTCCCCCCTCTCAGGCTTTTAAAACTTTTTCCCTCCATCATTAGCTAGCAACTCTTGCAAGCAAGCCCTAATTAGATTTTAGATAATCATCATTTCTGTATGCTTCATAACAAGAGTCTGATGAAACTAGAGGCAAAATACTCCAAAAAATCTAGTCAAACAACTACTGTATTACCTAGGTGGCCTGTTTTGCCTGGTTTTGTTGCTTTTTTTGTTATATCTTAATTCTTCTGTAAGGGTTGCTGAAGATGAATGACATCGGATATTTTAAATGATCTGATATGAAAAGAAAACTCTATAAAATATATATTTTATACATACTTCTAAGTATGAAGAATATCATAAAAAATATCCCCTAAACAAACAGATCTCCTTAGATAAAATGAATGATAAATACGGTGTACTTTGTTTTAAGAAAAGGTGATTGCAATTCATTCATTGGCGCTGTCTAGAAGCAACTTTAGAACAAAGAAGAAGTCTTGCTTTTCCACAAATAGTGAAAACAGACAGTGGAATACCCTCCCAAAGAATTGTGTGGAAGCTAAAAGTGCTTTGACCAAAAACCGAACACTATAGTCATGTTCATCCTATTGAGATATACAGGCATTTCTGTCATCATGAAAACTCCAGCTTAAAAAGTACTTAAACTGTTCGTTGCTATAAACTATACCATGGAAAAAATTGATCTTTCCTTCAACATCTGCTTCTGATTGCCATCAGTGATAATGTACCAGGCTGCTTTGCATTACAGTGCTAGTTCACTTTTCTTAACCTGCTGTCAGGGAGGATCAAAGTCTGGCTGCTCCCCATGGGGAGGGAACCAGGAGCTGAGAGTGAATGCAAGGCAGGCAGGGTGATGCCCTCATCCAACAAAGAGCCATGGCACTGAGGCATCAACTCAGGGTCAGGATCAGGCCCAGAGACAGTGGCCAGGGCCATCCTCGGTGCAGTGATAGCCTGGTAAGTCCACTGGGGCAAGGCACGTCCAAGGCGAAGCTGGCAAACCACATGTCCAGGTTGGGTCAGGATTGAGGTGATATGAGCCTGGGCACAGAGGTGGCTGCTGAGAAGCTGCAACACAGCTCAGGCAGGGGCAGCAGTGACAGGCTCTGCTGAAAAACAACTTCCCAGAGAAGAAGGGCAGCCCAAGCTTCTGGCTTCTCATGAGCAGTGGAGCTGACCTCCAACTCATCCCACTGAGCCCCTTAATCCACTGGAGTCATAGAGGAGTAAAAAAGGACTCAGTGTGTTGACACCTCCTCTAAAAATTGAGACTGTCCTTTTCCCTTTGTTTTCCTACCTAAAGTAGCTATTAACAAGTCATGTTTTGCCAGTGAGTGACTTTTCATAGATTTGTATTTATAACGGGGATGTGAAAACAGGCAGTCAAGTTAATCATTATTTTAATGACCTGAAAGGGTTGCCTACCTTTCTCATCAAGCAGATGGCCTTTCTTTTCCATAAAGGTATCATTACAGCTGAACACATTTGAGTTCAGGGGACTTACTGCAATATTCCTCACAGTGCATAATGAAACTATCACCCATAATTAAAATAAATGAATAATAATTAATTAGAAAACAACTGTTAGATCTCATGTAAAAAAAGGAGAGGAAAAAAGTGGATAAAATACAATTAAATTAATGTATATGAAGAGAGAAAGACTTCTTAAGCCCATTAGGAAAATTAGAAGAGCTTAGACAATATTTATTAAGAGTTTGCATTTTAGGACATCAGCTCTTCTGAACTAAGGATATTGTTTTATAAACTATATAAAAATAATTATCCGGTATTTTAAAGTTTTTTCCTCATTTTTATGGGTTTACGCATCGGAAAGACTGTATATTTTATGTAAGGATACAATAAGCAGTGACAGAAAGAATAAAATTTAAAAAAACCAAACAAAGGTACCCCATGCCTTCCACTTTAAAGATGGGCTCTGTCCATTTTTACCTGAACTCCTGGAAGTTAAACCATTGTCAACAAATAGATACACATTTAAAACAACCATACTTTTTTCCATCAAAGGTGCAGTTTCATTCTTTTCTATGAAATCTAACCAATAGTATAAATTGTTCATATAAAATGACTGCATAGACCTAAGAAATTCTGAATACGGGATTTGTACATCACAACCCTGTATTCAAACAACTGTTCTAGTGAGCTACAAAAATCTCTCAAACAACCTTCATAGAAGCATGTCGGAGAAGCTAAATAGAACTGTCTTTTCCAGGAAAATCTTGGTTCTGAGTGAGGACTTCCAATACAGGTGCGATGTGACTCTCACGTTAAGCTCTTTTTACCTATTTTACAACCTCTTCTTTAATGACCTATTATGCATATGAAACTTGTAGTGCAAGAAATTGCATTCAGGTTAAAATGATAATAACTGGTAACTTTCACTTTAAAAATAATAAATTTAAATGAATTATGTTAATTTCTTTTAAGAAATATGAATGCCACCAATACTTCCATTCTCATTTCATTTATAATTGATTTACACTCAATTTACAAACCTTTTTTCAGGTAAAAAAATTACAAAACCTGGCTTTTCCTCTACACAGAAATACATTATATGTTGAAATGTACTCCCTCCGTCAGCTAAGTTATGCCTAACACTGCCTGTAATGTTATTTTATAACTTGAGTATCACCGTCTCTTCAACTTGTACTTGGTAACATGGTAGAGCAAAAATAAAATGGTGTTTATAGCTTTCTTGTGACTACTAAAGTAATTACCTCACAAGTGTAGACCTGGCTTCAGCACTGGGTTGTGTCACAATGGATCAGCAGAAGGCTTTTGTGTGTTGCTTCAATGTTACCCATACTCATTACCAAGTTGTACTTCTAGGGATTCTCTAGACCCCAAATATCAAGACTCAGAGGTAAACCAGATGCCCAGAGTGAGTTTCAGAATAATAATTTGCAAATAGTAGAATAAACAAATGGAGGCTAAGATTCTCACTGACTTTAAGAATAACCAGGTTTACATGGCTTGAATTCAGTATTACAAAGGATCAGCGTGGTGGCTGAGATTCTGATACTAATTCCTGTACTGTTACTAGAACAAATTTAAAGGAGGCGGTCTGGAAATGAAAAAGGATTTGGCGGAAGAAAGAAAGGAAAATGAAGAAACTAATGTATTATTCTTCAAGTTAGAACATGCTAGGAGTGGAAGCGTATGTGACAAAAAAAACTTGATTTTTTTCTCCTAGAGATGGAAGTCAAGATTATGCCAAGCTAATTAAAATATTATATTTCTCATGGCCTGGACTTACATGCGTAGTTTAGGATGTTTGCTGTTTAGAGACATTCACAAACAAGGGATGTCTCTTGAAAGATGAATTTTCTACAAGGATAGAGGCTGGTGTAGTGGTCAAACAAATAAAAAATCTCAAACAAATGGTTTACATTTTGAAAGTTTTAAAAACCAGTTTTATTAGTGTCTTTTCATAAGGTGAGAAAGTACAAAAATAAAAAAAAAAACATACGCAGAGGAAATAAAAAGCAAAACAAAAGTCAGTTGGATAGATGTACAGAAAACAAGAAAAAGACTTTGACAAATGCTGTGGGTTAACGCCAGCCAGCAGCTGAGTGCCACAGAGCCGCTCGCTCACTCCCCCACAGTGGGATGGGGAAGTCAATCAAAAGGGCAAAAGTGAGAAAACATGGGTTGAGATGAGGTCAGTTTAATAGGTAAAGGAAAAACTGTGTGTACAAACACAGCAAAATAAGGAATTAAATTCGTACTTCCCATCAGCAGACAGGGGTTCAGCCATCTCCAGGAAAGCAAGGCTCCATCACACACAATGGTTACATGGGAAGACAAATGCCATAACTCCCAACGTCCTCCTCCTTCCTCCTTCTTGCCACAGTTTTACTGACGAGAATGACGTCGTATGGTATGGGGTATGCCTTTGGTCAGTTGAGGTCAGCACTCCCAGTTGTGTTCCCTCCCAGCTTCTTGTGCACTCCCAGCCTGCTCGCTGGTGGGGTGGTGTGAGGAGCAGAAAAGGCCTTGATGCTGTGTAAGCACTGCTCAGCAGTAACAGTCTCCTAGCTGATTTAAAATACTGTCCTTTCACTATATCCCACTTTTGTTACTGTTTCTTTCAGAATTAATATTTTGCTGTTACACATTTACCCTCCCATATCACTTTTTCATGCTCTATTTTTATGAAATGTATTTATGTTTTCTGATATATTGAAGTTTGACACAGAAAACATGCAAGCAAATCCAAAATATATGAAACCAATTTAAATCTTCCCTTCAAAGATACCATTTCTTACTCCAAATCCAGTCAAAAAGGAAGATGGTAAGAGCTGCTGTTAAGAAAGCACATTAGTGGATTTCATTCTTGACTCAAATTCTGTGCCTTCAAAGGAAATTTAATAGCCTGAATTCCAGAAAAATACAGAAGTGAGTGCTTACATGCTTTACCTGGATTTGCTGTGGTTTTCTGTCATTGTTTTCGGTCACTTAACTCACCCCCCCATCAAGCCTTTTGTTCCATAATGGAAGTCTGTTATTGAATAGATAGTTTCTTCATATGTTGCTTTTCAAAGTTCTGAATGTCTGAGCCGCTTAGGAGACTCCATATGCTCTCATTTTTTTGAGGGAGAGTCAGCAGAAGTTAGGGGAAATTAATTAGTTAAAGAGAAATGAGTGTCCAAATCTCAAACTTCTATTTCAACATTTAGCAAAGATTTTAAAATCTGTCTTTAATTTCCTAAGCTTTGAAAAATTTTGAATTTTCTCATGATATGTCATTTTTGTAAATTACTTTGTCATTTTATAGAAAGGTCTGGCATCAAATCTATCAAATGCTGTAAAAATTGTAAGATGACACAGATAAACTAAGAACATGTATTTAATATCAAACTCATTGTTAAAAAGATTACAGAATCACATAGTCATTAACTTACAAATATTTTTAAATGAAGTTTCAGATAAACTACAAACAGATTTATCACAAAGAGTTCTGTTCTCCATAAACAGATTTTTCTAAAGTCCTCCAGGGCCATTGTGGCTTGGCATAGAGTAAGTATTTAGGACCTGGGGGGCGTGTTCTGTTGGGGGGAAGTTCTCCATTGTGAGAGGGGCTGACAAAGAAGATGTCACTGGGAAGCAAGTGTAAAGCATAGTATTTCACTGAAATGAATAATGTTTTCCCATTACAAAGTTTAAAAGACAGGAGGGAATATTAAGATTTTTAATTGTTATTATTATTTTTAATGACACTAGCACTAAAATTAACTGGACATATTTGATGACTTTAAAATTTCCTAATTCTCCCAGCTGTACAAACATTTTTCCTATGTCTTTCACTTCCATTTCAGTATGTTCTGCATTTTTACTTCTCCTTTCAGGTTCTGTTATTTTGTTAAGACTTCGTTTCTGCCTGTGATAAATTATGTTTAGTAAAAGTCAGGCATGACTTAAGTGCTGTTGGTTTGGTGGTTTTCTTGAAGAAAGTTCTAAGTTTACGCTGTTCTGCTATAATGTTATGCCCATGGCCCACAAGAACATTTTCCCCCCAGCTTTTCTGCCTTATCAGCGCACTCATGAGATCTGCTTCATGTTGTTTTAAAGTTTCCCAGGCATGTCGTTTTTTGTTTGTGCGTGTTAATGACTTAATTTTGTGTATTTTTTCATGCAAGATATATTGATAATTTTCTTCTTTAACAAAACAGTTCCTGAATTTGCTGTAACATTCTTTTATATATATATATATAAAATTCTTACTTTTTGTTATCCTTTGATCTAGTTCAACCGGAGCTCTCTTGGCGACATCCTGAATAGAGGTCAAAAGCTTGGCTTTAGCCGCTGTATCTTGCAACGTTTAAAAGGAAAATGTTTTTGTTTGTTGGTAATCATAGTATTTGCTGATACTAGCTGAGTGGTGTGGCTGACATGCCTGAAGGATGGGATACCATTCAGAGGGACCTGGACAAGCTTGAGAAGTGGGCCCATATGAACCTCATGAGGTTCAACATGGCCAAGTACAAGCTCTTGAACCTGGCTTGGGGCAACCAACAGGCTAGGAGATGAAGAGATTGAGAGCAGCCCTGAGGAGATGGACTTGGGCGTACCGGTTGCTGAAAAAGCGGACATGAGCTGGTAATGTGTACTCACAGACCAGAAGGCCAACTGTATCCTGGGATGCATAAAAAGAAGCATGGTAGTGAGTCGAAGGAAGTAATTCTGCCCCTCTGCTCTGCTCTGGTGAGACCCCACCTGGAGTACTGCATCAAGTTCTGGAGTCCTCAGTACAAGAAAGACGTGCACCTGTTGGCGTGCGTCCAAAGGAGAACCACAATAATTATCAGAGGGATGGAACACCTCTTCTGTGAGGACAGGCTGAGAGCATTGTGGTTGTTCAGCCTGGAGAAGAGAAGGCTCCAGAGAGATGTTACTGTGGCCTTCCAGGGGGCTTATAAGAAAGACAAGGACAGACTTTTTAGCAGGGCCTGTTGTGATAGGACAAGGGGTAATGGTTTTAAATGAAAAGAGGGTAGATTTAAACTAGATATAAGGAAGAAATTTTTTACAGTGGGGGTGGTGAAACACTGGCACAGGTTGCCCAGAGAGGTGGTAGATGCCCCAACCCTGGAAACATTCAAGGTCAGGTTGGACAGGGCTCTGAGTAACCTGATCTGGTTGAAGATGTCCCTGCTCACTGCAGCAGATGGTTGGACTAGATGACCTTTAAAGGTCCCTTCCAACCCAAACTATTCTATGATTCTATGATAGTAGAACAGGACAAGCTACTCAATTAAACTTATGCAAGGCTGTAATCTTGAGATGTTTCCTGCCATGATTAGAGAATCTACTTAATTTTTGGGTTAACTGAACACAACCATAATGGTTAAATGTTAGTTTTGTGTATGTACAAATAAGTTAATGAGAAACCAAACCTGAAAGTATTCTATGTGCAGAAATCCTGTATCAGTTAATATTTTTGTTGCTAGTGTGTTTCTCAAAATACCCAGGAAGTCATATCTTGTGTGTTTTTCTGCTTGTGTTTTTTTGTTTTTGTTTTTGGTTTTTTTTTTTTTTTTTAATTAAAAAAAAAAGGGTCTAATAACCAACTGCCTTAAAGTTGGGCTAGTCATCACTGTTGTTTTTGGTTTTTTTTTCTTGTGGTGTGGCCAAACTACCTTTGTACCATCACCTGTTTGAAAAATTTAGATGGGCCAGTATTTCTCTCTGTATTCTTTTTCAAATGAATGTCATGGATATATAATACAACCAAATATCCAACCTATTATTTGGGAAGCTATTTCTGTATATGACTTGAAAGGCATTAATGTAGGAATAAAATACACACCATTTCAAAATTCACCCCCATGCTTCTTCAGTGATTCAATTTTTTTACTCCCTGTAACTGCAGTTTTCTTACAGCATTGTAATATTTCAACACGATGGAGCCATTTCTCTTCCAAATCCTTAAAATTAAAATAATTTCTGTTTCAGTATTAAGAAAAAGAAGCTGTTTCTTAAAAAAAAAAAATCAGTTAAGTACCCTCTGTTGGGGTTAGAAACTAATTTTGGTAAATCTTGAAACATTTGTCACACGATAGTAGAAAAGTAATTATACTTTTCTGTAATGGGCTCAGTTAACAGTGTAAATGATACTCATTAATGTCTATGAGGAGACTTTCACTCTGATCTGATTTGATACAGTTTATATAATTATGTCACTTTTATTTACCTTTTGTGCTTCCAACCTCTATTTATATATGACTGTAGATTGTTAAAAATTAGTGAAGCAAATGTGAAATATTTCTGACTGGTATTGAGCAATAATCTAGTACTTCAAGGTCAGACATGACAAAAGTTAGTGGCGCTGTATGATTATCTTTATTATTGATCTACTAATACAAAAGCAACTGTAACCTTAGATCTCTCTCTGAAAACCAAGAGACACTTTTTTCCAAAGATGGATTGAAGTTTAGACCTTTCACTCTGATGTGAGATTAAAGATACCTGAACGGCTTAGGTGTACTGAAAACTTTGCTAAAAGAAACAGATTCTAGATGCCAGTGAAGTCAAAGTGGCAGCTGCTGCTCTAGTCTATTAGTGAAAAATGACCTGTGATGAAAGCAAGAACTAGTTATTCTTTTTTTAAAGCTCTTCAGGATATAATTTTAATACTGATTCCTAGAGTTGCTACTGTATACCGCGCCCAAGTCAATTACTACAGATGACAGATGACCTTCACAAATTACCATATTTCTCATTCCATTTCTTTGTGAAAAAAATGTCATTGCCATTTCATTGCTGTTGTGGCACTAAGATTTTTAAGTAGTGCTAAAGAAGCACATTTATAAATGAGTGCACTCTGTGGATATGGGGAAAAACCCTAAAAAAAAAGGTCTCTGTCTGAAAACCAAAAATATTTACTCTTAAAAAAGTCCCTTCTCTGATCTGAAAATCCCTCAAAAAAGCCATAGCGTTGATCATCACTTTGATTTTAAACATACAAAATCCTCAACAGCTTCAAAAATAGAAGATAATAAAATTGAATGTATATTATCAAATAAAACCTCATCCTTCTGGAATTTTTGCTTTTCAAAGATAAACATAACTTTCAGTTCTGTGAATAAGTGCCACTTGGTTCAGTGTGGCACTGTCTCTGGTGCACGCACCTAATGATGTATGGAGACAACCTGGATTCTGTGGCCTCCTCTGCTGCAAATACCACACTATCTTACGAAAGCAAATGAGGAACCGACTGTCTCCTGATGCCAAAGACTGCCAAACTCTAGATCCAGGGTGAAGCCTGGGGAACCATTTACAGGTTATGAGGGCTGTCCCACACAAGTCCCAGTCCTGGTGATTCCTAGAGAGGCTAAGAACTAGCACTAATACAGAGTCCCAGCCTTATTTACATGAGTCTCTTAATCTTTTTCAGTTTAAAAGGTGGGCATTTTCAAACTGAACAGTACTACCTTCTGCCTTTATCTGCCATGTCTACTTATTCCTACCTATTTTGCCGTGGTTGTACAGTGCTTCACACAACAGGATTCCTAATTGGTTTCACTGGGGATACAAAGACATAGTGCAGTGGAGCAGTACAGAAATACACAAGCTATCAAGAAAGGCCTGCCTCCCCACAGCTACAGATGCTTGGTCCTGTATATGGGTAAAAGTCAGAACCCTGCTTTCTGGGCCTGTTACTGAATTAACAAGAGCTAAATAAAGGCAGAACCTATAAGCTTGGGCTGAGAGCTGAATTAACAGGGACACATTTCCAGTTTGAGTAACGGGCAGGAACCAGCTATTTCAGTATTTGGTGGCCAAGAACTTCAGAAAGTTCTGCACTGCATGAAGTAGACGTATCATGAACATTTCCATAGCAGAAGTGCTAAAAGCATTACATAATCATGTAAGCTTGGAAATATACTTTTGACTCACAACACCATGATAACATTTTCCACTGGATATTTTCTTTTCATTGTTTCAATTTATTTCTGGGAAGAAAACCAGTCATCTTGTCAAAGTCACTAGATTTTCTTTTTGGAAATATTATTCTGTCTGCTTATCTGAGAAGTATAACTTTATGGGTGTGACTTGGAGAAGGCTAAGTATCATACCAAAACCTGTATCAGCATTAATGTAATATTTTTAAATGTACATTTCTTTCTACCTACATGTTTTCTAGTGAGACAAAATTCTGTTCAGAAGTTAAAGCCACTTGAAAATCAATATTTTTTTAAGTGTTCTTCTGCCATTTACTGTGGGATCTTCTTTTACCAGAGGATTTTTTTTCCCTGGTATGTAAGAATTCATGGAAGCCTATTTTAAACTATGTAAACTGTTTGGCTAACATTAGCATATTTTGCTTTCTTTTGTTTTGTTTTGGTAGGGGACTTAATCCCTTGAAGCCTCAAATAGCTTGTTGTTAGCCTCAAATAACATATTGTTTCATTCTTTCTCCCATTTTCATGTAAAAAATATGTAATGCCGTAAATTTTTTTCCAATTTTAAAATAAGGAATGAAACAGAAAACCTGATATTTTGAAGAGAACAAAAAACAATCAGAATGATTAGATGGACTTTATTCTTTTAAACATTTACATTATTTGATTGATTTTTTCCTTTTTTTGTACACATGCAAGCTCTCTTCCCTACAAGGTTTTTTCATCATGAACTCTTGATTATGTGTCTAAGTTTTAAGAAACAGAGGAGCTATTACAACAAGAAAGGTTACAACAAATAGAAGACTTTCAGAGGCGTACTGAAAACAGAAACGTTTTCTTTCTACTGTCTGTAAAAGTATGTAAAACCATGGGGAAACATGTACAGTAAATTTCAGTAGAGCTTCGTTTATAGTGACCTTTCATTAGTGCAACTTATTTTATCCAGTGGGATTTTTTCCTACTTATTTACCAGCATGATATCAAGAATATGTTCTGGTTTTGGGGTTTCAAATCTTCTGAAGGTTTGTATTAATAAAAATTTTCTAATTCAGCACAGTAAGAATAATCAAAATTTATGTTGTAAATAGAATTGGCTGCTATTTTTTTAAAAGGTGTTTCTAGAAAAATTGGTGACTGACCTAATTGCCATGCGTATATCCACTTTTGCCCTTATTCTTTTATGTAAGTGAAATTAGCACCAGAAGGATGGATTACTTTGCA
The DNA here is from genome assembly GCA_013397275.1 of Burhinus bistriatus. Classification (NCBI taxonomy): domain Eukaryota; kingdom Metazoa; phylum Chordata; class Aves; order Charadriiformes; family Burhinidae; genus Burhinus; species Burhinus bistriatus. Next base: position 16,618 of record VYXH01006761.1, on the reverse strand, counting down.
TGTCTCAGGCCTCAAAGATTAAGTCCAACATTTCCATGAGTTAGTCAAAGACACCACCCTTCAAAATTTAAAAATGTTGCCCAAAACAGAATTCAAGTTTTCCAGACAGCTATAATTTTTAGGTGTTCTGCAAATAGCAATAGCTGAAGCAAACGAGGTGTAATTTCTTACATTTCCTTAGTTAGGAGACCACTTCTTATTCATGACACAAACATACTACTGTGTTGAAAGTATTTTGTTTCTTTAGTCCCAAATTTGTGCAAGATCTTTCTTGGGATTTGATGTTTATAATAGTTTTACTATAGCCTTCCCCCATGGAAGAATTCCAACCTTACTCCCAGTCCACTGTCACCTCCTGTAGTGTACTAAAATATTGCTATGGTCAGTAAGTACACACAAATGGTATTGGATGCTTGGACCTGACCAAATAGAACGCTGACTTTTTTTTTTTTCCCCTCCAGCTACAACATACTGGACAGGGGTTGGACATTCACAATGAATCAGCTGATGGAAAAAAACTTTCTATACAAATAAATTTCATGGACAAGTCTGATTAGAAAAACAATTTTACAAAATTTTGCATGATTAAGTTTTGTTGTATGAGAACAGCATTCCTGTTTCTAAATGGTTAAAATGAATTCCATAAAGCTTAAGATACGTCATTGTTTTTTTTAAATCAAGCTCCTTAACTGACAAAAGTAAAAGTTCCCAAACAGGTCAATAAGTAAGGAATATATCATACTCAGAACTTGTTAAATTATTCATGTAACTAAGTTAAGAGTGAAAACTATACCTTGTTTTCAAAGATCCTGGTGGATTACCAGCAGAAAGGCTGGTGTAGCTGTATAGATTCTCAGTGAATGAGCAGTACTACAAAGCTGAAGTTAGTAATTTAATCTGACCTCTTCCCCTCAAGAACATAATGTTAAGAGCAAAAAGACAGCAGTGGTGTGTAAATAGATCCAATCAATAAAACTCATGGTTTTAGGCTGTTTAGTCATAAAAATGGTGAACAGCAGGTCAAAATGCTCTACAACCAGTTTCCAGCAAATGGGTTTAATTTTATAACAAATCTTCCCAATTCATAATGTTACAGAAAAAACATTGACATTAATTGGTCAACAATAAATGATGTGATGGGTAGACAGAAGATTTTAAATTCAAAGAAACAGTATATATATGTATTTCTGTTAGATAAAAGATTAACATAAAAACTAACCAAGGTTCTGGATATATCCTTCTACCTTGCAATTCACCTTAAATGTCAGTGACAATTTACTTTTCCAGTTATTCTATCCTGGCAAAATTTCTCTGTGCAAAAATTCATAAAGAATCTGGTATTCCTGGCAAGGTAAGGTCTGTTTGATTTGATGTCACCAGGAAGAATTTCTTTAAATAATAATGGAGCAGGTAGTGCAAAAGAATGACAGAAACAGCTGGATCCTCTCTCTCTCTTTCTCTTCAACATCCATAGGAAGTCCTATAAATTGACATAATTCAAAATGCATACTGCCAAAAATGTATTTTCTAACAAAGTTGAATTCTGTATAGTTATGTAAATACTGTAGCATTTCACAACATATATTTGCATATGTCAGCAACTATTTCAGATTACATACATTTAAGATAGACTATGTGAAGTAATTTTGTTCTCTTGTTTCATTTAAAAGACATCACACATATATGTATGCATACAGTGTTGCATAAGATTTTTTTTTTTTTGCCTTTACATGCCTAGTACTTAACAGATGGTTTTGCCTAATGTGTATGGAGAAAGAAATAGTACTCATTTCTCTTAAGATCCCCCAAAATACTTAATATTACATGAAACAAGACTAATGCTATGTTCTAATTGCAATACTAGGGACAGGTCTTAGATTTCTTTCACAGTATGCAGAATGATAGGATGCTTGTAATATGGACTGTGACTGCCACCACTGTGTCAATTGTTTAACGATATCTTTAACAGTGATCTCGCATATGGCACTCTAAAACCCAGAAGCCCACATAAACGAAGTGAGAAATGTTAACTCTCTACATGTAGCTAAGCCTCTCATGAAAAAATAGTTCCATGCTGCACGTGACAATCTAGTCCAGAGGGGAACAGATGCTCTGCATTTTCCAGACCCTACCTGCCTATAAATTATACTACGCCACAATAATATATCCAAAAAACTCATGGACTAAACATTATCTCTCCTGCGTTCAGGTTCTACAGTTGATCAAACTCTACACCATCTCAGGGTGAGTCCACAAATGCAAGACGATCTTGTATCCTGAAAGCAAGGCCAAGTTTTCACTGTGTTTTTCAGCCCACAATATAAGTACTAATACATAAAAAAAGATTTTGTGGCAAAAGGACACTAAAGCTACTCAAAAGGATACTAAAGCAAAATAAAGTGGATTGCAGTATCTTTTTCAGACTCCAGAATCAAAGAAAGTTTTGCTGTTTTCTTGATTGTTTTTAAGTTCTTCTTCCAAAATGACTAAAAAAAAAAAAAAAAATTCCAAAACCTGTATACCAGTTGCAGTACCTAAACTTAATTATGCTCTTGATCACTGATCATCTTCAAAAGCTATCCCAAACTCTGTACCTCTGGACATATGCAACCGCACTAAAGCACAGAAATGGGCCACTCAAATGTTTGTAGGCTTGACCTTATCTATAAAACCTCAAAAACTATTGACGTTAAAGCTAGAATGCTATTAGACTAAAATTATGGGGCAGAACTGGTAGTAAAGGTAATGACAAACCCGTTACCGAGTTTCATTTTCAGGGTCCTATGATCACTGATAATTATGGTAATTCCTGATTATAACCTCTGCTGAATCAGCTGTCAAGTGTAACATATTATAAAAATGCAGATCACTGTTACTTACTGAGCCTCATGGAAGACAAGAAGGGCAGCAAGTCAGTCATTTTTAATGACTTCTTTTAAGAAAGAAGAACCATGAAAAAAAAAGAGAAAAGAAACAAAAACAAAATCCCAGAGAAAATGAGTTGCTCTTAAATTCATTGACCACCCTCTCACTGATTTAACTCTCCTTAAGCTCCTCTTTTGTTTCAATCCCTTTTGTCAGTGTTAGTCTTTTAATCATCAAATGGTATCTAAGCCTTTCGTACAGTATTTTTAAGCTCTCAGAGAGCTCCGCCAAGCTGTATCACGTATCTTTTCCTTATGTAAAGATGAAGAGCTCCTATAACAGACCTGTTAGTCCTGCTGATTAGTCTACAGTTGATGCTTTTGACACTCCTTCTCCTACCTAAACAGTTGTAAAAGATGTCATCAGATCTTCCTTGTGCATTCTAACTTACTTTCTGTCTGCATGGCCACTGGCCCAAACCAAATTAAAACACCTGTATCATTCTTTGAACATTTTCCAAGTACTGAGGGAGCAAGATGAAAGGTGAGTACATCTACATGCAGGCTGCTGTGCTCTAAGCTAAGACATATGACTATCATAATGAGAAAAATACCCTGAACAGGCTGGTGAAATTTGAACTCTGAAAAATGAGGATAAGAATCCATGGAATCCAGTGGAGAAGTAATTTTCTTTATCTTCCATACCTTTTAATTAGGCTGAGTAAATCTGTAAAGGTATATTTACAGAGCGCAAGTGATGTGTTAAACACAAAAAGCAACATAACTTTAGCTGCTGTGCAGTGCATGTCCATGCTTGTAAATAAATGCTGCAACTTACATTCAGCCCAATTACTTAGGTATCGATGTCACCATTTCATCAGAGTCAATATGACAGTGTTTCTGCCCAAGTCAGTTTGAACTGTTCAAATCAGATTGTCTGTGACAATGCACAAAACAGCAAAAAATAAATCAGGAGGTGACTGTTAACTTATGTAGTTCCACTGAAGTCAGAATCATGCTAAGCTATACTAGTCAAAGTTCTAGTCTTACACTTTGATTTTGAAAAAGGAAAAACTAATATAAATAGTGTGAAAATCAGTGGCAAGAACAAGAAGACAGGGTAGGAAAAACACTGGTTGCAATAAAAATATCTTTGTGGGTTTGCATGTTCATCCCTGAACTAATTTTCATAAATAAACATAATTGGCTATGTAGTTTATTCAGAAGAAGAATACCTTGGGAAAGGATTTCAGAGGACATGGAGCAGAATCTAGAAAGATTTGTATGCAGGCAGAAGGGAAAAGAAGACAGCAGCACTTAATAAACCACGTTATCTTAATATTGTCTTCCCTAACTCCATCTTTCAATACACACGCCAACCAGAAAGACTGCACTCTAACTCCCATACCCAGAATTATATGAAAAGGAGATTCGTCTTAATAAACTTAATAATTTTGTAAAACTTTAAACATGTCCTTAAAGTTCTCTGTAGCTTCTCAAGCTCAGTGGATGTAAGTATACAAGGAAGAATGGTCAAGTTAATTTGTAATTCATGGCAGAATTTTCAGAGGAAAAGCGGGAGAGTTACTATGACAGCTATCTTTTTCCTAAACTTCTTAGCAAAAGCAGTGTTTGGTGGTTGATGCTTCTAAATTCCACTCTCTATGGCAAATTTATTATTGGCTTCTAGAATCAGAAATCACACAAGGCCAGTCAGATAATAGATCTTCCCTGAAGAGGCATCCTTTAAGAAAGCTCAAGAAATTAAAGTTCTTCTCACTAGAATGTACCATCTTACCAGATTTGTATTTTTCAGTGTATTCAACACATACGACAGCTGATTTTTGTGGTTTGAAAATAAATCTGAAAGAAAAAGGTACTTCTGCACAGATTTTCAGAAGTCTACCCTTTTTAAAAGTTTCTTTTTATCCATGACTTCACCTGTGGAAGACTGATTCAAGATTAAATATGAATACTTGCTGGTATATACATTTACAATACTGACATATAAGGACATGCAAGGACATACAGTATCTGTACTCAGTTTCTGAAGGTTGACTAGTTTCACTTATATCAAAAGGACCAAAGCACAGACTTTGAGAACTGCAACTGTGCCTGAAAACAGGTCTTCTCAGCAGACTTGAGAGTCCCAGAAAGAACAGAAGGTAGTCATTGCAGGACTGTGGGGGTTTTTTTGGCCGAGGATATGTTAAGTATTCAGATAATCTACCAGGTGACAGTACCAAACTCTACTAACCAAAACAACAATTTGTGCTGATACAGAGTAATACATATCTGTGTCAGTCATAAGATCTTAATTAATGTGATTTAAACATCTACAATAACAGTCCAGAGCTATGAGTGATAAAATATGTTTCGATTATATAAATACTAAATACTGTTAGTACTGCTTTGTTTGATACTGTTGATCTCAAGAGTCTCACAGCAAAATTTTCCATTAGTCAAGGGTTTAAATATAAAAAAAATCCAGTTCTCTTGTTCAGTCATCTCCTGTTTTCATACAAAGCCATGTCACCTTTTCTGCCTCTACATCCTATGCTATTTCATTTGATTCCGGTTATTAAATAGTTTCACTGATTGTTCTCTTTTCACTCCTTCACTGCCTACACTCTTCACATACGTATACAGGTATTTCAGTCATTTGTCTGTCCTCAATGAAATTTCAATCTAATGAGATATCAATAAGGAGAACAAAGTGTCTTTCCAGCTGCATCTCCTCAATGCAGCTAATAACTTCATACATTATTGTCATACAAAAATTGCCTAATTACTTCTTTCCTAGAATAAAGAACTCTACCTTACTTTGTCATCCTTGACCTGATGATCTATGTTACCTCTCTCAGAACAACTTTTTCTGTTCTAATACACCATTTTTAAGATGGGAGGATTGGAATGGCACATGATATGCAAGATATGGACAAAACATAGATGTGTACAATGACGTGCTGATACTATTCATTTTGCTGCCTGAATCCTGAATAATACTCCTTGAATTATTCTGAAGATCATCTTAACACTGAGTAATTTCTCAATTCTGAGGTATTTGTCCTTCATACATGCAAATGGGAATATGGTGGTGTCATTTGTGTTGTTATAATGGCAACAAAAAAGAAATCTTATTTATCACAGACCTTTTCAGCCTTCTACTTATATTTTGTACAGTAACTACCAACAGAGAGCATGTGCTTCTGTTATGTAGACCCACTTCCCTGACCACATAGAGCTGCTTCTGGCATACGTGACTTGTAAGTGTTTTTCCACATCTATGTTCTTCCTTCCATTGGTATGACTTTTATCTTCCCTTTCATTTCTACATTAGCCCTTAGGTTTTGGTCATACTGATAATTTCTTCCTCTTTTGCTAGAACTAGATTCTTTTATGTTCCTTCATTATACCATATAATGATTTATAGTAAACTTGGTTCTATTCTCTAGTCTAGAGAGTCAGAAGTTTTTCATTTTGTTGCTAGCTTTTTTCCACTCGTCAGGGTATTATACTGCTGCTTCCATGCACACAACAGTTTCCAAGCACTTAATTCAATCTTCTGCTAGGTCCTATGGACCCTACATTCAGTTAAATAAACTATATTCTCTCATTAGGTCTTTAAATCTCCATCCCTAGTGTTTCCATCATAACTTACCAGAGGTACACAGTCAAGGTTAATATTTCAGTCACATCTTCTGTGTCCAGAGACATTTACTGCCCCTTTTCCTTTCAACCCTACAGCGTGTCCTAAAAAAATTCACTGGCTTTTAGCATAGTTTTCAAGAAGAAAGGACAAAAAGTGTAGAGATGATTTTACAGTTAAAGTATCCTCTCTGCTACCCATCATTTTTTGGCCATCTCTAATACCTTGAGATTGACTGACGGACTTTTTGCTTGAATGAGATCTGGCACCAAATAGAGGGCTGACTGGGAAGCTGTGCACCAAAGATGATCAAAGGCACACTTCCACTTGGTGTGTCTCCTTCCTCACCACATGACATAGTCCCCAGACAGAAGCTGATAACTAGCAAGCCGAGGAAAAAAAGTAAAAAGACATACCCATCAGAAAAAAAGATTCATCTGTTTCTCCTCAGAGGCAAATCCTGTTTGCTGACAGATTTGTTCTTATCTATGTTTTCTGTCTCCTCTGAAGTATAATTTATCAATTAAACTGAAAAGTTGTGAAATACAAGATGCTGCAATGATATTACATTTTATTTTCTATGAACATTCTTCTAAACTAAAAATTAACAGATTTTCGCAAGATTACTTCTGGTCTACATAATTTAGAATGCTCACAAAAATATTCTGCAACACAAAAATCACAGCAGGCCCCTGAGTAGGCTCTGCCTGGAGTTTTATGAATGCATGGCCAAGTTCAGAAGCATTAACCACCCTACTGACCTTAGGAGTAGAGAAAAAGCTTTAAAATTGGGAAAAACTGAGTGTGTGCATGCCAGTAGATTAGTTTCCTTAAAATTAGCTATTATGTAATTTAGGCTATTTTCTATCATTGATTAGGTAATAGATTTCTGTCTCCCATAAGAAACCATCTGACTTCAAGACTTAGCATTTCTGCAGGGTGATTTTGACCAAAGGTTACATTGTCTGTCTTCTCAGAAGGTCAGACACTTGAAGCAAGTGCTGTTCGATTAGACAGATACACCCTGAGGGCTTGAGATCCTTTCTGTTAAGATCTTTCATGTACCTTTTTGGCATAAGGTTCAGAGTGTGCGGCCCTGTTGTACTGGGTGAAGAGATAAATACAATTCTCTTTGGTCCCTCTGTTTCTATGTCTTTGTGTTTAAATAATATTTTATGGCATAANAAGGGGAAGGGGAAGGGGAAGGCATACAATTTTTCATCATTTTGAATTTAAGAAACTCCAGGAAAGTTATACTAAAAATGTTAACATTTGAGTGACCAAAATAAAGTCCAGGATAACATTTACCAATAATAGTAAAAATTTCTGAATGACAAGGAAAAAGTCAGATTTAAAGACAAATGCAGAGATGTTTCACTTGTTCTTAATTGTACTCTAATAATTTGTTAGGATAGACGTTATTGGTCAAGTTCTTCTAAATTAGAAGATGTTCCTCACCTTTGTTTATGGACCCAAACGTGATCAGTCTTTGCTGAACTCAGATAGACTATGTTACCACATCAAGAATATGAAACTACCATTTTACTTCACCATGTTAAATGTCATGGAGTCAAACTGTCCGTTCAGTTTTCATTGATAAACATAGATTACTGTTAATAGAAAGCGCTGGTTAAATTTCTAAACAGCAAATGTCTTTGAGAAGCATTACCACAAGAAGGGGTTTTATGACTCTTGAGGTAATTTATCATATAAATATTTTCAAGTGCTGGTTGCTGGCAAGACTGATTTTTGGATGTAAAAATAAATAAATAACTGAGTTCAACCACTTAAGTCATTCAGTTGCAATTACAGTCAAATAGACATTTGAACATACATAGTTTTGGGTGCAACATTGCAGCATTTCTCAGCTGAAAAATGCTTCAATGTACAAAACCAGATCAGATATAAAATGAAGAATATATCCAAGTGGGCTTTCCACTATTTGAATTCTTATTAATATTCACTGAATTCTTCTCATACTATCAGTAAAATAGTAAAAAAACTTTAGAAGTATTTGGAATCTAAATTTTCAAAAGGAATTCACATACACAAGACAGCATCTACAAAATTAATGTATATGAATCATGTACATGTACAGGAATAACGTACATTAAGCTTACTGTGTTCATTGTTTTGCTTTATAATTCAAGGCTCTGAAGAATAGCTTTATCGTGACTGCTATGTGACTTTGGAAGCCATTGTTAATTTAATGTTTTCAGATCCTAACAAGGAAACAAAACCAACCATTTTTTTTTCACAAGAAACACTAAATAGCATGATAAGATATTTTACATGATAAGGAATTTTACAGACCACAGTTTACACAGTCCATCCATCAGAAAAAGCTTGGGGATGCCTGACTGTCTGAGTTTGTTGTTACTATTTGGTAGTGGAAATACATTTTTTTAGTTTATTTTTAAGATTGGATTTATAATCAAAATAACTTTTCATTTCACGGCAGAGGACTGCTCTTTTGTTTAAATGAATTTTAGAGAATCATCATTAAAGGACCATACATAAGCTAGCTTGTCTTTTCGGTGTAGACTTCTGTTCTGAACATATGCAGTCAAGAAAATATAAGATTGAATAAGATGCATTCATAAGAAGTAGAAACAACTAGTTATTTTCACATGGCTTATAGTAAATTTGTTATAAAAGATAAGATTAAAATTAACTAATTAAATAAAAGTTAGAATACCAACCCTGGAACCATCAAAAGCACAAATTCATAAGCAATATAGACTTCCTTTCATGCTCAATTCATATATACCACTGCAAAACTAGTCAAGACGTTTGTCTTTTTCTAATACGCTTATGCAGTTAACTCACCAAAATTTCTAGGCCATGGATATGGTATGATAAGTCTAAGTAGAGAGATGCTTTAATCATGACAGAGAATGAAAAGCAGAGAACTATGTGCCAGTTTTAACTTTTGATAATTTTATTTGAACTCAAATAGTATTTTTGGTTAATATGTTTTGGAATCCAAGACAAATTCTTTTGGTGAAAAAGTTTTATCTTTTGCTGAAAAATCTATGTTGTTTCATCTTTGTCAAAACAAACCTTTTGCATTGCTCCAGTGTTTATCTAACACTAAGAAACCATTAACCAATGACAACATCCTACTGCATTGACATTATCTCTTAAATAGATATCAAAGCACAAAAATATTCTTTTTAATTTTATGACAGATATTTCATGATGGATCCAAGGTTCTGCTTATGCAGTTTGTTACTTATAAACATTAACAATCACTTTTCCTTATGGTATAATTTCAGTGTTATGTGCTGGCTACACCTTTCATTTAGATATATCTTAGTGATGGGATAGGATGTTCATTATAAAAGAATACTTTGATCAAATGGTCTGATCACTGGCAAGTTGAAAAAAGAAAAAGTCTTCAGAGGCAAGTGATAAAGAGAAAAGAAAGGAAAAATACTATAAATGGGTGGTGATGGGGTAAAGGGAGGAAAAAAAGTAAAACATTTCAGCCTGTTCTTTGTTACACTCATAACATATGGTTTTGACTAGACAGAAGATATAAAAGTAGTCACTCAGTTTTAATCAGGTTATTCAAAGAAAACAGCTGCAGCTACAAATTGCCATTTAGCCTGAAAATGGCATAATGAATTTCCTATGAAATTTATTGCTGGAGGGTCAGATAGGAAGAAGCCTTTCCCCATTTTTCTGCCTCTTGGAATAAAGAATCAAGATATGCTCATGTCTTGAACCAATTAAAATACTTAAAAAGTGTAATGTTTTATGCACTGCTCACCACAGAAAATCTGAGCAAGAAGGCTTTGATAGGAGTAGAGGGAAGGAAGTTTAACAGCACCTGTGTATTTGGCATAACCACAGCCCCTGATAGTTTTTGAAGCTTTTTGGAAGTCTGAGCAATTTAACTGGTATCACAATAAATTCAGACCCCTGCCAAACAGACTTCTAAAGCTGATATGCTAATGGTTGCACCCTTTACATTTCTGCTTTCTGCCTTTCTAGTTGGAAGTAATGGATGTTGGATCACATACTGACTTTGAATCTCACATTGACCGAGACTGTCTTATACCCATAATTATCAGCTGGGAAGAAGGACGTGAATGCACATATTTACCCTTGGTTGTTTATGTCCCCTTCATTGTGAAGGTGGCGCTAATGAGCTCTCAGAAAATTGTTTCTCCTCCCTCTCTCCCTTACTGCTCTCTCTCCCTCTCATTTAACATGTTACAAAGAAATTATGTATCTGATTATAGCAACTTAATTCATGATTGTTCATATCACCAAAAGTGGTAGTGTGTAATTTATATAGATCATTAGTAACCACTGAAGCTGTTAAGAAAAGACATCATTAATTCTCTAATACCATGTCATACACAGAATGTGCTGTAAAATGTAAATAATCAGAAGATCTTTGCAAATTAAATCCTGTTCATGTGTTTTAGAATCTGCTGTACATATTCAAGGGTCCTGACATGAACTCATTTTCTGGGGTCTGACATTTGAATTTATTCATGTTCATGATATTAAAAATAGCGTAATATCCACAAAAGAACAAGGACAGGAGATAAAAGTACAGTGAGATGCTTTAATTAATGCTACACTAACCTTGGGAAAAGTAAGAAATGTCAGTTTTCTCTGTGCACCACAAAGATGAGTCAGTTTAGTCTCCAGATCCAGAGACAAGCAATGATAATTTGTTACTTAGGAACAGGGAAATTTACAAAAAAATGGGCCTTCTTCCATCAGCATCTGTGAAACATGAGCTGATACTGAATTCACTGACACTCATAGTAATAAAAGTCCTGATCCTAAATCTGTATAGATCAATAATGGGATTGATTCAGGCACTATCTGTTAGCTCACAACATTGTAAAAGTCATGTCAGTTTCCCCTTTCCCGCCAAAAGAAGATTTCTAAGTTATAAGACACAAACACTGAGTAGATGACCATGTGACAGGCTACTCATATTTTATTTTTGCTTGTGTGTAGAAAGAGATTCTTTTTAATATCATCAAACCCTGTTCCCTTCCCTTCCCTTCCCTTCCCTTCCCTTCCCTTCCCTTCCCTTCCCTTCCCAGTACCTCTGATTGGACTAGGTTATTGAGTCTATAAAAAAGCTATTATTTAGCAAATTATATCATCACAATTGGAAACTGATCTTTTCTATAAAACTTGAGAAGATATACATCAGATCTGCATTATTGTCTGCTCAACATCTTTTTGATAACAGACTGTATGCAGATTTTTGTCACTTTCTAGTGACGCTGTGATAGTTTTCATTATCTGTATTTTACATTGCAGTGGCACCATGCCACTATTGTTTTACACAGTGATGCTAGTAAGCAGCAGGGGGAAAGATAGCAGGACAGGAATGCCTTGGTGGCTTCAGTAGTCAATAATTGTTCAGTAACAGGTAGGAATATGTCCACTGCTATACAGTAGCTGATGCTTTAATCTCACTGCTGTTCAGGTATGTTCAGTTCTGTGCTGCTAAGGTAATAAATAATTGTTATTCAAGTGACATTTTGAACTCATGTATCAAGGCACTTTGTGGAATCTGTTATTCATATCCATCACATCCCTAGTGTTTACTTCTGCATATGGGATCTTACAATTACAGCTGTGGAATCACCATCTGAAGCTGTGGAACTATTCATTCCTTAGTAATTATTATTTCTTTGGAAGTTTTAACAGATTCTTTCTCAACTTCTCTATAAATAATTTGTAGGACATTAAATAGAATGGTAAAAGCTAAGTTGCCCTTTACTCTGCAATAAAACTACTACTAGTTACTAGCAACATGATGTAACAACTGTGATATCCTAATATGATACATATAATTTGTGTTAATCGTCAAGTGTTTAAACTATTAGAAACTGCTCAAACTGTGTAGTCATAACAAGCTATTAATCTGTAAAGACTGCTGCTGGCAGGGAAACCGTTGTAATCTCAACTGGAATGCTCCATACAGGGGGATTGAAAATATTCAGCAGACTACCCCATCATTAGAGAAGAGAATCTCATTTCTGGGAAAAGGGAAAGAATGTGAAAATTGAAATGAGATTTGACTGTCACCATGCTCTGGCAAGAGTTCGAGCAAAGTTGGCTAGGTGAGGCAAGCAGACTATAGCCATGACTATCAACAACTTCTACACAGAAGCAGATCCAAAATTTGTTGGCTAAAATAGGTGCTAAATTTACTTCATTATCTGGATTTTCTTAGAAACGGTGCTTTTGAAATGATGTTGAGTATTGTATAGAGGAGAGATACTGGGCCTGTTATGCTGCTTTAGACAAGGAACTTGAAAAATTCTAAAGCTGGAAATATTCTACATAGGCTGCATAAAAATCTAAAGAAAAATACAGAGGTATAGTAGATCTTTATGAAGCAAGAAGACTGATTGATGCTTGGGCTTTCCAAAGAGGTGCCAAACTAGGATTAACACAAAAGAGGAGGAAGAAAAGTAGATAAATGAATATTTATATGCACAAACAAACAAAACCACAGAAAACAGTTTTCACTGAGAACAACCTTTTCTCATCAGATACAAATTACTTCAATGACTTACACAATGCAGTTATAGTCACAATAAGAAGCAAGGAAGATCTTTTTGGCATCTCTGTTTCTTTGATCCTTTCTATTTTCACAATGAAATACAACTTGCTACTTTCTGTTCCTGCCATCCCTGCTGACTAACTATGGCAAGACTAAGAAGAACTCTAGCCTGTGCTATTTTATCCATCACCCCAAAAAAGATTAATTTAAATTACAGTCCCAGTAACTTTCCCAGAAAATAAAACTTAAGTTTCATATTTTATTTCAAAATTCTAAGCATTAAACTGAGTGCAACTTGATAAACTTTTGTTGGCAAATCAATCAACATGAATAAAAAAAATGTGAAGATAACAATGACTACAATATATTGTCTCCATTCATTTCCTCTCCCGAATCTGAATTCAGGCTTTCCTTAAAAACTACCATGTGGGACCTGGTTTGAGTGCCTTTTTCACAAGCACAACTCCCACATTAACCACCAGAAATAATAGATCAATGGTCTACCAACAGTAAGAAATGTTTGGGTTTTTTTCTGACAAGTTGCATGATTCCACAGTAATTCAGTTGTTACTTTGCGGAGGTATTCACATTTCTGCAATTTCTGACTTACAAAAAAGCAAATCCTTTTCTAAATAATAACAGCAAATAACCTGTGGAAGTTTTCCATGCAGCCTGTATAGGCCTGCTTCTGCTAGCTGGTCCACTTGTGCAAATTGACAAGGTCACTATTTTAAGCAGGCCACTCACTAGGAAGAAAAAAAAAAAAAATCAGCTGGTGTTTTATTGCAAAGTCTTAGGACAGTAATTCTGTTTACTCCTGTTTATCACACGCTAATGGCCAGAATGTAAGACTTAAATATATGCACAAAGAGAAGGCAAAACTGTAGTTTAATTGCAGGAGAGACAGGCACATTAAGTTGGATTCATCCAAATCCATGGAGTCATAGCTCCAAGCCGATGCTGACACAACATTAGACCTTAAGAAAGTCTATTCACAACAGTTATTTTAGGTAAGTGTGTTAAAGATAATCTCAAGAATCTGAGTTAGGAATGAAAGCTCCTTTGAAAATCACTGGAGAAGTGTACTGTAGTACCGTTTTTTCAGAATGCTTTAGTTAACTGCCTCTGGTATATAATGTAAATTACTTTTATTTTCCTAAATACTGTTTTACTTGAGGAAATTATTAAAAAGTGCCTCTCAGAACAAAACCTAAAATGATAGATATTATGTACCTTTGGTTTCCAGGGCATAAAATAGGCAATTGTATGTTTTATATGTGTTATATATTTACATTTAATATATATACAAATATATATAAAATACACACATTAGTCACATGCACATATACACACACATATATATATTATTTGATAAAATTTGAAACCTAGAAAAGTACCTGTCAATGTGAATTTTAGAAATACAGGCACTGGCTGTTTTCATAGTATGTTTTTTTCTTCACAGTCGATGTAACTGGAACAACAGTGACCTTGAAGCCTGGACATTAAAGGGCACCTTGATTCAGAGGACTTTCGGTTTTAATATTTTTTTAAAGTTTTCAGTGTTATTGTGGTGACACTTTGTCTCTGATTTCGTTAGGGTGATGCTACATAAATACAGTTAAAAAGTACCCAGCAGAAGAAGTGGTCATCATCCTTCTCCTTTAGAGTCTGTAAACTTATTGATCTATTGTATAGCCGTTGTTTTTCAGGCATCACATAAAAAATTTTTTTCACATCATGCTTTCTCTGAACACCTCTGTATCACCTAGTTTGTCTGAACGAGACTTTCAAAGCTAATGTACTAAGAACTCTAGTTCTGTAAAGATACACATATTTAATAAATCTAATTACTACAAATTGTTATGAATAGTTCCGTCGTCTGATCATGGAAATCTGAAGAACTAGGAGTATAGGTTGAAAGTTTAAGAATAGCTTCAGCTCTACAGTGCAGCACTTATTCCAGTGATGCATCGTCCTTGTAAAGGACTCTATGCAGAAAACTGTGTTAATTTACAACACAAAACATAATCTTCATTTTGGTATATGTGTTGTAAGATCTTCAGTGTACTAAGATATGGATACTTGAAAGCAAAATGCTTACACAACTAATTTTCTTCTGGTTTCATAGTTTGGCTAGTGCTCAGCAGTAATATAATACAGATATTCAAAGCAATTTTACACTGCGTTCTATCATGCACGGTAAATTAAAATATTCTATTAACTAAATAAATTTGTGGTGCCATAAATCAAAGTATACTAAGTAAATCACAGTTAGTGAAAACAGAATTGTAATTCCATCACAGTGATTAAGCAGAGACTAGAAATAGTAAGATTTATCATATTAAACGGGCAGAGTATGATTATGAAACATGCAGATTTTGGGTTCGGGGTTTTTTTAAACTTTATTTTCTTTTTCTGAATTGCATGTATAATTTTTTTTATAATTTTCATGCTACTTCAAGACATTATCAAAATTAAGGAAGACCTTTTTAAGTGTGTATTTTTGCAGATTTAACACATGCAGGTTATCGTACAACACTGAAAACGGGTAACTGTAATAGAATCATATTCATGTCATGGAGATGAAAGATGACTGTTATTAAACAGGTGATGTTTACATTGAGTATGTTCTCCCAATACCCCAATCAGGACCTACTTTGTGTTCTATAAAACAAACATAACAGAGTAGGCAGATGAGAGAGCACACCATATAATAAGTGCATGAAACCAAACAATATCCCATATGGTACTTTTTTGTGTTTGTTTAAATTCACAGAGATGACAGCCTGTTGCACTCGACTGAGCAGCATACTGATATGACTTGCAGAACCATTTTAGGTCATTGTACAGATGCCTCTGTCAAGGGTGTGTTAATAGAGGAGAGCTCATCCAAATGAACCAGTCAGGTTGAACATTGCAGTTGGACTGCCCAATGGTATTCTTTTTCGTTGAAGTATTTTTAATGTAATTTAAATTACAATACTTAAATGTACAAGTGGGCAAAACATGGAATTCTTTTTATCATTTTCTTCTGTACAAAAATTTTCTTTCATAGAGGACTGAGCAATACTGGATGATTGAGGTATACCTATTGCAATGCAAAAATCTGAATTATGACATGTTAACATCTTAAATTATGACATCCAATGCTTTTGTCTTCAAAATTGCTAAAATGGAACAGACAGGAAATCTGGTTGCTTGGCAGGTTGACTTCAGTCAATCTTAGGAGTCATGTATTAAAATTTTTGTTTGAAGTGTTCAGAAAAACATTACTTGTATGGTTTTTGAGTTGTCCAGTTGAAATCTACTTCAGGTAAGCATTTTGTCATCGTCTTAATTTTTAGTTACTTTCAAGTTGCCACAAGCTCTTATGACATTAGCCGTAGCCATTTGCTTAAAATAGTTGTACATGGGTGTCACATTGGCAAGCCTCCAGTCACCTGAGACCTCCCCTGTTGACCAAGACTGCTGATAAATGATGGAGGGTGGCTTGGCAAGCTCCTCTGCCAGCTCCCTCAGCACTCAGGTAGATCCCATCTGGTTCCATAGACT